>CM036756.1:53474615-53938805 GCA_020796225.1 Arion vulgaris | reverse complement strand
TATGTAAGTAGTTAGTTAAATATGTAGTTAGTTAAATATGTAAGTAGTTAGTTAAATATGTAAGTAGTTAGTTAAATATGTCAGTAGTTAGTAAATATGTTCAGTAGTTAGTTAAATATGTTAGTAGTTAGTTAAATATGTCAGTAGTTAGTTAAATATTGTAGTAGTTAGTTAAATATGTAGTTAGTTAAATATGTCAGTAGTTAGTTAAATATGTAGTTAGTTAAATATGTAAGTAGTTAGTTAAATATGTAAGTAGTTAGTTAAATATGTCAGTAGTTAGTTAAATATGTTAGTAGTTAGTTAAATATGTCAGTAGTTAGTTAAATATGTAAGTAGTTAGTTAAATATGTAGTAGTTAGTTAAATATGTAAGTAGTTAGTTAAATATGTCAGTAGTTAGTTAAATATGTCAGTAGTTAGTTAAATATGTTAGTAGTTAGTTAAATATGTCAGTAGTTAGTTAAATATGTAAGTAGTTAGTTAAATATGTCAGTAGTTAGTTAAATATGTTAGTAGTTAGTTAAATATGTTAGTAGTTAGTTAAATATGTCAGTAGTTAGTTAAATATGTAAGTAGTTAGTTAAATATGTTAGTAGTTAGTTAAATATGTTAGAAGAATTGGGCTGATGATATAACCCTTCTGTCCCATACACGCAATCAAATGCAGGATAAGGTAAACCATAGATTCCCAAAAATGTTCCACCCATTGCCCACTTTGCACGACATAAACTTTGCAGACATAAACTTTGCACGACATAAACTTTGACGATAACTTTGCATGACATAAACTTTGTACGCCACCGCCATTTGCATGACATAAACTTTGCATGACATAAACTTTGTATGACATAACTTTGTATGCATAAACTTTGTATGACATAAACTTTGTATGACATAAACTTTGTAACTAAACTTTTATGACATAAACTTGTATGACATAAACTTTGTAACGCCCACCGCCCACTTTGCATGACATAAACTTTGCATGACATAAACTTTGCATGACATAAACTTTGTACCCCCATTGCCACTTTGCATGACATAAACTTTGCATGACATAAACTTTGTAACGCCCCCATTGCCCACTTTGCATGACATAAACTTTGAAACACCTACCCATTAAAACAGTTTACCAACGCCCCCTCTCCCCTATAAATACATGCTCTATTTTCACTTTGACATAGAAAATTGATTTATATTTCTGTCATACATGGTCAATTTTCAAATGATTATATACATGAAATAAAAAAATTGATGAAAAAATGGATAGTGTAAGCTGGACATAGGATGAATTAAAATGCAGAAATCAAATTTGTAATGATTATTCAATAGCAAAATCACGAAAGAAACTCCCCACAAATGCTTCTGAACCCACCATCACCCCCTGGAAGGCAGTGCCCTCTGAGTGGTGGTACGCCAACTTTGGAAACGCTGAGCTAAACACACTTGATCAAAGGTCCCATCAACTAGGGCTAAACATTCATAAAGGAAAGACAAAGATAATGAGAATTGACCAAGCAAATGACATAATACTAACAAACATACAAACTGCACACAGGCCTTGATGCCATTCTACCAAGTCTAATAGTACACAAAATGTTATGACATTCGCTGATCACATTAGATCAATGCTGTCCAACATTTTTTTAAACTGACTGATGGCTGTAAAGAAGCGTACGCCCTGTTGCGATTAATAATAATTCCTCTCGTATCGTTATACGTTACATAGGGCCTGCAAGCAACTTCTCCATAACGTTCTATTCTGGGCAACTCGTTCAGTTATCAGTTATATGAGAACTACCATCATAGCACTCCCGGGCATGTCCATAGGTGCTCCGATCTCCGTTTCAACAAAGCTAGCAGCGTCAGCGGCCCAACACGCAAGTTCGATGTTGATTAATCAATCTCTTCTCATATATAGTATGTTGCTCTTTTCGGTCTGCACCAATATTGACACCCATCTCTCTCAATCTGGTCAGCGAGTGGGATTCACAGCCTGAAACTTCTCTGTTCGAAAAAACTCTCTCAATGCGTGAAGACTGTCAGTTCGATCCATGGCAGCTCCCTCTAATATTGTAGCCAAGCCAGCTAATCTATCAGCTCGTTCATTACCCATAACTCCTGCGTGCCCAGGAGAAAAAATGAAAGTGATTTCTCTGATCATTGTCTGTACCAGTACCTCCACCCATTGCGTCTTACCATTCCTGATTCAACTTTACGAATCATCTCCTCAATCTCCTCCATGGAATTGAGACCGATATTTCTTGCCCTCTCCGGCAAAGTTCGCTTCAGGGTCTCCTTAGGTCGACCTCTCTTTCTTGAACCATTTGCATCTCACTTCAATGCCTGCTTTGATATTCGTTGATCATTTCTCCTCAAGGTGTATCCAACATATCTCCATTTTCTCTTTCTTATAACAGTTGTCACTAGTGGTTGACCAGACATGTCTCTGATTTCATCACTTCTGAATTCGTCCCATTTTATATTCATTAATTTTCGCAGTCATCTATTTTCAAATGGATTCAACTTGCTTTCTATATCTTTAGTCATTTTCCAACTCTCGCTGGTATATGTTAGGATTGATACAACAATTGAATTGAAAATTCGTAATTTAGTTTTAATACTATATAACTTGCAGTTCCATATAGACACTTTAGACTTTGAAAAGATTATGTTGCTTTGATAATTCGTATCATAATTTCATGTTGCGATTGCAATAAAAAATAATATTATTAAAGTAATAGTAATATTGGTTATTGGTTACTAACTGACGTCATTGTACTCCAGGCAGACACATATGTGCCCAGTCTCCCCCAAAATATATCGAAGAATATGCACACTGATGGTTCCTGTGGCTCGCTGGTTAAATACACTCCTCACTCAGCCCTTCAGTTCAAACTGCTTAAATCGCTGCATTGATTCAACATCTATTTTGGTTTCTTCATCTAACAGGCAGTCGCAAAGCGACCAAAGAACATTCCCCTTATCCGTCTTCAACTCCCCAACAATCGTTGCTGTCGATGCAAGCCTTTCCGCTCTCTCATTGTCGCAAACACCCATATGCCCAGAACATTAGATACATAAGCCTCTTGCTAGAAACTTCTATACACTAGAAACCTGCCCTATAGTAATATTAACATTTGTTAATAATAACAGATGACACCCTCAATCCTGGCTAAACGGTTAATTTTTTTAATGTATTTACAAAAGTAGAATGAAATATTCATCTGCAATTTGGTGAAATTCTAGTGTTCAGTGGGAATTCAGAATTAGCAGGATACTCACTATTAAAGTTGTTTTATGATGAACATCTGAGAAAAAAACTAAAACAAGACTGTTATTTAGAAATTCTTTTTTTCCTTATAAAATAATGGTTAACGTTTTAAACCGGCGGAGTAAAATATGGAGACAGGAACGTATACCATGCAGCCCGCGGGAATATCGTTGGACAACCCTACATTAGAACATTATCGTGAGGAGATAATCTAGTCATTGCTAATAATACTTTCAGTTGTCTCCCTTCGTACAGAACTTTTGCCGTTTTACTTTGTGAATCATTTGATCAACTATTATAGTTCGTTCCAAAATTCGTGATCTTTACCCACCGATATAAAATCATCCACTTACAGCGATGTTGATTTGGTATACTTTTAGAAGTTTAGCAGTACAATTGACAAATTTGTCTATAATTAAGCATTTCCGTATTCTACATGCATTTCAGCGTAAGTAAAAATCAGAATCCCATGGAATTAATCAGTTTACAATGTATCCTAACAACTGTCATTATCGTTTGCCCACACCAATTATTTTCATTGATAGAAGTAGAAGGTATCATTTGTTCACTATGTCACATTGTTTTTTATAATATATAATAGAGATACGCCTTTGCAAACATTCGCCACCATTTTGTGTATTACTGTAAATTCTAAACTTTGATTATACTTTTGTTGTGCTTATGCAAAATTATATAACAAAAACTTTTTTATTCGTAAGGTGGTGAGGTATATAAGACTGCTTGCAAAAATCACTGGTATGCATCAGGTAGATTTCGTACAAATTAAACTTTAGTGTGATCACGAATTTTGGAACCAACTATTATAGTACAGCTTCCTCTTCTTTTTCCAACACTCCATATCGACCACTTGTTAACCACTCTGTATGATCTGGATGTGATCTGAGCCTAAGAGCAATTGTACGTTGTGCCAGTTATAAGCCTACAAGTAGGCCAGCACATCCGATTTCTGCGACACTTTTATTTACTAGGTAGCTTCCTATGCCCTATCTCAATCGTCTATTAGAACATGCCGTGTAGTGGTACTATTCTTTGCTTCCCCCTGCGGGCCCCGGTACCACACGGGCGATTAGTACAGCAATGTAGAGAGCAGCAAAGCGTAGTGGGGAGTGCATAGGCTTTGTATGATCTCAGGTCGACACAGCCTCACAACCACAGAGAAACATTGAACGGTAAAGACGGCTGATATAATGTTGATCACATCACCAGTGTTGTAGCTGTAAAATAAATGGTACATTGCGTTACCAGGAAAGATAGACTACGAAATGAGGAAATCAGAAGCAGAGTGGACATAACTTTGTGTACCGAATACATTAAAAGACAACAAATGCAGGGGTTTGCACATTTCATGAGAATGGAACGACGCCCTAGGGAAACACTGTAACGGATTTTACAGAGAGTGGCGAGATATATCGGACTCAATTCCATAGAGAATATTGAACTAGTTGGCCAGGATAGAGCGGTATGGAGAAACTGCTTTCAGCCCTATAATAACGTATGACGGTACGCGAGGAATATAAGAGTAATAATAATGTAGGATTGCATTGAAAAAAGTTCTCGTAGTAAACTCAATGCTTTGTTTTAATAATGAATCGTTTGATGCATGTCTGAGAGACACAGTTAATAATATGAATTGTTTGTTCCATGTCTGAGAGACATAGTTAATAATATGAATTGTTTGTTCCATGTCTGAGAGACATAGTTAATAATATGAATTGTTTGTTCCATGTCTGAGAGACATAGTTAATAATATGAATTGTTTGATGCATGTCTGAGAGACATAGTTAATAATATGAATTGTTTGATGCATGTCTGAGAGACATAGTTAATAATATGAATTGTTTTTTCCATGTCTGAGAGACATAGTTAATAATATGAATTGTTTGTTTCATGTCTGAGAGACATAGTTAATAATATGAATTGTTTGTTCCATGTCTGAGAGACATAGTTAATAATATGAATTGTTTGTTTCATGTCTGAGAGACATAGTTAATAACATGAATTGTTTGATGCATGTCTGAGAGACACAATTAATAATATGAATTGTTTGCTCCATGTCTGAGAGACATAGTTAATAATATGAATGTTTGTTTATGTCAGAGACATAGTTAATATATAATTGTTTGTTCTGTCTAGAGACATAGTTAATAATATGAATTGTTTGCTGCATGTCTGAGAGACATAGTTAATAATATGAATTGTTTGCTGCATGTCTGAGAGACATAGTTAATAATATGAATTGTTTGCTCCATGTCTAGAAGAATAGTTAATAATATGAATTGTTTACTCCATGTCTGAGAAACATAGTGTAAAATATAGACACTGTCAAGTATCAAATATGAATTGTTTACTTCATGTCTGAGAAACATAGTGTAAAATATAGACACTGTCAAGTATCAAATATGAATTGTTTACTCCATGTCTGAGAAACATAGTGTAAAATATAGACACTGTCAAGTATCAAATATGAATTGTTTACTTCATGTCTGAGAAACATAGTGTAAAATATAGACACTGTCAAGTATCAAATATGAATTGTTTACTTCATGTCTGAGAAACATAGTGTAAAATATAGACACTGTCAAGTATCAAATATGAATTGTTTACTCCATGTCTGAGAAACATAGTGTAAAATATAGACACTGTCAAGTATCAAATATGAATTGTTTACTCCATGTCTGAGAAACATAGTGTAAAATATAGACACTGTCAAGTATCAAATATGAATTGTTTACTTCATGTCTGAGAAACATAGTGTAAAATATAGACACTGTCAAGTATCAAATATGAATTGTTTACTTCATGTCTGAGAAACATAGTGTAAAATATAGACACTGTCAAGTATCAAATATGAATTGTTTACTCCATGTCTGAGAAACATAGTGTAAAATATAGACACTGTCAAGTATCAAATAGTAGCATGTTTTTTATTTACTGCTGCGACCTTCGTCTTAGTCGTCCCCTGCCTCATACTTCAGGAACCATGCCTTCCATTACCATTCTCTCCAAACCACTGTGACGTTTAACATGGGCAAAATATTTCATCTTCCGGGACACTATGTTATTTATCAGCCAATGCTCCTTGATATGCAGGTCTTGTAAGATGGTTTTGTTTTTTCTCTTCTCTGTCCAATAGACACTGTCATTCATAGCAAAAACATTGTGTCTCTCTCTCTCTCTCTCTTTCTTTCTCTCTCTCTCTCTCTATCTCTCTCTCTCTCGCTCTCTCTCTCTCTCCCTCTCTCTCTGTCTGTCTCTCTCTTTCTTTTTTCTTTATATTTACCTTGCGATATCTTTATAATTATCACTTTTTGGAACACCTGCTAAATATGAAATTTTACTGTTAACTCTCACATCCCTATGAGAATCACCAGAGCATAGCGACAGTGAGCAGAAGTATGTTCGGTGTTCAATTCCCTGCAACATGTATTCTTTGGTCTACTAAGTTAACAATGGTACCTGAACTTTCTTAGTTTTTAGAAAACTCGGAATAGTCTCCGGAGCTACTGTGTATATGCTCTGACGCAGACATTCTCAGCTTGTTGAAAGGAAAAGAGCACTTATGTGTGTCTCCTGTAGAATGAGGCCTAAATTTATATCAGTTTTACTACTTACTTCTACCTCTAATTCGCAAGAATGGAGACAATTGCCACATTTTCATCTGACATCTAGCTTGTTAAAATGGAGACAATTGCCACATTTTTCATCTGACATCTAGCTTGTTAAAATGAAGACAATTGCCACATTTTCATCTGACATCTAGCTTGTTAAAATGAAGACAATTGCCACATTTTCATCTGACATCTAGCTTGTTAAAATGAAGACAATAACCACATTTTCATCTGACATCTAGCTTGTTAAAATGAAGACAATTGCCACATTTTCATCTGACATCTAGCTTGTTAAAATGAAGACAATTGCCACATTTTCATCTGACATCTAGCTTGTTAAAATGAAGACAATTGCCACATTTTCATCTGACATCTAGCTTGTTAAAATGAAGACAATTACCACATTTTCATCTGACATCTAGCTTGTTAAAATGAAGACAATTACCACATTTTCATCTGACATCTAGCTTGTTAAAATGAAGACAATTGCCACATTTTCATCTGACATCTAGATTGTTAAAATGAAGACAATTACCACTTATATTTCTGACACCTAGCTTGTTAAAATGAAGACAATTCTTCTTCTTTTCTTCCATCATTTACTTCTTTATTAATCTTGTGTGTGCTTGTTTTAAGACACTTTGTAAGTTGATATTCATTTTCGTAAGGCTTTTCTTGATGCCGTCGCTCCATCTTTTGCATGGTCTTCCTCTTGCATTATAATCATTATACTTTTGCTGTGTGGCTAATTATGATGACAATTGCCACATATATATCTGACGCCTCAATGAAGAACTTTTCTATGGGTCCTAGCTGATGACAGAGTTGTGTGGAAAGCGATATTGCGCAAGGGCACAGAGTCTTATGAAAAGAGACGTATGTATAAGCTGAAATACAAGAGAGAAAGACGAAAATTAAAAGGTTGTCACAGTAAAACACTTGTTAATTGACCGTCTATAAAGACAAAAAAAGCCATACATATATCTGACGCCTGGCTTGTTCAACTGAAGACAATTTATATATATCTGACGCCTCTCTTGTTCAAATAAAGACAATTACCCCATATTTATTTCTGACGCCTGACTCACTAGAATGGAGAAAGTTGTCTCTTTTTTAAACAGTGATGCCATTTTCACGTACCACTGACACGCTAGAAATAAGAGACTGTCCCATTCATCTAACAGCAAGCAATCGGTTCCTTTCGACATCATAACCCAGCAGACGTGAGGCTTAAAGTAAAGTGGGGCTTATGCTCATGAAATCCTAACAGACACCCATTGAAACAAATTTGTTTCATGTTGGGCAATACCCCCTATCCCCTCCTAACCCAGACTGTACAGAGTTTGGTTAAAACTAACAACTCAATTTTATAAAGATGACCTTTTTACAAAAATTTAAATGAAAAGCTGTCGTGGTGTTGAAAATATTTCCAACACTATTTTACAATACAAATTTACTATAACAGTTAGGGACAACTTGCAGTCCTATATTCCGTTGGGGCGGAAAGTAATAAGCAACGGAAGAATGATAGAGCGCGCTCGAGAGAGAGAGAGAGAGAGAGAGAGAGAGAGGTGTTTAGAGATAGAATCAAATTGATAATGATTGTTCATTCACGATATTTTGAGGAGAAAAACAAACATTTTTAATTGCTATAAATTGTTACCATCCTCAAAATTTCATTGGGACCTTCACCTGTATTACGGAGATTGTGCTCTGTCGCTTTGATCTGTAAAAAATAAAAAGATCGCATGACATTTGATGTTTATAAATTGAAGTCAAATAATGATGGTTCTATCAATCAATCAGTTGGTTACCTGGTTGCTATGCAATGATCGACCAGCTGTTTAAAACCGTGCGGGTTATATCGCAACTTCTCGTCAGCTGCGTCGTGCGTGAGAATTGGCTTGTCGCTTCAACTGTTGCTTTGTATTGCTTGTGTCTATAAATTGTACTCGTTGACTTGTACTAACACAGCTCACTTGCAGTTTCAGTTGTGTTGACTCGTTAAGTTGTATCCAAAACAGAATAGCAAATATCTTTCCACTTGACAGTTACTATGGCTACCCAAAATTTCTTGGAAAAATGCAAAAAGTTCTTTACAGAGGCAAACAATGGTCAACCTTTAACTCCAGGAGCTTTATGTAGGGCAATTAGGCAAGCTTATCCAAACTTTCAAGGCACAGACCAAGACATAGCCGTAAGTAATGTTACCTAGATATCATCACCATCATCGTCAAATAGTTTGTAATGAGTCGAACTTTGCCACCCCAACAGTCCTCCGGAATTTTCTCTCTCATGCGCCAGATGTTCCGCCAATGCTAATATGTTCTTCAAATCATCACTCACATCCTGAGTACATCATCTATGTTGGTTTGTTGTTCCTCTTTTCTTCTTTACTAGGATTTCTCATTCCATCATTGCATTTTCCAACTGTTCGTGTATTTTTATATGTCCAAAATACATCAATTTTCTCATTCTTGTTTGTAGCATCAGCCAGCGTATCTTTCATTTTGAGCTCATTCTGGGTAGATATAATTGTTCTGTTCTATGTCCATTGTATGCGAGGGTAACACTTATATTCAAAAGCACCGACGCTGAGGCCTTCCAGAGATAACAGTCAGGCTTGTGGCCGTCATCAGATTTCTTAGTAATATTCCTCATGTTGGGCTCTGTCTTGGTGTGTTTATAAGATCTGATGATGATGATGAAGATGCTCGTCCATCACGGGTGATAATGACCACACAATTTTCATCCAAGGGAATGTAGTTGCGTTATGTTTGTCTGTGCGTGCGTAGATGACTAGTGAGCCCGGTGCGGGCTTGAAATATTCTTGTACAGTGTGGGCAAGGTAAACTTACACTTGTGGGGAGTTTTACTGCCTTTCTATTTTGGCGTTTTTGTCCATCCGTGCAGTTCTACTTACCTCGCAGGCCGAAGAACCGTGTGGAAAAGTGTGCGCCAGTCTGATCTGTCTTGAGAAACATTTTCCCAGTTGTCAACATCTATGCCAAAGGATTTCATCGAGTTCTTGAGTGTGTCTTGGAATCGCTTTTTCTGACCACCGTGTGAGCGTTTACCGCTATGCAGCTCACCATAAAAGAGTCGTGTGGGTATTCTGCAATCCGGCATTCGAGCCCCATATCCTGCCCATAGTGTCTCGGACTGCATTAAGATTGTATAGATGCTAGGGAGAGCGGCTCTTTTCTGTGTTTTCTTAGGACCTCTGTGTCTGGGATCAAATCTTGCCATTTGATCTTCATGTATAAGATCCTACTAACCAGGGACCATCAGTATGCATACTCTTCGATATCTGTTGGGGATACTGAGCACCTATGGGTCTGCCCGGAGTGCAATGACGTCAGTTTAGTAACCAATAACCAGGGAACAATCCTTATTACTGATAGGGTTATCTAGACATTTTCTTGGAAGGTAGTCTGCCATTTCTTTGCTTCCTGACAGTGACCATACTGGTCCGTGACCGTATCAATTATCTATATTACAGAGATCATCTGCCTACTTGAGACCATAACTATTGACAACTTTGTCGATTGCTCTCGCACTCATCCACTATATGCTCCCACTACTGCAAGTCACCCTGGCGGGGATGGGAGGTCGCACTCATCCACTATATGCTCCCACTACTGCAAGTCACCCTGACGGGGGATGGGGAGGTCGCACTCATCCACTATATGCTCCCACTACTGTAAGTCACCCTGACGGGGGATGGGGAGGTCGCACTCATCCACTATATGCTCCCACTACTGCAAGTCACCCTGGCGGGGATGGGAGGTCGCACTCATCCACTATATGCTCCCACTACTGCAAGTCACCCTGGCGGGGATGGGGAGGGTGCTAAATGGGTACTCCATCTTGCTCTAGGGTGCCCCTTAGACTAGCGAAACGAAGTATGTGCCTTACATCTCCTTAGGTAGAGGTTTATCTCTACCCAACTACCTACTGTATTTATAAATTTTCATCCTTATCTCTTTATATATCTTTATCTATCTTTCATCTCTTATCTATCTTCATCTCTTTTTATCTATCTTTCATCTCTTTTTATCTATCTTTCATCTCTTTTTATCTATCTCTTTATGTCTATTTTTAAGCTCTCTATCTTTATCTTTCGTGTCCATCATGGTACCGCCCTCTCCACGCGTACTACTATCTTTCTAACTCTCTCTTTCTATCTGGCAAACATTCTCACTCTTGTCTCTCACCTTTTCCACCTTTTTCTTGTGCTCTTACTTTATTTTTCAGTGTCCCTCTCTCTCTTTCTCTCTCTCTCTCTCTCACTATCCATTTTTCTCTAGTGTGTCTCCCCATATATTTCTTTATTTTTCTCACTCATTCCTCTATCCCTCACACATATACACTTTCTCTCACTCTCTTTTTTAATCGATACTTTCTCTCCTTCTTTCCATCTCCTTCTGAAGTTCTCTCGATATTTATACATATCTACCCCCTTCTCTCTCTCTCTCTCTCTCTTGAAAGATACACACTCAGTACAAGAGTTGCAGATGTAAAGTTCGTGGTGTCAGACAATACTTGATCATTCCCATCAAAACCATCATTACCAATCGTCACTATCTGAAAATAGACATGGCGACAAGTCATATGACATTTTATAGAGTATAGACAACCTTTTACTGTCTAACATTCTTGTCTGTTCTGTGGTAAAACTGCATTGACACGATAGTAAAAACTAAAATTGCATAATATAAGTGCGTTCATTATTTAATGTGTTATAGTATATGGACTACAGAGAACTCTGGGAGAGAACAGGACAACGACAGGTGGAACAAGAGATACGGAGCAGGAGGTGGCGATGGATAGGACACACACTGAGGAAACCCCAAACAGCATCACAAGACAGGCTCTCCGATGGAACCACCAGGGCAATAGAGGTAGGGGAAGACACAGGAGCACCTGGAGACGGGGGTTGGAAACGGAATGCAAGAAAATGTGAAGAGAGTGGAGAGATCTGGAAAATATGGTCTTGGATAGGCGGGCTTGGAAGGCCTTGGTTGGGGACCTATGCTTCCCTAGGAGCGAAGGGTGAAGAAGAAGAAGTATATGAAGATGTGATGATGTATAGAAACCTCACAAAGTTATGCTGTAGTATTCGGAGATGTGAACCACACAAAGTTATGCTGTAGTATTCGGAGATGTCAACCACACAAAGTTATGCTGTAGTATTCGGAGATGTGAACCACACAAAGTTATGCGTAGTATTCGAGATGAACCACAAAGTATGCTGTAGTATTCGGAGATGTGAACCTCACAAAGGTATGCTGTAGTATATAAAGATGTTATGATGTATAGAAACCTCACAAAGTTATGCTGTAGTATTCGGAGATGTGAACCACACAAAGTTATGCTGTAGTATTCGGAGATGTCAACCACACAAAGTTATGCTGTAGTATTCGGAGATGTGAACCTCACAAAGTTATGCTGTAGTATTCGGAGATGTGAACCTCACAAAGTTATGCTGTAGTATTCGGAGATGTGAACCTCACAAAGTTATGCTGTAGTATTCGGAGATGTGAACCTCACAAAGTTATGCTGTAGTATTCGGAGATGTGGTGATGTATAGAAACCTCACAAAGTTATGCTGTAGTATTCGGAGATGTTATGATGTATAGAAGCCTTACAAAGCTGTGCTGTAGTATTCGGATGTATGATGTATAGAAGCCTACAAAGTGTGCTGTAGTATTAAAAGATGTTATGATGTATAGAAGCCTTACAAAGCTGTGCTGTAGTATGAATGTATGAGCTCAAAGTATGCTGAGTATTAAGATGTTTGAGTATAGTATCACTAAGCCAGTGAGCTGTATGTGTCAGTATGTCATTCGCTATGGGCAGTCTTCAGTATTGTTTCACTTAGCTCAGTGAGTTTGTCTCAGTATATCATATTCGGGGCAGTCTTGAAGTGTGTTCACTTTTCAGTGAGTTTATCTCAGTATATCATATTCGGGGCAGTCTTGAAGTGTGTTCACTTTTCAGTGAGTTTATCTCAGTATATCATATTCGGGGCAATCTTGAAGTGTGTTCACTTTTCAGTGAGTTTATCTCAGTATATCATATTCGGGGCAGTCTTGAAGTATGTTCACTTTTCAGTGAGTTTATCTCAGTATATCATATTTGGGGCAGTCTTGAAGTGTGTTCACTTTTCAGTGAGTTTATCTCAGTATATCATATTCGGGGCAGTCTTGAAGTGTGTTCACTTTTCAGTGAGTTTATCTCAGTATATCATATTCGGGGCAGTCTTGAAGTATGTACTCTTTTCAGAAACACCAAATTCGAAACTGAAAGTAAATGTTAGAAGTTTCAGCCGTGTTTTCCATTTTGTAACATAAAGACTAAGAGTTGGAGAGAGAATATACAATGACTCAGGCGACATACTGGGCTTAAGCCAAGCAGCTGTTGCTAATATAGCCATTTGACCTTTTTAATTTAGTATGCACGGGGTGTGCCTCACTGGAGCGAAATAAAAGTTGTTGCTTAACCAAAAAATAAATCACTTGATGCACATTTGCTTATTTCTCTCACCCACCCACACACACACACACTCACACACACACATAAATATATATAGAGAGAGAGAGAACAGGAGAGAGAGGACCTCTACATGTAAAACATATATAGAGAGAGAGAGAACAAGAGAGAGAGAACAAGAGAGAGAGAACAAGAGAGAGAGAACAAGGAGAGAGAACAAGAAGAGAGAGAACAAGAGAGAAGAACAAGAGAGAGAGGACCTCTACATGTAAAACATATATAGAGAGAGAAACAAGAGAGAGAGAGGACTCTACATGTAAAACATATTAGAAATTGATAAACCAACACTTACTTATGCGTTGTTACTTCCTTTGTAAGAGCGCAAGTGCAGAGAATGTTGTAGCTCGTCACATGTGTTAAACCCAGCTCACCTGCACAGACACACACACACACACAACCACACACATGCACACACCACACACACACACATACACACACCCCTCCCACCCCACACACACACACACACACACATATGCAAATGAGCACACTTCTCACTAAACTAAAAAAAATGGTCTAAAAGCGAAGGACTGATTGTAAAAGAAAGTCACTTCACCAGGTTTCATTATATTGCTCGGTCCCTCTCCGCAGAATGGTACGCCAGCTGCCGAGAGTATAGCACAAAGCAAGAAGGATCTTAATTGGGAAAAAAGGCACTCATTAACCAAGTTACACGGTCCAGAAGCGAACCCCCGATCTTCAGAACGTTAAGCAACCTGCTTAATCACTTCATCACAAGATACCTCCCCTCCCCTCCCCCACACACACACATACACACACAAGCACTCACATACACACACAGGTGCGCACATATATACACAAGTGCGCACATACTCACATAGAGCGCACATGTACATATTTAGAGTTAGCGTACAGCAAATCTGACTCAGATTTGCATATCACCAGATGGTGTTCAACTCTTTATACAATTTATACAGTCTTTTTCCCCCAGCCACCAAGTACGAGATGGGCACCAGAATTCTTCACCACAGTAACTGCATAAGTGTTTTATCATTGCTACTTTCAGCTAAAAGTCTATAAATTATGATTTACCGAAGAAAACTTCGGTCTTGCTATATTTTACGAAAAACGCTCTCTCAACATATCATTTCTCAGTATACCACACGGTATGTAAACGAGGGATTTACCTTATGTGGTTTAGACATTCATCAATAAAGGCGACTCATCTGGCCCTAGAACGCAAATTAAAGCTCCCATCCCTACGCTTAACGGCAAGAGTGGATAACCAACTACATCTTCCACCTGGGAATAGACATTCATCTTCTGATGGTAAGATAGAGTTACAGTATAGACATCCATCTTCTGATGATGAGACAGAGTTGCAGTTTAGACATCCACTTTCTGATGGTGAGTGAGACAGAGTTGCAGTTTAGACATCCACTTTCTGATGGTGAGACGGAGTTGCAGTTTAGACATCCACTTTCTGATGGTGAGACGGAGTTGCAGTTTAGACATCCATCTTCTGATGGTGAGATGGAGTTACATTCTGAACATCTTCATTCTGATGGTGAGACGGAGTTGCAGTTTAGACATCCACTTTCTGATGGTGAGATAGAGTTGCAGTTTAGACATCCATCTTCTGATGGTGAGACGGAGTTGCAGTTTAGACATCCATCTTCTGATGGTGAGACGGAGTTGCAGTTTAGACATCCATCTTCTGATGGTGAGACGGAGTTGCAGTTTAGACATCCATCTTCTGATGGTGAGACAGAGTTGCAGTTTAGACATCCATCTTCTGATGGTGAGACGGAGTTGCAGTTTAGACATCCATCTTCTGATGGTGAGACAGAGTTGCAGTTTAGACATCCATCTTCTGATGGTGAGACGGAGTTGCAGTTTAGACATCCATCTTCGGATGGTGAGATGGAGTTACATTCTGAACATCTTCATTCTGATGGTTAGACGAAGCTGTAGTTTATTTTCTTTGGTTTCCTATCTCTAACACAACGATATCATACTGTTGTTTTGGTGGTCTTGCAAATTGTTGTATTCTGCTCATCGAATGATCCCATCCTCGTATACGTTATTCTAGTATTCTGCTCATCGAATGATCCCATCCTCGTATACGTTATTCTAGTGTTCTGCTCATCGAATGATCCCATCCTCGTATACGTTATTCTAGTGTTCTGCTCATCGAATGATCCCATCCTCGTATACGTTATTCTAGTGTTCTGCTCATCGAATGATCCCATCCTCGTATACGTTATTTTTTCTTAGAAATTATATTCTGTTCATTTAATAATCACATCATTCTGTTGTATGTATTTGTTTGTCTTACAGGTTTATATGTTTTACTCTTTTAGTAATGATATCTACACTTTATCAGCTAGGTCAAGCGCAACACACCTAGCACAAGATAGAAAACTAACTCTCCCCATGACGCTTCAGGCATAATTTAGTTAAGATAAGATAAGATAAGACCCTTTATCATCAATATAAGAAAGAGCAGTCATCATTTTTGGACATGTGATGAGGAAGGGATGTTTAGAACACATCGTAAGAACCTGTAAAATTGAGAGTACACGAGACAAAGGAAGACAGAGAGAGAAAATTGTGGATATATTATGTTATGTTATGTTATGTTATATTATGTTATGTTATGTTATATTATATTATGTTATGCCATCGACGTCATGACACATTGGGCATTACCATTCGTGCTCTGTTCTCCGCTTCAGCAGCCATTCCAAAGTTGATTTCTCACCGTACTCATGAGAAGTTGATTACTATTTCTTCTCTCTCTACCACGAAGACGACGCTGGCTAGCATGTCCAAACTTAACACCTAATTCTCGAACTCGTTCCAATGCCTGAGACTTGCCGATGTCACGTAATTGAGAAATTGTTGATAGTCTGAAATCATGACACGGAAAAGCGTCAACATCTGAGATGATAGCAAACACCAGAGATAGAGATGTGTTTAGATCCATGATCGCCTACGCCAGCCGATAGGACACGATGATGATGATGATAACCCTCCAGATGTCTTTTTTTTCCGAGCTGACCCGAAATGCAAAACAGGGATAGAGAATAGATAGATAGGTCCTGCTGTTGTCTGTTCTATTCATGTTAGAAACTATAATATTCTGTTATTTTTAATATAATTGGTGAATATGAAACAATGATATCCACATCAGTGCTCGGTCCCTTTAATCTAGTTGATAGAGTCAGCTTCATTGATTGTACTTGCACAGCAGCTTTGAAGACAATTCCACGGAAATCGATCATATCTTTTTATTAATGCACGTGCTACTGCATCAGAATAATGTACAGACGTGCATACAATTTATTAATTTAAACAGCGAATATCTGGCAAGAGACCTGTCACACAGTTTGATTGATTTTCTATTATTAACACAGATGGTCAGATCCTGTGAACACGTGTGCATATTGATAACAAAATGGGTAAATGTTTTACATGCAGACCGTTTTCCCATGGCTCATTTCGTGTTGGAAATAAAACATGCAACAATGGTCGCTAGGGAAATGTTCAGTCACATAGTACGTTAACAGTGAAGGTGGCAATTAATTTTTTCATATATATATATATATATATATATATATATACATATATATGTACTGAACGGGCAAATAAAAGACAAAAACTGAAGCCTTTAAGATATGGTTTACAGAAGAGTTTGAGAGCAATATACGGACACTTCTTCTTCTTCAAAGAAAGTACTTGTCAAACCACTCTGTGAGATTTGTAAGCGATCTTCGCCTAAGAGCGATTGTAAGTTGTGCCAGTTATGCGCCTACAAGTAGGCCAGCACATCCGATTTCTGCGATGCTTTTTATTTAATTGGCTAGCTTCCTAGGTCTTACGTCAGTTGCCTCTTAGGACATGCCTTTGAGGCACAGGTTCTATGCTATGCTTCCCTTGAGCCTGGAACCGACAAAGGGCGAATTGGTTTTTTTAAAAGAGAGAAAGTAAAAAGTTAGGATACAAATTCATAATTAAGTATACGAGAATATCGAGATCAATGTCTAGTGTACATGAAGATATAAGTAGAAAGTCGAATGAATATGAGAGTACAAGATAATAAAGTAGGACATACTAGTCCTATCATGAATATAAGGTCAACCTGTTGCATGAGTTGTAGCACTCCTAGTTGTACATGGGAAGAGATAATACAGAAGTAGGGATCAAGTACACTCAGTCTCCCTAGTTGTACATGGGAAGAGATAATACAGAAGTAGGGATCAAGTACACTCAGTCTCCCTAGTTGTACATGGGAAGAGATAATACAGAAGTAGGGATCAAGTACACTCAGTCTCCCTAGTTGTACATGGGAAGAGATAATACAGAAGTAGGGATCAAGTACACTCAGTCTCCTAGTTGTACATGGGAAGAAATAATCAAGTAGGGATCAAGTACACTCAGTCTCCCTAGTTGTACATGGGAAGAGATAATACAGAAGTAGGGATCAAGTACACTCAGTCTCCCTAGTTGTACATGGGAAGAGATAATACAGAAGTAGGGATCAAGTACACTCAGTCTCCCTAGTTGTACATGGGAAGAGATAATACAGAAGTAGGGATCAAGTACACTCAGTCTCCCTAGTTGTACATGGGAAGAGATAATACAGAAGTAGGGATCAAGTACACCCAGTCTCCCTAGTTGGACATGGGAAGAGATAATACAGAAGTAGGGATCAAGTACACCCAGTCTCCTAGTTGGACATGGGAAGAGATAATACAGAAGTAGGGATCAAGTACACTCAGTCTCCCTAGTTGTACATGGGAAGAGATAATACAGAAGTAGGGATCAAGTACACTCAGTCTCCCTAGTTGTACATGGGAAGAGATAATACAGAAGTAGGGATCAAGTACACCCAGTCTCCCTAGTTGGACATGGAAGAGATAATCAGAAGTAGGGATCAAGTAACCAGTCTCCTAGTTGACATGGAGAAGAGATCATATACAGAAGTAGGGATCAAGTACACTCAGTCTCCCTAGTTGTACATGGGAAGAGATAATACAGAAGTAGGGATCAAGTACACTCAGTCTCCCTAGTTGTACATGGGAAGAGATAATACAGAAGTAGGGATCAAGTACACTCAGTCTCCTAGTTGGACATGGGAAGAGATAATAGCAGAAGTAAGGATCAAGTCACCAGTCTCCTAGTTGACATGGAAAGACAGAGTAATCACGATGTAGGGATCAGAGGCTACACCCAGTCTCCCTAGTTGTACATGGGAAGAGATAATACAGAAGTAGGGATCAAGTACACTCAGTCTCCCTAGTTGTACATGGGAAGAGATAATACAGAAGTAGGGATCAGCAGTACACTCAGTCTCCCTAGTTGTACATGGGAGAGATAATACAGAAGTAGGGATCAATACTCAGTCTCCCTAGTTGGACATGGGAAGAGATAATACAGAAGTAGGGATCAAGTACACTCAGTCTCCCTAGTTGTACATGGGAAGAGATAATACAGAAGTAGGGATCAAGTACACTCAGTCTCCCTAGTTGACATGGGAAGAGATAATACAGAAGTAGGATCAAGTACATCAGTCTCACCTAGTTGTACATGGAAGAGATAATACAGAAGTAGGGATCAAGTCACTAGTTCCTTTATAAGATTCAAGCAGATCACCCTAGTTGGATATGGAAGAGATAATACAGAAGTAGGATCAAGTTTTCTTGCAAGCAATATATGATATATTACAGCCAATCACTGATCTTAAATTGATGAGTTGACATCGTAACATATATTAGTGCTACCAAATATGGTCATTGTCTAAGCACGTGCTCTTCACCAAATATGACTTTACTTAGTTATGACTCATCATCATCATCATCATCAAGGTGCTTATCCTTTATAGGACGTTACTCTCTTTGCAACGCATCTAAAATTCACTCTGTCTCTAGCCAGTTCATAGAATTGGTCTGACCGACCTGGGGGGCATGACATCAGACCTTTGAGTTTTAGTTAATTTTATGTTCTGCATCAAGTTCTTGGCAACATACAATCAGTAGTTTACCATTGCTTTCTGATTGGTTCTGGCGACTTAACGATAATTATCTCTGGTGTGCCCTGAGTCCGATACCAGGCTGTTCCAGCTCCCGCCTTCGAAGCCGTTGTTGACATTGTCAGTCTTCTGCCTTTTCTGCCGGCAGCCTTGTGTACTGTAGACATGACTCATCACATGCACTAAAACTTGGTTAACAAATAATAGTTTTAGCTCTCTCTTAAGCACAGGTCTTCAACAAACATAAGCCATTTCTTTTTTTTTTCTTTTTTTTCTATTCTTCCATCTCTTTGTAAATTGTTTACTTTAGTATTGATACTTTCCAAGCCTGCGTATATGCTTTAACCTGGGAACGCAAGAAGAAGAAGATATGCTTTAACCTAGATCTGTCAACAGCCCGTGTGTTGCCGGGGTCCACAAGGGAAACAACGAATAGTAACACTGCGATCTACAAGGCATGTCGTAACATGCGGCTGAGTTAGGGACCTAGGTGAAGTTACCCTAGTAAATAAAAAGAGTCGCAGAAATTGGATGTGCTGGCTTACTTGCAAGTGCATAAGTGGCACAATGTACAATCGTTGTTATGCTCATATCACATACAAATCACAAAGAGTGGTTTAACAAGTGGTAGATATGGAGCGTTCGAAGAAGAAGAAGATATTTCTACAGGATGGGATAACCAGTATCCTGTCCAGTTCTGCTTGGTCACTTTTTACAACATACGTGGCAGGTTACAGTGTTACTATGTGTGCTCCGCTTCAGACCCCATAGCAGGCGCATCGTGTAGATAATTACCATTCATAATTCCTAATTTTCCTTGTACTGTACCAAATTACAGTTGACACTATCTGTATGTATTACAGTTCACACTATCTGTATGTATTACAGTTGACACTATATGTATGTATTACAGTTGACACTATCTGTATGTATTACAGTTGACACTATCTGTATGTATTACAGTTGACACTCTCAGTTATATGTATTACAGTTGACACTATCTGTATGTATTACAGTTGACACTATCTGTATGTGTTACAGTTGACACTATCTGTATGTATTACAGTTGACACTATCTGTATGTATTACAGTTGACACTATCTGTATGTATTACATTTGACACTATCTGTATGTATTACAGTTGACACTCTCAGTTATATGTATTACAGTTGACACTATCTGTATGTGTTACAGTTGACACTATCTGTATGTATTACAGTTGACACTATCTGTATGTATTACAGTTGACACTATCTGTATGTATTACAGTTGACACTATATGTATGTATTAAGAAACTAAGATATAAACATACCATAACCAGAATCTGTAGCAGAAAATTTTCTCGATCTTTCCACACAGGAAACGAACCGCGGTTACTTGGAGCGAGAGGCGATAACCTTACCTCCACACCACAGATAACCACCATGCATATATGTTATAATATTTTAAAATATTATCCTACACACCTGATTTCATATTAGTTAATGGAAACATATGATTTTAACACATTAACTACCAGATGCCGAGCTTGGCAATTGATTTCATTGTCAACTTGACTCTAAATGTACGTTAACGCATTTTCATCGTAGTTATTCTTTCACGTTCTGTTAGTTTGTGATAAAATTACATTCATATATTCACAAAAAGCACCTGCACTTTATCAAATTTCGATAAAACGAAGAAAATAGAAAACAAAAGTTGAATGTATCCTGCAGGATGAAGAAGTACACACAAATTAATTAGGCCACATCATGTGTTTTTTCAATGTGTTAGTTGATGTGTTCAGAGAATTGTATTTTATTTGAGGCGCAGTAGAGCAGTGGTTACTGCACTTGCTTGCTAAATGGGTGGTCTCGGTTCGATCCTAGCAGTTGAATCTTTCTGACCTCAGACGGCTCTCAGGTACAAACATCCTCAAATTAGTTCCAGCAAAACACTGAGATATAACATCTGTTGACATGATGTTGACAACATCACCTATTGCATGTCGTTGGTGAAAGAAAAATGCAGGCTTTAACACATTATACTAAAAAATACCACATGGCATGAAAACGGGCTCTTTACTTCCGTACTTACTTTCGTTCGTAACACAATGGCAATGCTGCTCATATGCATTGAATACAGAGAAAAATATATTCCACCCTAAAGGTTTACTACATAATACAAAGATGTAGTGAGAAACACCAAGTGCGAATCCCGCACACAAGAGTCCGTTCTATACATCTCTTCTTATCTTGATGATGTGTGGCAAAACAGTATTAGACACATAAGAAGAATGTTAGAATTAGTTTCGTCTGTGTGATCCTCATAATATACATTTTTTCTGTATGATACGCTGGTCGTGTATTGCGCATGCAATGACATCCTGGTCTTTCTATGCCTAATTGATTATTGATGTTCATTATAAAATCCATGCTGGCATATGGTCTTGCTTTCAGGCCCAATGTAACATATAACGATACGAGAGAAATATAATAATAATAATTCCTATCATATCGATATACGTTACATATGACCTGCAAGCAATGTCTTCCTACCGCTCTATCCTGGACAACTCGCTCAATCTCTTCCAAGGAACTGCGACCCATATTTCTTGCCTCTCTCAGAAAAGTTAGGTGTCAGGGACTCCTTAGGTCGTTCTCTCTTTCTTAAACCCTTTGCATCCCACTTCAATGCATGCTTTGATATTCTTCGATCATTTCTTCTCAAGGTGTGTCCCCATATCTCCAATCTTCTCCTTCTTATAACAGTTGTTACTAGTGTCTTCTTCTTCTTCAACCTTCGCCCCTAGGGAAGCATAGGTCCGCAACCAAGACCTTCCAAGCCCGCCTACCCAATGCCATCTTTTCAAGATCTCTCCACTCTTTCCCCATTTTCTTGCATTCCGTCTCCAACTCCCGTCTCCAGGTGTTCCTGGGTCTTACCCTGCCTCTATTACCCTGGAGGTTCCATCGGAAAGCCTGTCTCGTGATGCTGTTATGTGGTTTTCTCAATGTGTGTCCTTATCCATAGCCACCTTCTGCTTCATATCTATTGTTCCACCTGCCGTTGCCCCGTTCTATCTCAGAGTTCCCTTTTGTAGTTATGTCATACTATCGCAGATGGAGTATCCTGCGCAGGCACCTATCGATGAATGTCTGCAACTTTTTAGTGTTTCCTTTAGTTGTTCTCCGTGTCTCTGCTCCCTATTCTTTCTTGTTACTAGTGTAGTGTTACTAATAACAACAATAATGTTGGCTATAACATTTACACATTGTTATTATCTCCAGCGATTGTTCTTGGAAATTGATGCCAACGAAGACAAACAGGTAACATGGGAAGAGTTTGTGCATGCAGTGACTGCAAAGGATGCAAAGGAAGTCACGTAAGATATTTTCTATTTATGTTTGTCTCCAATAAACAGTTCACATAGATTACTGGGTAACAAAACAAACTGACATGATTTGGTCACCTTATGAAACACAACGGTCTGCTTAGACGGTACTTGGTGACATAATCAAGGACATTTATTTTGGACCCCTGGAAGGCTTTCGACAGAGTCGATAGAAACAAACTATGGGATTATCTACGAAAATATGGAATCGGCAAACATCTCATCATGGTCTGCAAGAGTTTATACATTTCAAATAAAAGTTACATAAGAACAAAAGCCGGAACATCAAAAACATTCATAGTAGTAAATTCAGGAGTTAGACAGGGATGTGTGCTCTTCCTGCTGCTGTTTATAGCATACATGGACAACATAAGTAGAGAAGCAGGATAGAGGAAGAAAATAATATTTCAGAACTTTTATTTGCAGATGACCAAATACTGATTGCAGAAAATGAAGAATCTCTCCAGAACCATTTGAGCTTATTTAACATCAAGGGGTTTGGAGTACAACATGAAAATAAATATAATACAAACAGAGACAATGACAATAAGTAGACAACCAGAAAACCTTACATTACAACTCCAGAACATAGAAATAAAACAAACAATTGAGGCCAAATACTTAGGAGCAATTTTCACTGCAGACGGAAGTATAGATAGGGTAATCAGCAGCCGATGCACAAAAGCTACCAGGTACTGGGAGAGTTAACACCAATGTTGTCACATAAAGAGATACCGCTAAAAACTAAAGCAAATATCATAAGAACAATTTTCTGGCCAAATTATGTTACCAGTGTCAGACTTGGACAATAACAGCAAAATCATAACGACGGAGATGAGGTCTCTTAGAAGAGCTGCAGGTGTAACAATAAGAGACAAAATTAGAAATGAAAAAATCAGAAGAAGACTGGATGTGTAACCAGTCATGAAAATTAATAAAAGAACAACAGATTAAATGATTTGGAAACCTGACAAGAATGCGCTGGTATCGCCTACAACAGAGAGCCACACAGAAAAAATATAATGAGTAAAAAGCTAGAGGAAGATCACGCAAAAGATGGAGTGACGGTATCAATAACATCCTTAAGAAAAGGAATATCAGCTTACAAGTGCATTAGAACAAGCACAAACAAGATCACTACCCCCTCCTCCACCCAACATGTCTATAAAGAAGTAAATGGTGGAAGAGAAGAAGAAGGATGTGGCATATGTGATTTCTAAACCTGGAAGAAACCTACCATACATTTTCGTTACACTTTGATTTATTATTTTATTTTTTTCAACATTTTTTTTAGTTTGTTTTGTAGATTGAAAATTAAAAGTCGCAAAGTCGATTTTTGTTAATCGAAGTTTTATTTCTTGCTCATATAAAACATGTTCTCTGAGAAGAAGAAGAAGAAGAAGAAGAAGAAGAAGAAGATGAAATAAGACAAAGTTTGCAGAAGAAAATGAAAGAGAACGAAAAAAGAAGACAAATAAAAAGAAGAAAATAAGAAGAAAACAAAGAAGTAAGAAAAAAAAATAGAAGTAGAAAGGATAAGAAGTTGTAATAAGAAAGGAAAAGAAGTTGTAAGAAGAAAGGAAAAGAAGTTGTAAGAAGAAAGGAAAAGTAAGAAGACGAAGAAAATAAAGGAAGCCAATAAGGAAGAAGAAGGAATAAGATGTGATAAGAATAACGGGAAAGGGATAGATGATAGAATAACGGAGAGAAAGGAATAAGATGTGATAAGAATAACGGAGAGAAAGGAATAAGATGTGATAAGAATAACGGAGAGAAAGGAATAAGATGTGATAAGAAGAAGGAAGGAATAAGATGTGAAAATAAGAAGGACAATGACGAAAAAAAAGGAGAAAGACAAAAATGAGGAAAGATAGTAGAAGAACAGAAGAAAAAAGAAAGAGAAAGAAATAAAGAAGAAAGAGGTTAAAAGAATAAGAAAATGAAGAAATATAGTAGAAGAACATGAAGAAGGAAAAAATAGAGAATGAAAAATAAGAACGATAGGGTGAGGGGGGATAAGAAAATGAGGAAAGATAGTAGAAGAACAGGAAGAAGAAAAGGAAAAGGAAATAAGAAAGAAGGGAAAAGACTAAGAAATTGAAGAAATATAGTAGAAGAACAGGAACAAGAAAAAAGAAGAGAAAGAAAAAGAAAAAGAAACCATAATGGCAATTTTTCAAAAATAATATATACCAAGACGTTTCCTTAAACTTTCTATTCCTTTCAAAAAGTTTCGGACCAAAAAAGACATTGTTTCAAGTGTTAGCAGATTAGAAATTGTAATAAAAACTCAGATCACTACAATAAATTCATTTCAATTAATGATATTTTTCTCTTGTTGATGTTAAAGAAAATTTTCCCAACAAATACTTCATTATTTACTGATGTTTTAACCCAAAATTATGATATTTTGTTCCAACAGAAGAGTAGAATTAGAAGCCCAGTTCCAATCTCTTGACGTGGACAAAAGTGGCAAACTGAATAAGTATGAAGTGAAGAGCTTGTGTCAGAAGCTGAATGTGAAAGTTTCAGATCAACAACTGGACGAGCTTATTGACAGAGCTGATCATAATGACGATGGAGAAATCAGCTATGAGGAGTTCCTTCAAGCGTGGTTCCAAGAGCAGTAATGCACAGTTGGGAAACTAGACAGTTGTATTACCTTGATGATCATCTGTCCAGGAAATGTTTGCGAAATTATATTATGGTGTCCATTTTCACAATACATGGAAGTTGAAAAAATGAATAGTTCAAATTAAATCAAGGCATTATGACCTATGACAAAAATTATTTCAATAATTGTAGTTTGTTGCACATTTACAATTCTTTTACAATATTTATATTACCTTGACAGAGGATTGAATTTTACAACTGTTCAAATTATCTCATTTCATTTATATGTTGTTAACTATTGGATATAACTATTTTAGCAAAAACAGAGGTAACCCAATAACCATTATAACGTAAACGAATGGAGATAATAACGATTATAACAAAAACTATTATAGTGGAAATATAAACTATTATAACATAAATTAGGAATAAACTAAAAACAATAATAACATTAATTGATAAACTAATTACCATTATAATATAAACTACTGGAGAAACTAATAACAATTATAATATTAACTTAATGATAAACTAATAACAATTATAACATTAACTAATTGATAAACAAAAAATGATAATTTTATACTGGTACCGACTGCATACAGATGAACAGTGCATTTTATTTCAGCAGTTCTTGAAGAATACATTTTCTCATTTATTATTAAAACTTCTGCGTTTCACCTTACTGCTTATTCATATTATAGTTTTTACACTAGTTCTACTCTGTAAATTGTATGTTTCTTCTTGATATGACTGCTGTACAAAGCGGGCTAGCAATGAACCAAGCTGATATTATAAATTCACTACGAGAGAGAGGACGTGTACATGATTTAAGTAATAGTGGTGAATCTACAACACTAACCAGACTGCAAGAATTTCAAGTCAAGTGTGGTGTAACAAGAACACTATGTTGGTAGACAAAGAAGAATAGTAAACCAACAAAGAACCGGGATCGTTAGTCGCCACACGCTAGAGATGTACTGAAGGGAGATCGGAGTACTTATGGACTAATTGGTTCGACGTGCAGTGATGATGATCCGACGACTAAATTAAACTAAACTATGTTTTTGTGAACTTTTTTATAGCGTAAATAATCAGTTTTTTCTTTGATCATCATTTTACTATCATGTTAGCATTTATTGAAGCAACGTTTACGTCATTGGTGGAATTCAGAAGAGGTCAAGAAATCAGAAAAATATCTGGTCAAACACATGTATTTAACAGATATAAGAAAGATAAGATGGAGATGTGTTGAGTCTACTCTGAGAAGAAATTATCAAATAATCACAAAGCAGGCAAATTATTCAAGAAAGAACGAACGCTCTATACGGAGAGAAGTGATATATATTGGAATCATTCCCATAGAAGAGATTGCAGGCCGTATGTAACGTATAACGGTACGGGGGGAAAACAAATACAAGTTTACAATCGGCGACTAAAAGTACACATTTAAATAAAGAAAGACAGGAAAAGTAAGCTACAAAATATAGTATAACTTCATTTCAAAATAAAGAACTAGTATTTTAATTTACCGCGTCCTTTGTATTCACATAAAATTGAAAACACAACTGTTAATTACATTGCATTTGTTTGTGTAAATTACCAAACAAAATACAAATGTAATTACTACACTTGGAAAAATGAAAGGAAGCAACTCGTTATGACTCAGTACACCCCTATATTTTCTCCATCCCTTTCATATACCTGCAAGTTTCAGTGGCAGAGCACCCACACAGTAGTTCTGACAAACAATTCTGAGTATATTTATGTTTCCCAACTCAAATAGAAGATCGTATACCCAACTTCAGCTGATGACTTGATCGAACTGTATTGGCAGATAGACACATTTTTGCATTGATATATATTTATTAAACCATTTTTTTTTTTTAAATATTGTTTTAACTATTCTCAGTTGAACTTATTGGTAATAACAATAATATGCATCAGCTGTAACACGTGATAAATATTTCTGCACTTATTTTATATCTTTGTATTTGACATTTCTTTGTTTTCTTTGAGCTTTGTGAAACTATTTACTGCTGACATGTTTGAAGCTACATATTTCAACTGTGTCATTCAAGTATTTCAGTACAATATTGGGGGAAACACTACATAATATATATGTGTGTGTGTGTTTGTTTATATGTGTGTGCGTATGTGTGGGCGTGTGTATGCATATATATATAAATATATATATATCTTCATCATCTAACTTGTCCCTGTCGGAACCTGACTACCATGACAGACAGCACCTTCAAGTTCTTCCCTGTCCAGTGTGAGATGTCTGGCCTCTATTGCAGTCAAACACAACTCGTCTATGACATATTGCACCTATCTTCTTTTTGGTCTTCCTCTCCTTCGTCTGCTCGGTATAATGATTTCCAGAATGAACTTTTCCAGAGAATCATGTCTTTTCATAAGTCCAACATATTTCATTTTTCTCATCTTTATGTTCTTTATCAACCACTTCTCTTCAATTTTAAGCAGTTGCAGAACGAATATAGTTGTTCTTTTTCTACAATGGTATTCTAAGTGCTCTTCTGTAGCACTCACATTCAAAGGCATTGATCTATTTTTCAAATTTATCTGAAAAGAAAATATATCTATACATAAAATCCAGTGGCGATATTGCGGTGTAGAAACATGTATAGATATATATTAAGTGCAGTATAAGAGTAGATTACTATTTTCTTGTCTACATAATACATCCTGGACAGAGAGGAGAGAGCAAAGCAAAGACATCCTACAAGACCTGCATATTGAGGATCATTGGCATCATGTCCTGAAGGATGAAATATTTTATCCATGTTAAATGTCAGAGTGATTTGGAGAGAACGGCAATGGAAGGCATGGTTCCTGGAGTAAGAGGTAGGGAATGACCAAGACGAAGGTGGCAGCATGACATCAAAGAAACCTTAAACCTGACACTGGAGGAGGCGGGAGAATT
This sequence comes from Arion vulgaris, assembly GCA_020796225.1. Classification (NCBI taxonomy): domain Eukaryota; kingdom Metazoa; phylum Mollusca; class Gastropoda; order Stylommatophora; family Arionidae; genus Arion; species Arion vulgaris. The sequence continues at coordinate 53,910,419 of CM036756.1, read as the reverse complement.
TGCTAGAGATAGTTTTACAGGAGATCTGTGGTGAAAGCGACTTTCTGCAAGGGAGATTCTACTACTTGACTTTCCATATATTAGGCTCTTGCATATTCTTGTGTGCAAGTTTGCATCTCATGATATCTTGTTTGTCTTGTACCCTTGCAGTGTCAAGATAAAGTATAGGGGACCAGAGAGTGCTCTCTTCTACATTGTGTATATAGAGGTCTTCAGGGACTCCGCTATTCCATCAATCTAGCGATTGTATGGTAGTTCTCTCCGCCCCTATTTATGTTTACTGTGTGTACCATTGTTTGTTGTAGTACACTATTTGAGAACAATTGTGGTATACTGCTGAACTATTTGACCTGTTGCCTCTGAATGAATTCTGCTGCTGCTTTTAGACCTACATTGGTTCTGATTGTTTCCCTCTTTTTCAGTATTCTTCTCAAGCATATCATCTCTGAAATAATTGTTCTTGTGTCTGTCATCGTCCATGTCTGGCATTGATAGCACAGGTCGGGAAGAAAGATTGTGTTATATCGTGTTTTTTTTAATATCTATTGACACGTATTTGTTGCTTAGTGTTGTACTATTATGTTTGCTCTGTTTACATCTCATACATATATATATATTTATATATATTCTGTGTTATTTACTTTAACCTACCCCCCTCCTCTCTTTTCTTTTATTGCACATACAAGATATGTTTTTTTTAATAATAATATCTGCTGAATAAAATGTTCAAGGGTTATAAACACTTTGTTATTTTTCTTGTTGTTTTTCTTCTTTTTTTGTTGTCCTTCTCTGCTTTTTTGCCGTTTGACGTAGCAGGTTTAACTGATGATTGGTTTTTGAGATAGTGCACGCTCCGTCGCTTGATATGCTGTGGTATTGGGGAGTTGTTATTGTGGAGTTTTCAGATGTCGAACTCCATCTTTTCTGTCTCTTCCTCTTGATGACTCCATTTTCAGGTTGTTATTGGTTATTGGTTACCAAGTGGCCAAACCATGAGAATGAACCGAATACACCAGTTGCAAGAGCGTACAACCTGAAAATGGAGTCATCAAGAGGAAGGGGCAGACCAAGAAAAAGATGAATTGATGGAGTTACAGACATCTTTGTTGTTGTTGTTGTAAAATATATAAGTTCATTATAAAATGTGTCAATTTAGTCTAGATATGTACACATAAACATATACAATCAGGAGTTATTTTTTATTTTGTTTTGTTGCTTCTTTAACTTCTGACGCAATTTAAAAAAAGTTGATCAATTTGTGTATCTTGGAAGTAAAGTTCTCAAACAGATAGAGAGTAGAAACAAGATGTAACAACAAGAATAAGCAAAGCAAACCAAGCCTTTGTCAAGCTTAACATCATATGGAGATCAAAGAGACTTTGAAAACCAAAACTGAGAATATACTAAAATACCATTTCCGAAATATTGCTATTTAAAATAGTGAAGACTGAAAAATGGCCACCACATAATATATAAGCTAGAGACTTTTCCAAATAAATGTCCTAGAAAGAATTTTGCGAAATTGTTGGGAAAGACATGTGTGTGCTTTATCTAACATAGCTTCTACACTATGTTCATTTCTCTAAGTTTGGTCTTGCTGTCGTCGCTCCATCTTTTATGTAGTATCCTTTTGCTGTATAGTAGATACATTTTTTTGTCAGTGCGGTTCTCTGTGGCAGACGATACTAGGACATTCTTGTTAGATGTCAAAAGCTCTAGATCTGCTATTCTTTAATTAATTCCATAACTGGCTTCAATCATAGTCTGTTTCTGATTTCTTCATTTTAAATGTCATCTTTCCTTGTTGCTCCTACGGCTCTTCTAAGATCGCATCTGTGTTAGACAATTTTTGTTGCTATCAAAAATCACAGAGAGTCGCTGTTTAGTGATGATTACCAGCAGTTGCTAAGTGACTTACCTGTTAAATGAGGACATTGCAATTACTGAAGCATCTATTTTGGGAATGAAGAAGTTTGAAATCAAACATTGTGCAAGTGGGACTAGGCACCCAATGGGCTGCATGAGGAGAATGTTTATCAGAATGTAAACCCAACGTCACGTCCGCTGCCTTTACTACCCAGCGCTTTTCCTGGAACCCAACTGAGGCAGGGTTGCCTTTACTACCCAGCGCTTTTCCTGGAACCCAACTGAGGCAGGGTTGCCTTTACTACCCAGCGCTTTTCCTGGAACCCAACTGAGGTAGGGTTGCCTTTACTACCCAGCGCTTTTCCTGGAACCCAACTGAGGCAGGGTTGCCTTTACTACCCAGCGCTTTTCCTGCAACCCAACTGAGGTAGGGTTGCCTTTACTACCCAGCGCTTTTCCTGGAACCCAACTGAGGCAGGGTTGCCTTTACTACCCAGCGCTTTTCCTGGAACCCAACTGAGGCAGGGTTGCCTTTACTACCCAGCGCTTTTCCTGGAACCCAACTGAGGCAGGGTTGCCTTTACTACCCAGCGCTTTTCCTGGAACCCAACTGAGGCAGGGTTGCCTTTACTACCCAGCGCTTTTCCTGGAACCCAACTGAGGTAGGGTTGCCTTTACTACCCAGCGCTTTTCCTGGAACCCAACTGAGGCAGGGTTGACCTGAGAGCCGTTACGATTGGAAAAAATATTTCACGCCAACTGTGGAACTGAACCCAGGTCACGCGTCTAAGAAGCAAGTTGACTAACAACTACGCTCTTGAGGCTCTGTGATACTATAAAGATGGAAGTTATGTTTTCAAAATCATACTAGTAATTTGTATAAATCCGTCATCCTTATAAGAGAACATATAACTGCAAAAACAACTCTCTATGTAGTTGGCACATGGTCAGAATGATGCTGACTATACCTGAAGATAGAGAACGAATGTGCAGCTTTCTGATAACTGATGCCTACCATAAGGGCACAGTAACTCAGGGCGTGTTTATATCCATACGTTAAGACAAGGAACGGCAAGTGCCACCCCCTGGGAAATGGATTTTGTAATAAAACAATTTTATGCGAATCGAGTCTTCTCCATTTCCGCATAATACATATACCATAATACATAATACATATACCATAATACATAATACATATACCATAATACATATTACATATACCATAATACATATTACATAATACATATACCATAATACATATACCATAATACATATACCATAATACATAATACATTACCAACTAAATATATTTTTCATTTTGTTCCCCCCACCCCTGTAAAAACGTCTGTGGAAGTCCATGGGCGTGATGCTCATCTTCAACATTTCGGCCCATGTCTAGAGTATAGTTTGCTACCCTAAACGTCAGAGGCGTCACAAGTTAGAACAAGGATAGTAGAATATAGTAGATCTCGGTACAACCTGCAGGTAATTTGATGGCGGGGATAGGCACAGTAAGGATGTCATATAGATGCAATGGTATGCGATCTGAGCCTAATAGCGTTGTGCCAGTCATGCGCCTACAAGTAGACCAGCACATCCGATTTCTGCGATACTTTTTATTTACTAGGTAGCTTCCTAGGCCCCTACCTTAGTCGCCTCTTACGACATGCCTTGTAGGTCGCAGTGTTACAATTCCTTGCTCCCCTTGCGAGCCCCGCTAACACACAGTCAGATTCCCAATTTAATGTCAGTATTTTGTTAAAACAGGCGGTCACCAAAAAAACCGAAAGACGCACGCTATCCATCTTCAAATGCCCGACTATCGGTGTTGGTGATGCAAGCCTGTCTGTATTATATCTTCTGTGTTCACCTTTACCCTGTTTACTTTGTCATAAATATTTAAACATGCGTTCTCTAATTTGTCCAGTGCACATCATTATATGCACTATCACTGAGATGTACATGTACCAGCAACCAACCCTCTATAATGAGCCTTAACCTTGGCAATTCTTTCCAACTTTTTCATGTTTTTGTCAAATACCAGCCTCTATATCTATTCCAGTGTGAATTTTTGCTTACCAACTCTTCTCGAACTTTATAGTTTCCATTACGAAACGTGTATACATAAATACTCTTAATTCAGTTATATCCATCTAACAGGTGGTCGCTGAGCAACCGTAGGTCGTCCCCTACCGCTTTAAATCGATACTACGATCTACCATATTGGTATACGTATTCTACCGTAGCGACTACACATCACAAATATTTATGTATATTACCAATCGACAATCTCATATATATTCAAAACTAACATGACTCATCGCAAACAAACAAAACACTCTTCTGCAGCTGTCATCTTCTATTTCATTAGCGTACCGATTACAAATATGCGGGTTCTATTTCAGTGCAACATACACTATTGATATATCTACGCCATAGGTTCCCAAAGTGGACGGTACCGCCCCAGTGGGCGCTGAAGCCTTCTATGGGGGCGTGGTCGGTTCAAATACATATGGGGTGGGAGACATTAAGGCGATTAGGGGTCGGTGGCCCCTTAAAGAAGAAATTAATATATATTTTAAAATAGATTATTTTCGTGATTTTGCGATTGAATAATCAATTAAAATTTGAATTCTGCATTTTATTATATCTTATGCCCGTCTTACATTAACCAACTTTTCATCAATTTTATATTTCATGAATATAATCACTTGAAAATTGACCATGTATGACAGAAATATCTATATCAATTTTCTATTTCATGTATATAATCACTTGAAAATTGACCATGTATGACAGAAATATTATATCAATTTCTATTCAGTATATATCACTTGAAAATTGACCATGTGAAGAATATATTCAAGAAATAGAACAGTATATATGTGGAGGGGTGCGTTGGCAAACTGTTAAAATGGGGGTGGGTTACAAAGTTTATGTCGCGCAAAATTGGCGGTGGATCGAAAAAGTTTGGGATCCTATGATCTACACGGTGAGTCAGTTAGGAATGCAGTGGCAACAGGTTGGAGATACGTCAGCATTACACGATGTAGCCTTGGTACGAACATTTGGTTAAACGTAATGAAATATATTGTCAGATCTTGATTATTGTAGGGATGATTAGCCATGAAAGAATGAAGTAGTTTCGCTACTTAATAAGAATGCGTCCAAAATCTACAGTATACAGAGTCGTCTACAACCGAATATTAGGTGCCGAAGGCGAGATGCAGACCACGAAAAAGATGGTTAGATGGCATAGCAGAATCCTGTCAAAGAGAAAAATAACAATCACCCAAGCCACAAGAACAGCGCAAGACAAAAACAGAAAACCACGACACTGGGCAACAGACTGGTAGCAGTGTGACGACAAAAGAAGAAGAAGAAAGAAGATAAGCCATGGTACAGTTTAACCAGAGCCAACTATAAACTTAGAATTTAAGAGAGTGATATAATTTTAAGGGGTAGATTTGAGATGGGGAAAACAACAGTTGGACAAAATGCACAACTCTAGCAAACAAAAGGAAGTTTTGGAACGAAATGGCAGACAGATTTCGATGGTGAGACGATAACTAATCAATCAATCAATCCATCAATTAATCAGATACCTGGCCTTTGATGTATGGATGAAATCTAATCAATCAATTAATCCATCACTCAATCAGATACCTGACCTTTGATATGTGGATGAAATCTAATCAATCAATTAATCAGATCATCACAGGATAGAAAGAGGATAGTAGATGTAGGTATAACCAGTGGTGATAGCCTATAATCACTCACTCAATCTTTGATATGGAAATGGCCCTAATCAATCAATCAGATATCCAATCTTCGATACGATAATAATAATTCCTCTCGTACCGTTATACGTTACATAGGGCCTGCAATCAATTTCTCCATACTGCTCTATCCTGGGCAACTCTCTCAATCTCATCCATGGAACTGAGACCTATATTTCTTGCCTCTCTCAGCAGTTCATTTCAGGGTCTCCTTAGGTCATCGTCTCTTTCTTGAACCCTTTGCATCCCACTTCAATGCCTGCTTTGATATTCGTTGATCATTTCTCCTCAAGGTGTGTCCAACATATCTCCATCTTCTCTTTCTTATAACAGTTGTCACTTGTGGTTGACCAGACATTTCTCTGATTTCATCACTTCTCCTGAACTTGTTCCATTTTCATTATTTTTCGCAGACATATATTTTCAAATGCACTCAACTTGCTTCCTATATCTTTAGTCATTTTCCAACTCTCGCTGGCATATGTTAGGATTGATACAACATTTGAATTGAAAATTCGGAATTTAGTTTTAATCTATTATATATTTCTTATTGTCTGGATGTGCAGTCCGGGTGTAGACGGCGTCAGTTTACATCCGAAATTCCCATTTTTTTGCACACTTTTATCTTGAAAGGTTTAGATCAGTAAAAGAAACAGTTTCGAAATCGGATTAATATTAGTTTTAAAAATAAATAAAATTCAATATGCGATTCCTAATCCAGTATTTACCGCGTGATCTACCTGAAGAAAGGTTACATTTGCCAAATGGTCAAAGGGATATAATCACTAAAATTACAAATTTCTTCTCTGTCAAATTGATTTTATGTCTCCTCACATCTTAGACATTTACTTCTTTGCGATCGCCCGCTGTGAATTCAAGCGTTAGCCATGACGCCTTGCATTTGCGTTCATTTGCGCAAGCTGTATAATTCTCATGTCGTTATAAGTTTATCTTTCAGTTTCAAACTATCTTTTCAGGAGACCTGTAGTCCGAACGACTTGCCGTGAAGCCAGTGACATTTAGTGAAGTTCTACTTCTCTAACGGATTTCCCGCCGTTTTGTGCCTGTGGCGAGGTCGCTCCTTTGAATCTTATAATAAACATGCGATCTTTTTTATCTTTCTAATGCCGATCTTATTTACAAAAAATACAACATTAGTTGCGTTTTTCCGTTTGCGTTGATTTGCGCAGAATGTATAATTTTCATGTCATTACAACTTAACTTTTCTGTTTCAAACTACACTATAGAAATGTTTAAATAATTAGGAAGAATGCGAAGACGCTACTTTGATTAGACGTGAAGCATTACAAGAAACAATCGAACCGTTAAAATCGTTTAACGACGACATCGCCGATTCAAACCACTTCTTTAAAAATATCAGAAAATACAATTCATGCTATTAGATGACATCTTTTCGAAAGACTTACCCAATTCCTCATCAAGGATTAATAACCATTTTCACCCGTGCAGAGCCGGGTTAATTAGCTAGTACTATATGACTTGCAGTTCCACATTTTATTTAGACTTTTAAAAGCTGAATCTTCGATATGCAGATGGCCATAATCAATCAATCACATATGTAATCTTCTGTACTATCCACTGACTATCCTTCCTCGACCACTGCTGTATAGTCAAGTGATTTGCCCACTCATTTGCTTTTTGAAAATATTTTTTTTATTGGGTCCTACCCGGAAGTGTCACAACAAGTGGACCCAGTACGGTTGAATGTGTAAAGTCAAAGTTTCGTTATCCTTTCGAATGAGAGATGCTCTGAGTTTGTTAAAGTGGTTTTATTTTACCATTTTGCGTTTTATGAAGGCTCCCACTCTTTGGTGACGATCAAGTGGGCACTAGCACTGTAAGAACAGATACTACACTTTGATCTTAGCCAAAAGTACAAAAAGCGATGCCCTGGTACAAAAAAGATGAAATTGGTCCTTGCTCTTTATATCGCTTGATATCAGTACCACTGAGCATGAGATCAGAAATTATCTATCCTTAATTACACACACCAAATCATTGTATCCAACAAATACATATACAATTTTGAAAACCCTTGATTTAAAAAAGCACAAATTGTTTTTATCAGTTTCTACCTCAATGTTATCAAGAGAGTGAACAAGTAACGATGAAGTTCAGACATTTCCCACTATCGGTACATTTTGATATGAGTCTGCTCTAATAGTCTCCCCTATGTCCAATCAGATTTGACACAGTGTTATAGTAGAACTCAGTAGATGTAATACTTCTTCTGTGATCAACTTCTGCTATACGACTATTCTGGTATGGGTCATAAACAGGGTGGTGCGATTAAGATCTTTAACCGGGTCCCCATAGATTATACTGAAAGTTTGTTTCTGTTGGAAATGGTTTGAGCATTCGGCCAGAATGAATCCTAACCATGAATCCTAACCAGTCTTCAGAAAGAAGATAGTACATGAGAACATCAGGCTACAAGACAAGAAGGAAACATATAACAAAATGGTTGAACATAGTCCAGAAGACACTAAGTTCAATAGAACACCATAACAAACCACACACGCTTTACACGCCTGGACATGCTGGAGTGTGGGGTAACGAGCGTGCTGACTTTCTTGCAAACAATGCCCGACTCAAGTGGGCAGAAGTATGGACAGAGCCGATATCATCAATGCGGTACGCTCTCAATTGTGTGACATGTGCGGGTCTCAGACACTGGAACGAGTTCGAGAATTAGGAGTTAAGTTTGGACATGTCAGACAGCGTCGTCTTCGTGGTAGAGAGAGAAGATATAGTAATCAACTTCTCATGGGTACTGTGAGCAAATGGACTATGGGATGGCTGCTGCAACGGAGGACAGAGCACGAATGGGAATGCCCAATGTGCCATGACGTTGATCGCATAACATAACATAACAAACCACACACTTCACAATGTCTAGAAAACTACAACCATAAACTGTAAGACAAAACAAGAAGGAAGATAATTCAATAAAGTTTCCTAAAATGTTTTATTTCCAAAAATGTTGACAGTGATGAGGATCATATTTTGTGAAATAAAAACAAATGTCATCTCATCTTCTTCTTTGAATGCTCCATATCAACCTCTTGTTAAACCACTCTTTGTGATTTTTATGTGATTTGAGCCTAAGAGCAATTGTACGTTATGCCAGTTATGCTCCTACAAGTAGGCTAGCACATCTGATTTCTGCAAAGCTTTTTATTTACTAGGGTAGCTTCCTAGTAAACTCAATTGGTACTACCTAGGTAGCTACCCTGGGGTCTCAATGGCGAAGTGGTTAAGTCGTTTCCCTGTCCTACTGAAGATTGTGGGTTTTAATCTGGACCGAGACACATTTGCAATTTTTTCATGAGATCTTTAGGATTGTTGCAGGAGTTACAGAGTTTGTGCTTTGTGCAATGCTCTCGACAGATGGCATGTCATCTCTGCTGACAGTGACATAGCCATATGGGGAAACCCGGTGCAATGAAGTAGATCCTTTGTCTTTGGATACTTTTTTTAAAGGTAGCTTCAAAAGAACAAACTTTAATGTCATTGAATAAAGATGATGGCAATATTTTTTAATGACGCCAATAACAACAATGACTCAACAATACTAGATAAGCTTCTTCCTTGTGAGAATGATTACTAGGGGTTCCAAAGTATTTCAATTTTACAGTAGGTATTGCATTCAAAATCAAAGAAAACTGGCTAAATAAGAATGAGAAAATTAAAGTATTTTGGACATATACAGAGACAAGAAGGACTGGAGAAGACCATCATGGAAGGATACATCTCGGCAAAGAGGAGAAGAGGAAGACCATGGAGAAGATAGATTGAGGATGCAACTGATAGTTTGAGTATGACACCTGCAGAGGCAGAACATCTGGCCTATGAGAGAGAGAAATTCCGAATGACTGTTGGGGTGGCAAAGTTCTGTTCAGGACAAGCTACTTGATGATGATGATTGCATACCTATTTGTGTGTTGTTATACTTTCAGTATTTTGACAAATATTTCATTTTTTTTAAATCTAGAAAAGTATGGTGCTTATTGTACACAAGTTTCAATTTTACCAGAACAATTATAGATCAAGTCAAACATGTACATTAAACATGAGTAGTGTGTGTTATTAGTGACATTCTATACTAAATATATTGTGTACAAAAAACTAACAAAATTGAGACTGGGAGGAACATTCCGACATAAAAATAAATGTAAGAAAACAGATAAATGCAATAACAGATTTTTCTTTTCTTTTGTCCATTTCTGCTTTTTTGCCGTTAGGCGTAGCAGGTTTAACTGATGATCGGTTTCCAAGATAGTCCACGCTCAGCCGCTTAGCCTGAAATTGTATCTAGCCATTCAAACTAAGATAATATCTGTTAAAACAGATAACGAATTTAAGAATAATAGACACTGGAAAGAGTGTGAGAATTAGGAACTAAATTTGGACATGCCAGACAGTGCAGTCTTCGTGGTAGATAGAGAAGGTATACTAATCAACTTCTCATGGCTACGGTTAGCAACTGGACTTTTGAATAGCTGCTGTAGCGGAGGATGGAGCACACATGGGATTGTCTAATGTGCCATGACCATAATCGCATAACATAACATATAATGCATTATTCATAATGGGCATTGTGTCAACTAAAATATATTTTGCTATATCTGTCAAGAAATTATATTGTAATAATTTGTTAAGGCAAGTCAATGATCTGCTCCCAATAGACCTGTCGCATAATCATTAGAGAAGATATGAGAATTACTGAATATAGCACAAAAACTCCACCTTCCCATCCAAAGTAAGCTGTTTAACTCCTATATAGAGTATACCTAAAAAAAAATGTCATACTCAGTGACTCCATGAGCATGATTCGTAAAGTCGAATCAGGAATAGTGAGACGAAACTGGGTGGCGGTACTGGTACAGATAGTGATCAGAGAAATCACCTTCATTTTTGTCCCTGGACACGCAGGGGTCAATGGTAATGAACGAGCTGATAGATTGGCCAGCATGGCTAAAAAAAATATAGCATAGAAACTCCACCTAGCCATCCCAAGTAAGATGTTAGCTAACTAAATACAGTTTTACTAAATAAATAAATATAGCACAAAAACTCTACCTAGCAATCCCAAGTAAGATGTAAGCTAACTATATACAATATTATTAAAATAAATATAGCACAGAAACTCTACCTAGCAACCCCAAGTAAGATGTAAGCTAACTATATACAATATTATTAAAATAAATATAGCACAGAAACTCTACCTAACAATCCCAAGTAAGATGTTAGCTAACTATATACAATATTATTAAAATAAATATAGCACAGAAACTCTACCTAACAATCCCAAGTAAGATGTAAGCTAACTATATACAGTATTACTAAAATAAATATAGCACAGAAACTCTACCTAGCAACCCCAAGTAAGATGTTAGCTAACTATATACAGTATTACTAAAAAAATATAGCACAGAAACTCTACCTAGCAACCCCAAGTAAGATGTTAGCTAACTATATACAATATTATTAAAATAAATATAGCACAGAAACTCTACCTAACAATCCCAAGTAAGATGTTAATTAACTATATACAGTATTATAAAAAATATAGCACAGAAACTCTACCTAGCAATCCCAAGTAAGATGTTAGCTTAACTAAATACAGTTTACTAAATAAAAAATATAGCACAGAAACTCTACCTAGCAATCCCAAGTAAGATGTTAGCTAACTATATACAGTATTACTAAAATAAATATAGCACAGAAACTCTACCTAGCAATCCCAAGTAAGATGTTAGCTAACTAATACAGTTTACTAAATAATAAATATAGCACAGAAACTTACCTAGCAACCCAAGTAAGATGTAAGCTAACTATATACATATTACTAAAATAAATATAACACAGAAACTCTACCTAGCAACCCCAAGTAAGATGTTAGCTAACTATATACAGTATTACTAAAAAAATATAGCACAGAAACTCTACCTAGCAATCCCAAGTAAGATGTTAGCTAACTAATACAGTTTACTAAATAATAAATATGCACAGAAACTCTACCTAGCAATCCCAAGTAAGATGTTAGCTAACTATATACAGTATTACTAAAATAAATATAGCACAGAAACTCTACCTAGCAATCCCAAGTAAGATGTTAGCTAACTATATACAGTATTATTAAAATAAATATAGCACAGAAACTCTACCTAGCAATCCCAAGTAAGATGTTAGCTAACTATATACAGTATTACTAAAATAAATATAGCACAGAAACTCTACCTAGCAATCCCAAGTAAGATGTTAGCTAACTATATACAGTATTACTAAAATAAATATAACACAGAAACCATACCTAGCAATCCCAAGTAAGATGTTAGCTAACTATATACAGTATTACTAAAATAAATATAGCACAGAAACCATACCTAGCAATCCCAAGTAAGCTTCAGTTTATAACAACCAAGTTTGTAGTTTGTATCTAGTTAGTATTTCTTCCCTAAAGCTTACAGCTGTATTAGTTATGTGCCATGTTCAAGTCATCTAGCACATCTTGCATTAATCTTTATCTTGGTCTTCCACTTCTCAAATACTTATCAACGAAACATAATTTTCAGAACTGTTTACTTTCTCCAAATACTATTTTCTGGCAAAGTTACATCACCCTTTTTCCCGTCTCGCTATCAATTGAGGTTGGTTTTTTTTCTAAATGAATTCAGGCGTAGTCAGACCGTCTAATATGGCACCTCTGACTGATTTTTGCGTGAATGCTAGCTTTCCTTTTCATCAGTGTATCTCAAACTTCTAAGGTACTTGTGATTTAGATCCCCATGTAATGGATCAGGAAACTTGCAGTATAAATTAACATAATACAGCATGAATAAAGTAGGACACAACTCTGAAGTTTAGATATTTACAAATTTGAATTAATTCTAGAATATAAAAAAGTGTGGGTATAATAGAGGATTTACAACTGATCCCATACATAACAATATCCAGTTATTTCAGTAAATATTCACCAGTTTTGTACATAATTAAGTTTCCTTTGAAGAAATGAGCACTGGTCATAATTGTACACAACATTTAAAGCTTGACTACACAAATGGTGATTATGTTTGTACACAGTATAAAGTTCTTCGATGCAAACATCCATTAGACATGTACACAATATAAATTTCTTGATGAAACATCCATTAGACATGTACACAATATAAATTTCTTTGATGTAAACATCCATTAGACATGTACACAATATAAATTTTTCGATGTAAACACCCATTAGACATGTACACAATATAAAGTTCTTTGATGAAACATCCATTAGACATGTACAAATATAAATTTCGATGCAAAATCACGTAGACATGTACACAATTTTAAAGTTCTTCGATCAAACACCCAAATTATTCGTATAAAATATAAAACTTAAAAACTATTAGACATGTACACAATATAAATTTCCCTCGATGCAAAATCCATTAGACATGTACACAATGTTACCAAGTTTCTCAGAATAAACACTAATTATTTCTGTATAAAATACAACCTAACTACTAATTAAATGTGTTCCAATCCATCAATCACGCCATTCGAGAAGAGCAAAATAAATACAGAAGACCATGACACTGGGTTATAATCTGGTAACACTGTCACACGCAGGAGTCGGTGGTAATAAACGAGCTGATAGAATGGCTGGCATGGCTACGATATCAGATGGAGCTGCAATGGAACAAAATCACATATTTAAACGCATTGAGAAAGTCAGAACAGAGGAGTTTCAGGGTTGTGAATCCCAGTCGCTGACCAGATTGAGAGAGATGGGAGTCGATATTGGTACAGATCGAAAAGAACGGCATATCAAATATGCAAAAATATTTATCAACATCAAACTAGCGTGTTGGCCCACTACTGGATTTGTTGAGATGGACATTGGAGCACCTATGGACATGTCCAGAGTGCTACGATGAAAGTCCTTATATAACTGGTAACAGTGTAACAATAAAATAAAGAAGATAATATTAGCAAGTGCTTCCAGGTAAACACTCAGTAAATGTGTACTTAATGATTAGTCAGGATCATCAACATTGCACTCTAGACAGGTCTGTTGATCTCCTCTTCAACATTTCCATCAGCGTAAAGTGACTGATTACTCCAGTTCTATGTTGATTAATCAACCATCTAGTACCTTTAGCAGTGTGTTCATGTCCAACTATTCCTGGTTTGTTCTATTTCCTTCACTCTAGATGTGGATGCAGATTCGAACGAGTCTGTAAAAAAGTCATCTATTTGAACTGTCTCTCATATGGCATTGATGATGTCTGACCTGTCCTTCCTCGATCACTGCAGTATCAGTTAGCCAAACTGCTTGCTCGCTGTCTTCAATGGCCACATGACCCTGCACAAAAATAAAGGTTCTTCTTTAATCTAATTCTGTTTTGCTTCACAGCATCAGGAAAAGAATAGATTTTAAGAAATGGGCTCATATCTGCACTTCGTGCATAGTGTTTTTCCCTGCCTCTGTTATTTTTGTAGTCTACATTTTGCATGAACAACATTTTGCTTGTATTCACTGTATCGGAGTGGCACTGCCCTTTGAGGTGCATTGTCTGTTGATAATCTGCTAGTGTGTTCTAAACATTTACTTTATTGTTTCTTTCCACAAGGTATGCCTGACCCGTCATTTACTCCTCCTGACCTAGGTCATTATGGATTCCTGTCCCGTCCTTACCCATCTGTATTTGCTACTCTTTGTTTAGCATCTCTCAATCTGAAAATATGCTGAAGACATCTGCTGACAAAGGCCTGAGCACTATTTGTATTTAACATGCTGACTCACCAGGTTTCCAAGCCCCACAACAAGACAAATTCACAATTGAGTTTCTTCTTTGAACGCTCCACATCGACCATTTGTCAACCACTCTGTGTGATTTGTATGTGATCTGAGCCTAAGAACAATTGTACATTGTGCCAGTTATGCACCTACAAGTAGGCCAGCACATCCGATTTCTGCACTGCTTTTATTAACTAGGTAGCATCCCTAGGCCTACATAGTCGCCTCTTATGACATGCATTGTAGGTTGCAGTGGTAGTATTCTTTGCTTCCTTGGGGCCCCAGCACGACACGGGCGACATTTGAGCTGAATATCCTGAGCTTTGTTTTTAATAGAGATGGCAGTAGATTTCCACACTATGTGCAGGAGAGAATAGGCTTGTTGGGCTTTCATAATACTGGCATTAATGCCCTCATCTGTACTTCCTGATTAGCTGATCTTACTGACAAGCTGACCAACATCTTCTATAGCTCTTCCATCAATCAATACCAGGTCTTCCTGCACATTGTTGCTTTCACAGAACTTTTGTCTACTCTTGGTATGAATATTGATATCTAATAAAACTTATAATAGAATAGTGGTTACAAAAAACAACAACTGTAATTACTGCCTGTAGTATCACTTTTTAGGACAATGTAGGATAGGTTGGATGAGAGCCTGAGAAATTTAATGGCCGCATGGCTAATGACTGCACTAAATTCAGGGACACCTGTGGGTGTCTGGTAATGTTGCATTCTTAAGCAGGTTAGGATTGTTAATTTATGCCCAAAACAGAAAAAATCTTTGGCTTTTCTATGATTTTAACACGGGTCTCCCGCATGGGAGTCACTTTCTAATCGATTTGGCGAGGCACTCCTAGAATAGTGGTTAGTTGAGTGGACAGTGCACTGGTATTTCAATCCTGAGGAATTGGGTTTAGTTTAGTTAATTTAATCAACAGAACATCATCACTGTACATCGAACCAATTGCCCATAACTGCTCTGATATTTTTCTCAGTATGTCCTTCAGTGTGTGGCAACTAACGACACCAGTTTTGTTGGTTGACTCTTCTTTGGCATCCAGTATAGAGCTCTTGTCTAGCTACACCAGATTTGATTTGATATTTTTGCAGTTAGGACAGGGTTACAGATTAAACCCCATTTGTTGTATCATGTACATGCCTGCTTTTCCCCTAAGGAAACAATATGAGTCTGGTCCATTGCCCGTCCGCTTTATACATTAGCCATATCCACAAGCCTATTGGCGCATTCATTCCCCTTTACACCTGCGTGCGCTGGCTTCAAAACAAATGATTTTTGTCAGCCTAGACATCTTCAGCTCCCCCATGAGGCCATTAGCCTTGTAGTGGTGGGAGGCTTGTGACCTCAAGGACCCGGAGAGCTATGCGGCAGGGTTGCCCAAGCCGGGAAGGTCAAGGAGAGAGGCAGACTAAATGTGGTCTCCTGGTCCTCCAGGTTGGGGGTTGTGCGATGGGCTAACTACCCATCCATTTAAAAAAACAGTAGTTACAGAAACCAAAAAATTTGAGGCCCTATGCTCCATGAGGAGCGGAGAGGATTAATGATAATGATGAGACATCTTCAGGGACTCCAAGAATTATTTTCGAGCTCAGACAGTCTCAATTTTCCTGAGCTTCCTCATTGATTCATTGAGAGAAAATGCATGAAAAGTCTGTGGCTCTAACCAGACCACTGCTTTAGATGCCATTTGGCAGAAATTTTGATGTGCCTATCTTACACACTGTGGAGCCTAATGGGGACGCAATGTACTCATGTTCTTGGTGAAAACCACACAGATCACACAGAGTGGGTAACTTGGTTGATAAGAACGAACGCAAACAAAATAAACAACGATACTGCTATGATATTCATAAATTACTAAAAGTGAACCCGTGAGATCAGAAACTTTTCCAAGTAATTGGGTAAGAATATTTTTCACTCCTGTGTATTAAAAATCTCGACAAGTGATCTCTACTCAATAAAACCTACCTAACCAGGAACAAGCTAACAATAATAATCTATTTATTGTTATAAATAGCAGAAATGAATAGTTAGTTATATTATCATATACAGACAGATCATACATTCTTTAACCCTTTCAGGACGGAGCAAAATTGAGCTTTCCCTCTAAAGAAGAGGTTTTTAAGGGGTTTTAAATCTGAAGGATTACTTCATCGCACCGGATTTTACCCCATATGGCCTGGTCCCTCTCCGCAGAAATGGCACGCCACCTGCCGAGAGCCGTAGCTCCAGAAACAATCCTAGGGTCTCTGGAAAAAATTCACTCGTGAACTGTACTACGCTGCCCGGATTGGAACCCACAATCTTCGACTCGCAAGGCAAAGGTTTAACCACTTAACCAGAGAACCTCAAAAGAAGAGGGAGCCATTTCTTTAGAAAACAGAAATGAGTACTGTGACTATTTTGAAAATTCTGAAAGAAACATTAGAACCCTAAATAAGTATAGAAAAGTACATATTCTTAGAGAGAATATACTGAAGTATTAATACTATGAATCTTTCAAGTTAATTTGTCATGTTTTGTGACAATTATATAAGTTAATTTTCATATTATTCATAAAGAATATGCATACCAATACACTTTTTAAAAATAATGAACACTAAAAAAGTACACTGTACTCAAAGAATAAAATTTTATTCCATGCTTCAATCAGAGAGAATTACTATTTCAGAACATTTTTTTTTCACTTTAACTAGAGTCATTATCTAGCTCTTAACTATCAACCTCACTGACATCAGAGCTATGATTGAAATATTCGATAGTCACAGAAAAATATTATATTCTACCAAATAATAATAATTCTGCAAAATAAATAATCTATTCTGTCAAACAAGCTCCGTAGTTCCAAAATTGATAGCTAAACACACGAAAAGTAAATCTGAGTTTTTTATTGGATGGGCTATTAAAAACTACCCTCTCGGATCACTTGTTATATTGGGCCGATATTTAGGCCCATCTGTTTTTCTTGCTAGATCAAAGGCAGCAAAAAAATTGGCCCTATCATCGTAAGAGGGTTAAGAACATGACATATTTTTTAAATAGTGAAAACAAATACAATTAAATGTAATGAGAAAAAAAAAAACACACTACTTTAATGAACCAAATAAAAGCCAACCATACAAATTTTACAATGAATCCTATGACAATAAAACTGAAAATACTGGCAGATACAGCTAGTTAAGAAAAATGAACATAATAAAAATAAAATG
Organism: Arion vulgaris; assembly: GCA_020796225.1. Classification (NCBI taxonomy): domain Eukaryota; kingdom Metazoa; phylum Mollusca; class Gastropoda; order Stylommatophora; family Arionidae; genus Arion; species Arion vulgaris. The sequence continues at coordinate 53,892,731 of CM036756.1, read as the reverse complement.
CATGTTACATCAGATGAGGATTTATGAAAATATATATCTTTTACAATAAAGAATAGGCGTCAGATATGAGATAAGGCAAGGTTTGTTGAAGAAGATAGTGTGACAACATAAGAGAAAGCTTTTACCAGGCTAATATATTTGTATAGAAAAAGAAATGCATTCCCATGACTGACACAAGTTGTGTCTTCTTCTTCTTCTTTTGTCGTCACACTGCTACCGGGTTGTTGCCCAGTGTCGTGGTTTTCTGTTTTTGTCTTGCACTGTTCTGGTGGCTTGGGTCATTGTTATTTTTGCTCTTTGACAGGATTCTGCTATACCATCTAACCATCTTTTTCGTGGTCTTCCTCTCACCTTCTTCCATGTGTATCAAAGTAAAATCTGCAGGCTAGTACACATTTTCTAGTGAAGACACTTGATAAGTAATTCCAAAATATAGTCTCTTATCTTTATGGTATTCTAGTAGCCTCAAAAGGCAGTGGATGTTAGTTAGTGTTCATGAAAGAATTTTGTGTGAGTTGCTACTTTTCTATTTTCCAAGGTACACTTTATATCAGTGTGCTGGTTCATTCTATTTAATCATTGTTCATTTGAGGTTCATTACACATTGCACATATCTATAATTGCTCTGATCTGGTCCAAAGTATGTATTTCAATGTGTTTAGACTAACAACTCCTGTTAACTTCCTAATGACTTCTGTGTTATGTTATGTGATCGACACCATGGCACATTGGGCATTCCCATTCGTGCTCTGTCCTCCACTACAGCAGCCATCCCAAAATCCATTAGCTCACAGTACCCATGAGAAGTTGATTAGTATATCTTCACTCTCTACCATGAAGATGACACTGTCTGGCATGTTCAAACGTAACTCCTAATTCTTGCACCCGTTAAAGTGACTGAGACTCGCACATGTCACATAAATGAGAGTGTATGCATTGATGATATCGGCTCTGTTCATACTTCTGCCCGCTTGCAAGAAAGTCAGCATGCTCGTTACTATGCACTCCAGCATGTCCAGGTGTGTACAGCCAAATCACTTTCTTGAGATCAGTTATCAGTTATATGAGGACTATCATCATAGCACTCCGGACATGCCCATAGGTGCTCCAATCTCCGCCTCAGCAAATCCAGCAGCGTCCAGCGGCCCAACACGCCAGTTCCATTTTGAATAATCAATCTCTTTGCATATTTAGTATGTCGTTCTTTTCAGGTTGCATCAATATTGACACCCATCTCTTTCAATCTGGTCAGCGAGTGGGATTCACAACCCTGAAACTCCTCTGTTCAGAAAGACTCAACGCATGAAGAATGTCATTTCGATCCATGGCAGCTCCCTCTGATATTGTAGCCAAGCCAGCCAATCTATCAGCTCATTCATTACCCCTAACTCCTGCATGCCCAGGGACAAAAATGATCATTGTCGGTACTAGTACCTCCACCCAGTTGCGTCTCACCATTCCTGATTCGATTTTTACGAATCATGCTCATGGAGTCACTGAGTATGAAAACACGAGAGTAGTTGTGAGATGCCAACCATTTCACCGCCTCCGTAACCGCCGAACCTCCATTGTCAAACTACTTGTGGTTGTTGCGTAGGCCCCACTGGCATCTCTTATTATTTTTCCTCCTGAGAGTGCTGAAAAAGACCACGCACAGTGTTGTTGGCGAATGACTGAACGATCGGTGTAAATAATGACATCTGTATCATTGATGATGTCATTGTTAATCAGTGATAGATTATTTTGTTCACAGTTTTTCTTAACTCTTAGAATACAAAACACCTCCTGACAGACCATAAAATTAGTTCCCATTTTACGACAAACCACTTCACGGACCATATGGTTCTAATCAGTTGTTAATATATCGTAGAGGACTTTAATGCTTTAAGTGTATTTTTAAAATTCAAATAAAGCAAGTGGGTGTTTGTAATAGATCTTTCAATTGCGCACATTTTGGTGTATGCAGTTTGTCTCTGCTGTTGAATGTAAGAAAGTTATAACACATTTTGTAAGGACATCTTCGCCTTAAAATTTGTTCCTCAAAAACAGTGTGTAAAAGGCGGTTTTAGTACGCATATTGTAAGAGTTAATAGATGTAATAACTGTGAAAGCAGTCTGAAATTGAGGTGGCACAGCAATCCATTCCTGTCCTGGTTCAATTCCGGAAGGATCACATATTTTCCTAAGAGTATCTTCCGCCTGACTCAGCCATGATCTGCCTCTTGAGTATACACCCTTTCTCCCTAATGAGTTCTTCATGAAGAGAATGTTTCTTGTTTGCCTTGATTTTTAGATATGATCAAACACTCCAAGTTTCAATTCTGTTAACAATAGTGGGGAGGTCAAGAAGGAATCTTATTGACACTCCTGGTGTATCTTTGGTGCATCCCAGAATGATGCGCATATCCTCATTCTTAATTCTTTCCAGTCTCACTGTTTGCGTAGGACTAATTGTTAGGAGAGTGCATGCATATTCTATACATGATAGAACAATACCTTGGTACAGGAGCACAAGAAGGCGTGGCTCAATGTTAGCAGTCGCCATGATTCTCAATGTGGATAGTGCGTTGCGAGCCTTGGCAATAACTTGGTCGATATGGTCCCTAAAACATAGACTACAATTAAATTTTACACCCAAATAACTCATAGATGCTGTTCAAGTGAGTGTATGTCCATCTAAAGTGACATGTGGTGTGTCGGACTTCACAATGTGATTATTTAGGGAGAACCATGTTAGCACAGCTTTGGTATGGTTTATGGTTGCACCAGACCATCGCAGATGTGATCTCCGAATGCTGTCCACCTATTTCCCGCAGACATCCAGATTCAATCTTTTAAAGCATATTCACCAAGTCTGATATGATAATCGTATGGGTTACCTGTTGCTCAGCCACCCATGAGAGAGCCCTGGAGGCAGCGGTGATCTCCATAGTCATGCTCGATGTCGTTGTCTCGAAAGCACCACAGTCCTCATGAAGTGTGCTACTGTTTCATTGCACCGAATAAGCCCACGATGATCTGGTTTCGCGTCTGACAGAGCCATTGGTGTAGATAATGATATCACCTTGTGTAGATAACGATACAACTTCTGTGTTGGGTGATGTATCTACTGGGGTTTCTCTCATGGTTTTCCTATCTTGCCACACCTATGGGTATGCATAACTTGCCCAACCAAGATACAGAATACCCTTTATCTTCTTCATTAGAATCTTCAGAGCGTATGTTCCCTCTTAGAGCATTGATGATGTCACTTTTGTCCATAGAAGGTCTATTCTCGATCACAGCTTTGCTCATCAGTGAATCCACTCTCATCATTTTCATTCACTACAGAATGACCTGGGACAAAGATGAAATTCAATCAGTTCTCAAATCAGTATTCTGAGCCTGTTTCTAGAGGAATTTGCTCTTGTTAAGTTCTTACCAGCTCGGTATATATTCATATCCAATGCCTTCAACAAGCGTTTGCAGATATTCTTGTAGCACAGATAAGGTAGTCTCACAGTTCATATGTCAGAATCCAGTTCTCTGAACAAGGTATGCATAAGGATCCGGCTGTCCTCTATCTAGTACAAATGGCCAAGTACACATCAAAAGTAATGTCGGTCAAGGAGAATGAATATACTGGAAATCTCTGCATATTTTAATACCTCAATGTTTATCACTCAGTCACTTCAGGTGTTTCCCAAGTATTGACTAATTATCTCATTTTATTAGGACATACAGGATGTGGGCATCTATGACTTAGCAGTAGTGAGCTAGATCAAAACTCAAGAGTATCTGGTTCAATCTCCGCAGCGGGCAGTTTGAAAGCAAATTTGTACCCGAGGATTTTTACTAACTGTAAAAATAGGCCTCACCGTTCAGAAAGCAATGGCAAACTACTGAACATATAAGTGGTGCCTAGAAAATCAACGACTCGTTTAGGTTGATGGCTAGGTTCTGTAAAGGATATGCCACGATTTTGATTTTCATCTAGCACTTAAGATACTCAACTCACAGACAGGATCTATTCTAAATCTTTCTTATCCTTGACTCTGTCTCTCCACATGACATACTTCCAGCTCTTCAAGTCAATTTCAACACTTTCTTTAATTATTACAGTAATGTTTTCTTTAATGTGCAAACAAAATTCACCAAAATGCAAATTCACACATCTAAAATGTAGTCATTTTAAACTTTTCCAAAAGTGCATCTATTACAAATTGATGCATGACAAATAAATAAAAATAGAAACACCTTGTGATGTCTACTCACAGCCTAGTCATATATGGCAAACACATTTGGAAAAACCTAAACAAAATGTATACTACAAAACTGATAGCAACACTGCTTAACCTAATAACATAATCCAAAACTATTGCTTTGTTCAAATACTTTATGTTAGAGAAGTATCTATTAACCCCTTCGTCCTTCTAGGCCGATGCGCAAAGTCACTATACTGGCTATTTTAGTATATGTTACAAAATAAATGTATTTCGAGGTTTAAGAAGTTACAGAGCGAAAGGGTTAATAAAATGTACAGTTTAAATGATGTTTATATTAAAGAATGATACAAAAACAGTTAATTGAGCACTATTTCATCTTCTTCAATGATCCAGCAGCGCTTGGGTTATTGTCCTTTAACCCAAGGTCATGTAGTGATATCTGCATATGTTTGTAAGTTGTTCCTGTCTTGCATATATGTTCCATTTATCTGGTCTTGAAATCAGACAAATGTTCCTGACATCATCCAACATTTGACACCTGAAGATGTGATGGTCAACAGTTTCATGATGATGTGTACACAGCTGGTACTCTAGAGTAGGTTGTGGTTGAATTCTGTTCATGTGATTATTATGTGGTATTTGTTCAGGTTCAGAGCTGACAAGTATTTCTTTTTTTGTAATGTGGTTGATGTTATCAATGCTGTAGACCTCTCTTTCAGTGGTCCCCACAGAAACTGATTTTCTGTTCTTAAGATTTCTATTGGTTATGTGGAGGGTTGTGTTGTAAATGATTGTTCTTGTGTTTATCCCTTCTTAGCAAACTTGTCTATCCTTTTCAGGTACATTTCAATGTCCAGCCAGAAATCCATTGCATAGTTATTGTGTTGTCATATGAAAGTATTAAGCTGGTGTCAATATCTAGGTATGGTTGATAAGGTTCACATTTACAATGTCCATTACCTTCTAGAGATTGAAGGGCAGACATTGAGTCTGTAAAATATCTATGTTTTGTACTTTTGATGGAAAGATATCTTTTTTCTTTATCCAAAAGCACTTGAGCTTTCAGCTCTTTGGCTCGGTACCATGGACATCGTAACCCTTCTGTTCGGTGCCCCGAACACCGTAAATCGGGAGAACCTGTGACTTTTCTGGAGAGCCACGGAATTGAACCGCACTCACAGGGGCTTGTCCCCGTTGTCCAACGCGCTACGAACACGCTGGACAGGCGGGCGATGGAAAGATATTAAAAAATGTGCTTCAGATGGTACAAAGCTGCTTCGAGTGCATCAAATTTCAATTTCATAATTGAAGTATACCTCCTCTCATGCATCAAACAGGCTCATCTGATGATCTATCTGGATAATGAATGTTGACTCCATAACCCACTTTGATGTTAGCTTTAAATGCAAGTACATCCAAAACTAGCTTAAATGCATCAAAAATAAATAAATATATATGAACCTTGTGATTTCTACTTATAGCTCAGTCATATATGACAAAAACATAATAAGAATCTAAATAAAATGTATACACCGAAACCAATAGCAGATCTGTATTGCTTTATACTACTACTGTAAAATAAGCCAACACTATTAATGTGTTAATACATTTAATGTTACAAAAGAGTCAACCACTATAGGATGTAACCCAAATGATGAAAGTTTATGTTTAAGAAAATTATCAGACATTTCATTGAGCGCTACATTGTGATGTAGTTTATTTGTGCTGATTTGTGATATGTAGTTTATTTGAGTGCTATAGATGTGTATATGAGTTTATTAGTGCTATGATGTGATATGTAGTTATTTGTGCTAAGATTTGTGATATGAGTTTATTTAGTGCTATAGATGTGATGTAGTTTATTTGAGTGCTATGATGGTGATATAGTATTTAGTGCTATGATTGATGTAGTTTATTGAGTGCTATAAATTTGTCATATGTTTGACATATTACAAAATTGTTGCTTTTTCTGTATGTTTTGCATAAGTCAGTTTTTATCATTGTTATTAGTTGTGAGCTAGTGAACGTTGTAAGTGATTCTCAATTTTCAAGCTGACAGAACTTGTAACATTAGTTATTGTAAACAGATAAACATCTCATTTTCATACCAATTGGTAAATTGGGGAATATGATGATAGGCCATTATATTTCTTGTCTTAAGGATGATGGATATTACCAACTATCCAAAAGGGACCAGACCATCATATTTCGCCTCCAAACGGATCACAACAGAATAAGACACTACCTGCACACTAGATTCAAGAAAGACACCAATGACATGTGCCCCTGTGGCTTGGCGAGTATGACAACAGAGCATATCCTATAGAACTGCCCCAGTATGCAGGCCTGAGTAGAAAGAGGTGACCCACTTACACCAGTGTCCAAGACCAACTGTATGGCATGACTGACAATCTGAGGCAGACTGTGGCCTTTATTAGAGAATCCGAAATCCCAATATAGTGAGAATGTAGAAGAAGAAAATGATTTCTTGCCCAATAATACAATATGTGTGATGTGGTCAAACATCATAATGGCTGCCTTACTTTCCAAAGTTATAAAGGTTTAATTGCCAGATTTACTTCAATGCACCAAGTTTCCCCAGATAGTGGCAGTCCCTATCAGCAGAAATAACATGCCACCTGCAGAGAGTATTGGACAAAGCATGAACTTCATAGCTCCAGCAACAATAATATGAATTTTTTTTTTTAAGCGCACTTGAAAGCCAAACAAGTTAGGATTCAAATTTACAACTTTCAGAATGCAATGGCAAACAGCTTTACCCCTCGAATCACAGACTCCCAAATTTATTTCCAGTTTTTCTGCTACTAAATTGAAGCTGGTTTGACAAGACAGCTGTTTGCGGATGAAGATATCCTACTTCAAACAGGGATCAAAGCAAGACTATCAAGTCAGTACACTAACTCCTGTGCTACTGTGACTCTCATTGGTTATTCAACTGACCTCATAATACTCGGGCAGACACATAGCTACTCTCCCAACTGATGTTGAAGATATGCGTGTCAATGCTCGTGATGATTTGAAGATATGCGTGTCAATGCTTTCTGTGATGATGTTGAAAGATATGCATGTCAATGCTTTCTGTGATTCATTGGTTAAACACACTACTCATTTTGTCTCTCAGATGTCCACTCTAACTATTGCAAAATTATATTTTTAATTCCTTCAGTGACAATATAAATGTGTTTTTGTTAAATAAATGTATAGGTGTGAAGCATGGACATTTAACAAGGCAGTGGAAAAACATAAATGTGCTGTTGCATATCTTAAGTCTATAATTCTTCCCCAGATATTAAAGCATTGCGTTCCTTCAACTTGCTCTAAAATGTGTTCTGTACATATTATTAAAGATAGCCACAGTAGCATAGTTGTTAGTGAACTCGCCTCTTAGGGTAGTGATCTGGGTTCAATTCCAGTGGGCGCTGAATATTTTTCCAACCGTAATGGCTCTCAGGTTGACCCAGCCTCAATTGGGTACCAAGAAAAGCACTGATAAGTAAAGTCAGCCAGCGTCGTGATGTTGACCACATAACCCATCGTATGCTGACGGTCAATGAAAAATATGGGCCTAACACTGTATTACCTTGAGGTATAACAAGGGTTTTAAAAAAACATTATTAAATAGACAATAGATAAAACACATTCCTGTCTCACTTCTCTTTCTGTAGAAATAAATGGTGTATTTTTTCCAGATCTTATTGTTGTTTCCTGTTCGCAGTATAAGTTACAGATCATCATGATGTCTCTTTCAATCAAGTCTACTTCCTTGTATTTTACTTTTTTTAGAGGAACTACCTTGTCAACATGGCAGAAAGTCAGGCATGCCATTAAAACAGAGTATTTTTTTATTCTAGACTTGGTTGCTAGCACATTTTTCCTTGTGTTTGGACTTGCAGGACATGGTTTTGTTGCTCAGCTACGGAGTTGAGGGCTTGGTGTGATTCTTTGAAATGGGGATTACATTCAGAATTCTTTTTGTTGTGCACACAGTGGTTGTGTTGTGAACTGCATATTCAGAAAATGACAGACAGCTAGTCATCGGTGATCTAGCGGCTGTCCTATATAGTACTACCTGTGCAGGCTGCTGTGCTTCGTTATTGCGGCTGTTTTCTTCTATGTGAATTTCATATTCAAGTGGTGGACGGTGGTGTTGGCACTCTGGAGGCTGTCTTATGCATTTAATGCTTGTGCAAGCTACTGGTTAGTGTGGGGACCTTTGTTTGCTTCATGAGCTCACATGAGACAATGAAGAGCATTTTGAGTGGTTGTTCACTGACATAGAAATGAAGGAATTATGGGGCAAACCATTGCTGTGAAGTTGGCACCATGACTACTACTAGCACTACTAGATTGCTATAAAGATTGCTATCGGTAGTTCCGATTTAAGATGAATGAATGGAAAGTACTTGTTATGTAGCAATTTATCAATACCAGTTTACATTACCACTTTTGTATCAGTTAAAAGAATAGTACTGGTTACTCCTATTATTCTAGTGATTATGTATTAGGTAATTGGAGGCTTAAAAGCAGTTACCATAATGGCGTTTTCTAAACCAAATCTCAAAATATATCATTTTCAAAACTTTGTGACACAATATTTGATGTCTTCTAGTTTTTGTCTTGTTGATATAAGTATACATTGATTATACTGTATATTATATTCACTCATTTATATTCTTCGTTTATTTTAGAAACAACTCATTGAGCAATATTGGAAATAATCAACCAGGACTAAGTAACGATTGCTAAGTAACCAGTACTAAGTAACAAATATTTGTTGCAAAAGTAATGAATAGTTATAAGTACTCAAAAATAATTGAAATGTACATCACTAGAATGTGGGTAAGTAACTACACTTCATCACGTAGTCTAGATATGAACCATATATTCCTGCATAAAACATTCAGTTACATCAGCACAACTTCATTAACCCTTTACCCTGGACACCTGTATCTGAAAAACCCACAGTCCTATGAGCTCCTGAGCAAAAACAGTCCATATCAGAGTTATATTAAAACACGATAATATAACACACTTAAGTGCTCTATAATCTGTTAGTGACTTACCCCATCATCTCCGTTATTCCTGCTTATTACTTATTTGCAGAATACTAAACTTTTAAATTTACTGATATAATGTGTGGGCATGGCCGTGAATACTCATGTATATGTAGATTGTTCTCCAGATTGAACATATATAGCTTGAATATCAATTGATTTAAACTATTCTTCATTGTCTAAATGATCATCTAACTCACTTTTGATATCCTTATCATAATAATCCCATTCTAAGTCTAATTTATCTTCAGATTCATTCAAAACAAGTTCAACAGCTTGCTCTGTTCTTATACTTTTAGAGTGACCATTTCTGAAATATTTAGAACATATTTTCAACATCAAAATATTTAACAAATTACCTTACCAGTACCCAAAAAATCCACAACAACGTCCCGCCATCTTGCTAAACCATGCAGAACACGTTGGTTGTGTTGGATGTCACATTTGTACACAATTTATTAGTGAATATCGAAAAATAATGATAACATTTTTGAGACCGATATTTCGGGAGCTCTGGATATGCAATATTTACATTCCATTTCGAAATATTGGGAGCCGAGTTCGAAGGGTTAACAAAAATTTTTTTTAACTTTAGTGCACTACAGAGGTTTCCAGGAAAGAGCGGCGTGAATGAGCCTCTTGAACTTCAAGACTGAAACTGAAAAAAGAAAAGCTTGAAACTACTGATCTAGGTATGCAAATATTTTTGTTATTTTCAGAGTTTAAGGGCAGAATAGTCTGCTGGAAATAGTTTTATGCTGCAATATTGGACCAACACAACCTCCATTTGGTTATCATTAACAGAGATTTGATACCTCCAGTTTGATACCTTTAGAACTGTTGCTTCTCACTAATATCAGGATCCAGTTCTCGAAGAAAGTCAAAATCTTTTTCTATTTCTGCAATTTGATCTATGCCTCTCATGTTTTCTTCATTGTCATCTTCTTCATCTTCATCTGACTCAAAGATTGGAGGTTCAGGATTTTGAAAATCAATGCTTTCTCCTTCCTCTGTGCATGTGTAGGTTATCTTAGCGCCTAAACGAGGAATCATACTAGACGATGTAGCCATCTGACCCTGACCAAGGGAGGCTACACCATGCATGGCTGACTCCATCACTGAAGTAATAGTTCTTGCAACAAATGCCCCTGCTATAGATGACAATCCTGAATGAGATCGAGAACCAACTGATGCACTGTTACCACTGTTATGAATATCTGAGTGAGAGAAATCAAGACCTTGAGCCAGTGTATGCTCATCCTCAGATTCAGAATCACCAAAGTGGGCAGCAGCAAACTGAAGTGCATTTAGACGGCTTGAATGATGAGAAGAAATGTCTCCTGGCGGCGGAATATCCATTTCATCATCAGTGTTATCCAAATCATCAAAAGAAGGCATCTGATTGATATTCAGTTCAAAATCAATTTCTTGTTGATCTGAAAATACAAAAAATATGATTGTATGTTTCAAGATTGTATGTTTCCAGATGTATGTTTCACACAACAAATTGTCATGCTAATAATCAATTGCTTATATAGATTATGTACAAGGTACAGTCAGAAAGTAATGCACCATATTTTTTTCACAAAGTATTTGTTAAAAGTGGGTGGATGAAATTTCCGTAAAATATATATAAATATTATATATATATATATATATTTCCTCTAACCATGCTATTTAACTCATTGGCTCCCATCAGCCGCTGGGAGCGTAACTGTGTATTTCTTTTAGATCTATTTTAAAGAAAATTCATCTACCTACAAAATGGTATATTACTCATAAAAATTGGTTAATAATTAAAGAAACAGCAGCTGAAATTTTACATACACCTGCAATGAGAAAATAGGACATAAATTCAATTCAGCCACAACCCATTTTTTTTCAATTCGGTAGCCAATCAGTTAAATCCCCTTCATTTTTGTCCCTGGATTTACTGGAGTCAGGGGCAATGAACGTGCTGATAGATCGGCTGGTCTACTGGAGTCAGGGGCAATGAACGCGCTGAGAGATCGGCGGGTTTACTAGAGTCAGGGGCAATGAACATGCTGATAGATCGGCTGCCACGGCTACAACATCAGAGGGGATGTCATGGCTACAATACTAGAGGGCACTGCTACGGACCAAAATGACATTCTTAATGCATTGAGAAAGTCTTTCCGAACAGATAAGTTTCAGGGTTGTAAATCCCTCACACTGAATATAATGAGAGAAATGGATGTCGACACTGGTATCGAACAAAAAAATGACACACCATGATACTAATTTTTTACACAATTCCCATCTCAACTTGTACGTCCTTACAGCAGCCACAAAACAAAATATGCATACCTTGCCTGTACCATGTTTTATCCTGTTCCTGTAGCCATTTCTTCACTGATTTAATCACATCATCATCAAACCTTGCTACAAATAGTGCTTTCTTAAGTGGACCAAAAAATATCAAAATCACATGGAGCTAGATTGAAGCGATAGGGTATATGATAGAGCACAGTCCAGCCCAATTTGTCAATTGTTTTCTGACTTATGTGAGGGTGTGCATTGTGATGTTGGAGCAACAGTTCAACTGGATTCTTGTTACATCAAATTCTGCAAAACCGCTTATTGAGTTTTGTTCTTGCTTTGATATAAGCTTCATAATTGATTATCTCACCTCTTGACATTACATGCACAAAAATCCCACCATCAATGTCTCAAAAGATAGGACCATAACCTTTCCTGCTGATGGAGTTTGTCTTGAAATTCTTTCTTTTTTTTGTGATTATGGATGATGCCACTTCATTGTATTTTCATCTCATTTTAAAAAGATGCACTAAAGCTTCATTACCAGTAACAATCTGTGTTAAAAAAAAACTTTCCATGAGCACCAAAGCACAGAAATTGTTGTTTTCTTCAAAACCGGTAGGCAATTTCTCCATACCGCTCTATTCTGGGTAACTCGCTCAATCTCCTCCATGGAACTGAGACTGATATTTCTTGCCTCTCTCAGCAAAGTTCATTTCATGGTCTCCTGAGGTCGTCCTCTCTTCCTTGAACCCTTTGCATCCCACCTCAAATGCCTGCTTTGATATTCGTTGATCATTTCTTCTCAAGGTGTGTCCAACATATCTCCATCTTCTCTTTCTTATAACAGTTGTCAATAGTGGTTGACGAGACATTTCTCTGATTTCATCATTTCTGAATTCATTCCATTTTATATTCATTATTTTTCAATGTGCCTATAATCACAAATAATGACATCCACGGGGTTCAACATGTCGGGACTTATAGTTGTAGCAAAATGTCCAAAGCATGAAAGATCATACAGCTCCATCTTTTCACTTTCTGAAACTTCAATTCTCTTAACTCCTTGTAGATTAAATGCCACACTATGTGGCTTTGGGTTGACGCCGTTTACCAGGAGCCACACTAAAGAGTGTTTTTATTCTAAAAACAAATAGCTTGTAAAAATATCGCTTTTCCCTGGTCCACTAAGAGTAAACCCAGCGATTGATGGTGATCCTATTGGCTCCACCTCCATACACAGTACACATATTTGGGTGAATGTTCACCAGTTTCTTTTTTCTGCAACCAAAATGCTTACAATTCACTGTTTGTAACACATGTTGTTCACATGAACCATTTTTATTGTATTGCTATATATAAACTGAATAAACGGGCAATATGGACGAAGACAGGTATAAGACAGTTTGACATTAGCGAGGAAACAAAATATTTATCACATATGAAAAGTAACAATAATCAATGTTTCGATCATGGGTCAAGACTACAGATACAAACACAAAATATTAAATTAAATACTAATGCTTAGATCCTAAGTAAAAGAGTGAAAAGAACAGAAGATAAATCTCGTATATGGTTTGATAAAACTTGGCTCGGAGATTCGATCACATTCAGTTACTAGAAGAAATTGAGATGCAAAATAAAAAACAAATCTTCTTCTTCTGCATTCTCACTAGATTTGGATTTCGGATTCTCTAATAAAGGCAGCCGTCTGCCTCAGATTACCAGCCACGGCATACAGTTTGCCTTGGACGCTAGTGTAAGTGGGCCACCTCTTTCTTCTCAAATCTGCATACTAGGGGCAGTTCTGTAGGATATAATTCCTATGATTTCTGATTCCCCGTTTATGCCGACCTCTTCCCACAGTAAGTTTTGGCCACCCTCGTGATGGTAGGTCTGACATTCTTACTGCATGGCTAAATCTCAGAGGCAGATTGGCGGCCGCAGAATCCGTTATCCCATTCCTCATTGTGAGGGGTCATTGCATCATGTTGTGCGCCTTACGACCTAGTGCATCAGTTTTCTGCAAGCATTTGTTTTGAGTTAGCATTCCCTAGCGGACATGTGCATCCGATTTCAGCCAAACCTCCTAGTCGCCTCTTACAACATGTGTAGCAGGTAACAGTGGTTCTATTCTTTACACCCAAAATTTGGGCCCTGGTAACCACTGGGCGAGAAAAACAAATGAGAATTCATATTTAGGATAACAGAGACAGTAACAATCCTGGTGACCTTCCACTGACCAATGCAAATACATGACATGTAATTAACCCAACGGGACTGCAGAGCGATATATCGGTTCAGAGTAATGTTCATGATGTCGCAGAACCGATATATCGGCTTTTGGATGTCTGTTCACGGAAACGAATGTATCTTCACAACCCCTTTACTGAATTTTTAAAAATCTTCAGAAACGGAAAGTACATATATGTAGGTACATTACTATCTCCATTTAACAAAGATTTGAAAGAGGGAAAGCAGTGTATTATTCTGTTCAAGTCGAGATTTCTTTTTTAAACGTTAATGTTTCCAACGATGTTTACAGTGTAATCTTGAGTACTGTTAGATCAAATTATAACTTGTGATAGTAATGAAGAAGTTTTAATTGATGGTAATAATGACATTTGATTGTTTATGAAATGTAGTATCGATAGTTGTAAGTCTAATGTAATAATTGCATCTAAATAATGGGCGTACCACATTCCATTTATTGACGTGTCCGCACTAAAAAGTGAATATTATAAAACTACTGCACCTAGTTAGATGAAACTTATAGAATATGTTCACACATGAATTATCTTCATTTAAATACTACTTCTGGAAACATCTATGAATATTAAGATGTAATACAAACCAGAGAGTAAAATATTTTTTATGATTTTCGTTTTTCAAAATAGTCATGCTACAATAATCTAATTCTCTCAAACGTATATCACCTGATGTAAAATATTATTATATTAATGTATTCAACATCCAATTAGCAACAGTTTAATATATAATATGTCATACTTTAGAGAAACAGTACTAGAGTTATAAAGGTTTAAACTAATTGACATTGAATGTTAAATTTGAATCGCAAAATAAATGCGTCCAGAGATCAAAATAATACAGGGCGAAAGGGTTAAGCGGACAGCCTAATAAGTTATAGACTGGAATATGGGAAATAGCTGGGCAAAGGTGTTTTGTGGGGATGGGGAGGAGAGAAGTGTTGAGGGAGAGAGGGGGACAAACAGACAAAGAACAGGGAGAAGAAGAAAGTGGAAAGCAGAATAAAAAAGAAAGTAAAAGAAGAAATGGGAGAAAATAAGAGAGTAGAGAAAGAAATCGGAGAAGAAATTGGAGAGGAGTTGAAGAAGAAAGACGAATGAAGACAAGAAGAAAAAATGAGAGAAAATGAAATGCGAGAAGTAGAAGAATGGGAAGAATAACAAATAATGAGAGAAAAAGAAGAATAATAAAGTTAAGAAAAAGAAGATGAGGAGATGGAGAAGACACAGTGGGAGGGTGAAGAATGCGATGAAGAAGCAGAAAAAGTAGATGGAAGGGGAGAAGAAAAGGGAGAAGAAGATAGTGGAGAAGAGGAATGGGGAGAAGGAGAAGAAAAATAAGTGGGAGAAGAAAAATAAGTGAGAGAAGAAAAATAAGTGAGAGAAGCACCTTGAATGCAGATATTAATTTCAACCAGTTTTTCCAAGAAAGCAAAACATAAGTTTTTTAGTTGACATAGAGAGCAAAAGTAAGGAACTGTAAACAAAACTACTTTACCATCATCACTGTTACTAAAAGATGGATTCTTGGACAATCTTGGAGTAGGTACAGATGAATTTTCATCTTCACTGTCACTAATAGCCTTAGTTAATGCCTCAACAACATCCGGATCTACCTGGAAGCAGAAAAAAACATGGCATATCATTATCTTGAATTCTAAATTAATAGATGAAAGATCAAAAGTAAATAACAATCAAAATCAGATGATTCCAATATATATACTGTATCATCATCAGGTGACGTGCCGGCTGGCGTAGGCGATCATGGATCTCCACAAATCTCTGTCGTTGGTGTTTGCTATCAACTCAGATGTTGACACTCTACCGTGCCATGAAGTCAGGCTATCCAAAATTTTCTCTCTCTGTCTTCCTCTGTCTAGTCTACCCTCAATTTTACCGGTTGTCACAATGTGTTTTAAACCTCCTCCTCCTCCATGCCCGAAAAATGATGACTGCCTCTTTCTTATATTGATGATAAGCCTTCTCTGTGTCTTGATCTCATTCAATACCTCAACATTAGTCATTTTAGCAGTCCATGGGATTCTCATCATTCTTCTATAAAACCACATTTCTGTGGCCTCAGAGATTTTTCGATCTGTGTGTTCATTGTCCATGACTTACATCCGTATGTCAGTATTGGTTCTATGTAGCACTGAATAACTCACATTCTGATTGGAATTGACAAGGACTTATTGCAGATAATGCTTCTCATTTTCAGGAATGTTTTCGCTTGTCCTATTCTGATTTTTATTTCTGATTGGCATCTGCCATCTGATGTTACCAGGACTCCTAGGTATTTAAATTGCTGCACTTTTCTTAGATCAGTCCCATTTACTGTGATGGTGCATTTTGGTAAAATCTGCTTTTTGATATGATCATAACTTCTGTCTTCTTAATATTCAAACTAACTCCTTTGTTGTTACGTTCTGTCACAACCTTATCAACTAATTTCTGGAGCTCCATTTCATTTCTTACTATTGGCCCCACTCCACCTTCCTTCAATTTTGGTAGCCTTGGTAACAGACTGTACCATGGTAAACTTGATCACAAAAATGTTTCAGTGAAAAGATATATGTCAGGTATATATGTGAAGTTCTTGTAGTCTAGCTTTAAACTGAATGACAAATACAACTTGTCTGTGAAAGATCTTACTGGTGTTCTGACCCCAAATACTATCTCTAACCAAGAACTGCTTGCACAGTGTCAACAAGAGAATATGAGCTCCATCATACAAAAGAGATACTGGAGATAGATTGGTCACGTGATACACATCGAGACTAACTCTGTCACAAAATCTGCACTGAGATGGATACCAGAGGGTAAACAAAAACATGGAAGACCAAAAACAACCTGGAGGAGAACAGTAGAACAAGAACTGAAAGAAATGAATCATAGCTAGAATACAATACATAGGATAGCCAATAACAGAGAAGAATGGTATGCATTTGTTGCAGCTCTAAGCGCCAGAGATGTCACAAGCTAGAGAGAGAGAGACACAGTGACAAACAACCTTTTCTGGACAAACGAAGAATAAAAAAATGACACACAGAACACTAATAAGTAATTCATGTCTTTTCCAACATTGTGTTTTAATATTTCATATCATCAAGGTGTGTATCCTTTATAGGATGTTTAAAACTCGTATCTCATATAGGAGCATCTGAAACTCGCTCTGTCTCTAGCCAGTTCACCCACTTCGTCGATGGTCATATTCATGGTTTCTTTAATATCTTGTAGCCATCTTCTTCTTGGTTTGCCTCTGTGTCCTGGGACCCTGCCCTCTAATATTGTTCTCTCCAGTCCATCGTAATGTTTGATGTGACAAAAATATCTAATTTTTCTGTATAGTATGTTGTTTATCAGCCAATTGTCTTTAACATTCAGTTCTTTCAGGACATCAGTGTTCTTTCTTTTTCTGTCCATGATATTCGTAGGATCTTTCTGTAGCACTTAGTTTCGAAGGACTGGATTTTAGTTAATTATATTTCATATAATTTAGGAAAATTTCAAACCATACCTTAGGTAAAAAGTCATCATCATCAAATTGTGGATCACTAGCTTGTGAATTCCAAAAATTCAAGTACTTCCAAGAAAAGAACTTCCAAGTACCAACTCTCCCACCTAAAGCTATTGAAAGAAAGATCATTGTTATTTCTCTGAAGAGTACTTGAGATGGAAAATATGAAATCAAATGTAACTTATCTCATTTTACTAATCTAAGAACAATGAATCATGGCTAAGGTTGTCTATCCATAATCCTCTTCAGTAGGTCTCTTTGGCATAGAGGTTAGATGACATGATGGGTGATTTGACATCATCTCAATACACTTTAATATCAAGTGTTTCTCTGCTACACAATTGAGGCTGGGTCGACCTGACAGCTGTTGTGGCCTGAAAACATTCCACTTCAACTGGAAAGTTTGATCGTGGGACCGTGCATCTACAAAATAAGTTTGAATGAAAATTGTGGTTTATTCTTTACAGAACGCCGCCATCAACCATAGTAGACGAGTTGTTGGTTTTCTAGACAATACTTATATGTTCAGTAGTTTATAATTGTCTTCTGAATGGTGAAGTCTAATTTTTACCTCTACATAAAAATCCACTGAAACAAATTTGCTTCTAAACTGCCGCGGAAGTTTCTCTCTCTTGCAATCACCGCTTAGACTTTTGTACCAGATTTCCCCATAAACTCTTATTCATGTGGAAATCTGATTCATGCATCCTTAGTATGGGTGTGTTTCGTCACATCTTAAGTGCCATTTGGAGCTCTGGTGCTTATCCTTCGGAATGTGTCCGGCTTTAGCCAGCGTTTACTGGGTTCGCTCTCCGTCAGCCTTGGACTATCCCAAGCCGACCTGCAAGGCAGCAGGTTGCTATTTTCTTTAGGGTAGCTACCCTTAGACAACTTTCCCTCCCGGGTTGTTGAGTGCCATCTGCCCAGGTTGCAAGTCTTTTTTGGGACTACTTGGTTTGCCTGTCGTCCAGTTTTGTGTGCAGTTTGCTGCACAGCGCACAGTTTATCCCCATTCGGTAGGAACGTTTGCCTCAACTGGATTCAAGCCTCTACTGGACTTTCCAGTTTTTCTACACATTTGGGTGGTCCACTCACCCCTATGTTTGTCATGCCTTTTCGTCGCTCCATCATCAGCACCATGCATGTCTACCCCACCGGTGGGTTCACCTGTGTATCGTCCGTATGCGTGTTCGCTTTACTTTGGTGCCTGCTCACCGTGTTTATTAGGTTTCTCACCGTGCTCACATTTACAATGCCTCGAGACTGTCAGGACACGCAACTCAATTCGGGCCTCCACCTCAGGGCTCCGAGTTTTGCCCCATGTGGGCCCACATCTCCTCTCTGGATACACTCCTCATCCCTCTATGTTTATCTGTTCAGCTTTTCCCATCAGCCAGGAGATACATGCTTTAATATTAACTCTGGGATTCTGCTTGTCTGTGTTGCAAGCGGATCTCATCCAACGTAACTGCATCTACAACATTACTTATACCAGAGTAGCTCTCCCTCGATCCCTACCCGCTTAGTCAGACAGGAACCATTGTCTGTTTCTAGGGTCACCACATGGAGGTGGGGTAGGATCTTGGTTAGTGCCAGCTCACTAATCTTGGCGCAACATTGTCCCTATGCGCCTTTGACCCCGCTGCGAAGTTTGAACCAAGCACTCTTGGGTTATGATCGAGCGCACTACCACTAAGCGACAGACAAACAAGTATATTAACCATTATGCTATCACTGCTTTTTTCCAGGGACCATGCCCTCCATTACTTTTCTCTCTAAGCCATGAAGACATTTAATGTGATTGAAATATTACAATTTTTGAGACATGATATTATTTATGAACCATTTTTAAGGTCTTGTAGGTTGTGTATATTATTCCTCTTCTTTATCCAGAAAGTTATATGAATTTTTCTGCAGCACTTTGTTTAAAACAGTACAATTTTACTTCTTGAATATGTCTGTAATGTTCCCTGATTCACATTTATATGTTGCTATGGGAAACATGCATGTTGATATATATCTTCTTCTTTCTTCTTCTTCTTTTCTCTAATCATGTTTTGCTTCATAGTGTCAGGATCACAAGAGATTTCTATAACTGGCTTTTGTGTGCGCTTCATAAACAGTGTTTTTTGTCACCTCTGTTATTTCTTAGTCCACCTTTTGCATGGACTGCCTTCTGCTTTGTATCCATTGTATCGGAGTAACAAATATCTGAAAAATTATTTATCTATGAAAGAGAAAGAAATCAAATACTTGAACTGCTCAAATATTCATTACTGTTTATTATCAGTAATACTTACTTGTGACAAAGCGAAATGTCTTCCCCAGTTGATATCCTACCCATGTAAACTTCGGCTGCAGTTTCAGGTAGACTTTTCTCAATATGGAATGGTACAAAAATGAAGGCCACAACAGCAAAATCATTGCTGAGGATTTCAAAAAAAACTTAGTGACATCCAAATTTGGAAATTCATTTTATCAGTTAGTAGTCTCTCAACTGGAGAGATATATAATGACCTGTAAAAGAAATCAGCTACTATGTCCAAGAAAACTACCCTAAATAGTCATGGATACATGCTTACACTGATGGATCTGCAACAGATGCAATTAAGAATGGAAGGGCTGGTATCTTTATTACATATCCTAACAACCATAACAAGATGAAGTTCATTCCAACTGGTAAATTATGTTCAAATTGAAAGCAGAGGTTCAAGTACTACTACAGGCTGCAATCATGATCAATAGCAACAACTCTGACTGCCAAAAAGTTGTCTTTACCAGAGAGACACTATACGTTTTGCAGGCCCTCCTAAGTCAACTTCCATCCCTGAGAAGTGAGCTCAGCAAGGTCCCTTCAAACAAGAGAGTTATATTTCAATGGGTACCATCACACTGTGGAGTCACAGGTAATGAAAAGGCAGACAAACTTGTGAAGAAGGGAGGAGAATGTGAACAGGCAGAAAACAAAATCCCATATTCTGAAAAAAAGAGCTATCCTGGACATTAGAAGGAACCTAAACTATCCAGCGACGACTATCACACACTCGACAGACATGTGCTATCATGGTTCTCCCTAAATAATCACATTGTGAAGTCTTCTTCTTTGCGTTCGTTCTTTATGACCAATTTTAATTACTCTTTGTGAAATGTTTGATCTTTGCCACGAACATGTATACGTTGCACATTGGTTTGGTAGGCCCCTAAATGCATAGACTTCTACACATTTAGGACGTGCATCCGATTTCAGCCAAATTGTGAAGTCTGAAACATCACATGTCACTATAGATGGACATATACTCACTTGAACAGCATCTATGAGTTATTTGGGTGTAAAATTTAATTGTAGTCTATGCTTTAGGGACCATATCGACCAAGTTATTGCCAAGGCTTGCAACGCACTATCCGCACTGAGAATCATGGCGGCTGCTAACATTGATCAACGCCTTTTTGTGCTCCTGTACCAAGGTATTGTTCTGTCATGTATAGAATATGCATGCGCTCTCCTAACAATTAGTCCTGTGCAAACAGTGAGACTGGAGAGAATTCAGAATGAGGCTATGCACATCATTCTGTGATGCACCAATTTACACCAGGAGTGTTAATGAGATTCCTTCTTGACCTCCCACCATTGCTAACAGAATAACAGGGCATAACAGACTAAACAAACACACAGGTTACGATTGTCTCCATCCCATCTGTGTCATCTCTGATCAAATCACAGAACATGTCCTGTAAGATTGTACCCTGTATGTCTCCCTAGAAACGGATGCCGGCTCTACAACGCATCACTACATTCAAAACTACATGGCACCAGAGATGAGCTCCAGACAACAGTCAACTTCATCATAAGATTGCATCTCACATTATAATCATCAAAATCGCAAGATGAAGAAATTTGGAAATTCAAGCGAAAACCCAAGTTTAAATACAAAATCAATACAGAATGATCATAAAACGAGCAATCTTTAATTAAAGGTGACAAATTTTATTTAAACAGAAAGGAAGATCACAATATCAAACTACTAATGAAGATTCCGATATAAACTAATATGATGCAGAGATGTGTCTACAGTAATACACTATCATAGTTTCATTTCCTTGTGTAGAAATATAGACATTTAGGTCAAAGGTAACACTATCCCAGTTCATGGTCAACGCTAAATAAGGCTGACTAGGTGAGTCAGGGAATCTGAAATTCCTGTTTGATGGGAACTTTTATATGTTTGATAGAATGCTGTAAGTTTTATTGCAACTTTACATAATTCTTCGAGTCCATGGTTATTGATGAAAAATTGCTAATAATACTGATATTCCTTAGCATTAAATTTAATTTATAACATAATATAACCTTGTCCCCGCATGTTGTGTTGCTTTTTAAATGAATTTGTCGTTATCTAATGATACTGAAATGAAAAGGGTTATAGCAAGGTTGTGATCTTATTTCCAAGAATTTTTATCTGAGCTGGCCGGCATTATGTTACCGGGGGCAACGCTCAGTTCTTGCTATATCTCCTTGTGGTGGAATGTCTAAAGATTTGGGTCAGAGTAACACACTGTTTTAGATTGTGCTACATCTACTTTTAGTGTGATGACATGGACGCACTTGAAAAAGAATAAATCAAGACAGAAAATAATAGTGTATGTTTGTTTAGGACCTGTGCCTCAGAGATAACTGAAAGTATTTTTATAGATATAATCAAGCAAATGACAAAACATTTTGATATACACAACCTTTCTGTCAATCTTCTTCTTCTTTTATCAGCACACTGTTACCAGGTTGTTAACCCAGTGTCGTGGTTTTATGTATTTGTCTAGTGCTTCTCTGGTGACTTGTATGATGGTTTTCTTAGTCCCCTGGCAGAATTAAACTAATTTATCTATCCACCTTTTCCTTGGTCTTCCTCTCGCCTTCCTTTCTGATATTGTTGTGGAAAGCTTCATAAGCAGTTTGGTCTGTTCGCATTCTTACTGTGACCAAACCACTTCATTCTCTGTTTCGCTATATAATTCAAGCACGGTCTTGTTCCAACCCTTTCTCTGATGCTGGTATTCGTTACTCCGTCTTCTTCTGTGTTCGCCAGCTATAAATTCAGCGCAGCCATAGCGCCGGGCGTGGCGCTTCTGACAGATTTTTGCGTGAAAGCCTGCTTACCATTTTATTGGTTTCCTCGCTATACAGGTGAGCCTTCTCCGACTTCAGAGGTAGTTACTCTGTCGATTCTTGTGTTGTTGGTGACTTTGCAGAGACATCTCATTTCACATGTTGCTATTTTCTGTGTATGTTTCTTATTCATTGTCCGTGTTTGGAATTGGTAACATAGAGTGGATATGAAGATGCTGTTGATCAACTGTTGTTTAGCTGTCAGTGAGATGTTTGGATGTCTAAGTAGTGACGCTAATTGGTAGGTTATTGCATTTGCTTTCTGGACTCTAGTTTCTATCTCTCTGTCGAGTCTTTCATCCTCTGTAAATATGCTTCCTAGGTATTTGAATTCCTGTACTTTCTCTATTGTACTGCCATTGATGTTGATGTTTAGTATATTATGTTTCCTTCCTATATTCATTACCTCAGTTTTGGCTATGTTTATGTTCGTGTCATATTTGTTACAGTTATAATATAAGGTGTTTCTGTCAATCAAACTTGTTAAAATAAATATAGTCAATACTCACTAATTATATATGCCAGCGTGAATCCTGATAAGTAGGAGCCAATCAGAGCCAGTACTGTAAAAAAGGCGGTGTTTCCCAAGCAAAACTGAAATGAACAAAATGTATGCTTCAGAAACAACCCAAATCTAGAGAAGCTGTCACATGATGTGTCTTTGAAGTATGAAGATAATGATCTGTTATTTTAGTGGTAAGGGTTTTGTGGAATCCGCAATTGGTGTATTTGTTTAAACTGTTTCTTAAATTACAAAATAATATGTTACTTTCTATTGTCTATTGTCTACTGTCTTTCCCTAGATGGATGATGGAATTGGTTGTCCACTCTTGCCATTAAGCGTAGGGGTGGGAGCATTAATTTGCGTTCCAGGGCCAGATGAGTCGCCCTTGTTGTGTTATATCTGTGTTTATTTAGTGTCGTCTTGATATTGCCTATCCATCTTTTTCTTGGTCTTCCCTTGGCTCTAGTACCTGATCTCTTTTATTGTACGCTGTTATTGGTGGTTGGTTGTATTCCATTCTTATTAAACTTTCCATGACAAGAATATCAAATTTTCTTATCTCTTTATTTTTCATCATCATTATTTCCCTTTATGATAGTAGTTGATTGCAAACAAAAGTTTTTTAAATTTCTCTTTCTGTGATAATCTCTTTGCTATTCTAAGTTATTATTTGGTAACTTCATATCCTGATTATTACTCTTTTACCATCCATCTATTCATTCAGCAGGGCCTAAGATGCACTGAATGTGATGACAAAAGTCAGCGAATCAGAATTGATCAAGACTCTACACCACCAAGTGGAGTGGTAACAAACCTGATAATAAGCTGAACTACTGGCTAAACAAATAGTGATCAAAGAGGAAAGGTAAACCAGATACCAAAAATCAAGAAGAAAGAGAGCTGTAATAGCACAGTAGTTAGTGTAATTGCTTCATAGACGTATGGTCCTGGAGTTAATTCTACAGTGAAGTGGATTTTTTTTTCCAACCATAACAGTTCTCCTGTCAACCCAGTCTCAATTAGGTACCAGAAAAACACTCAGATGTAAAGGCAATTTTTACCATATCCTCCATTGTGCATAGTTGATCAAAGACATATAAATTGAAACAAGTTAACGACTTTATATACTTAGGGAGCTTCTTTTCAGCAAATGGAAGAATAACTAACATATTTCAACAAAGATGCAATAAAGCAAATCAAATCATAGGGCAAACAGAGCCAATTTTGAAATGTAAACATGTTACCATGAACACTAAAAGAGCATTGTACAACACAAGCTTTCTCCTGACTTTATGCTATCATTGTCAAACCTGGATGCTGACATCAAATGATAGAAGAAAACGACAGAGATGAAATGTGCACGCAGTGCAGGAAGTATCAAGAAGAGACAGTTTTAGAAATGAAGACATCACGAACAAGTGGGTACAACATCAGTACTAAACTTCATTAAGAAGCAACAAATTAAATGGTTCAGACACATAAGAAGATTACCAACAGATAGTGTTTTTCAAAGACCAAAGCTACTCGATATAGTGGATATAAAGTACAAGGTTGTCTATGTAAAAGGTGGACCACAGAAATAATAAGAGGCAGTAAAAAATACTTATTTATGAAATGCATACCAAAACTCATTCTATAAATCTCTTCTTATCCTGCCACTGTGAGACAAAACAAGATTAGAGAAAAGAAGATGAAGATATAGTGGGATGTTTAAAGATCCTAATTTTCAAACTATATCAGAATCTGTAATGCCTTTGAATGCAAGTGCCACTCAAGAGTTATCCGAATACCATCGACAGAAAAAAGAACAAATATGTCCACTTTATAACAGCTTAAAATTGTACAAGATAAAAAAAATGTTTCATGAAATACTTTGAATATATAAAAAGGCATGATTCTCTGGAAAAGATAGTTCTGGAGGACAAGATGCCGAGTAGACAGGGGTGGGGAGAAAATGAAAGCAAGATGTCATAGACGAGTTGAGAAAGAGTGGGGTAGATGCCAGACACCTCACATAGGGCGAGGAAGCATTGACAGCTGCTGTTATGTTCCGACAGAGACAAACTAGATCTTTCCGTTCGTTCGCTTGAAATATTGTCTATATATTCAACGTTGTCTCTTGTATAAACTTCGCAAAATAGATGATAATGATGATGATAAAAATGTACTCAATTAAAGTCAGTAAAAGAGTAAGTAAGGAATCTGTTTTCATACCATGAGGTAGATTGGGGAATACAGTGTTAGGCCTGAATTTTTCTTTGACCAAGGGCACACAATGGGTGAAGCAAGCAACATCATCTTGACTTGTCTTTACTTCCAAGTATTTCTTTGGTACTTAATTTTAGAGAAAAAAACAAATAGATCTATCCGGAAATTAGTGAAAATCAAAGAAAACTATTTTATGCTACAAATGAGAATGAGAAAATTGAAGTATGTTGGACATATAAAGAGGTATAAACAGTTGGAGAATACCATTATAGAAGGATGCATCCTGGCAAAGAGGAGAAGAGGAAGACCACGGAGAAGATGGATTCAGGAAGTAACTGAGGATTTGAGAATGATAGTTGCAGCGGCGGGACATCTGGCCTATAAGAAGGACTATTAGAGGGAAAGTTCTGCTCAGGACAAAATATTTGATGATGACTTAATTGAGGCTGGATCAACCTGAGAAATGTACATTTAAAAAATACCCACCATCCCTGTGAATGTGAAATTTGATCCCAAACCAGGTGGATAGGAAACATGTGCACTAGCCACTACCCTATCACAGTTCTCATACAATATAAATGCCTTACCACAAGAGGGTGTGTAATTCTGCAGTCACGTATGAATCTTGATGTTCTCACAAATCTATGAACTGTTTGAGTAATATGACTGCTCAGCTCCGGAACACCCAATAAATGAGGGTGAACTGGGGTCCACCTATATGACAGAATGTATAAAATTAGCAAACTAGAAAACAGCATTCTTATTAAGAAAATAGAAAAACACATTTACAATAACAAAGAAAACAGTACTTATCATAATTGGAGAAAAAAACAAAGTATTTATTATAAAAAAGAACTGGAAAACAGTATAAACAATCAGAAGAAACTGAGGATATTTATGATGGTATCTTAATCTCTCTCTATCCTGTGATGCCACTGGCACTTAGGGCAGCAACAAGTGCACACCATTCTTCTCTATTCTTGGCCATCCTCTGTACTCTATTTCAGTTGTGATTCATTTCTTTCAGTTCTTGTTCTACTGTTCTCTTCCAGGTCATTTTGGGTCTTCCACGTTTCCATTTACCCTCCGG
Organism: Arion vulgaris; assembly: GCA_020796225.1. Classification (NCBI taxonomy): domain Eukaryota; kingdom Metazoa; phylum Mollusca; class Gastropoda; order Stylommatophora; family Arionidae; genus Arion; species Arion vulgaris. The sequence continues at coordinate 53,866,423 of CM036756.1, read as the reverse complement.
TGTCCATGTCAGTGCAGTTTTCATGATAGAGTTAATCTCCATGTGTATCACATGTCCAAAACATCTCAAGCATCTCTTTTGGATGATAGAGAATATTATTTGCTAGCTTCTTATTAATGTAAATACCTTCAATTATTTTCGAATGAAAAATGAACGATAATTATAAACTTACCAACAGTATTTATGATAATTATAAACTGACAAACAGTATTTAAGATAATTAGAAACTGACGTAAAGTATTTATGATAATTAGAAACTGACTGAAAATATTTATGATAATTAGAAACTGATGAAAAGTATTTATGATAATTAGCAACTGACGGAAAATATTTATGATAATTAGAAACTGACAAACAGTATTTATGATAATTAGAACCTGACAGAAAGTATTTATGATAATTATAAACTGACAAACAGTATTTATGATAATTAGAAACTAACGGAAAGTATTTATGATAATTAGAAACTGACAGACAGTAGTTATGATAATTAGAAACTGACAGAAAGTATTTATGAAAGTATTTACAAACTGACGGAAAGAGACATTTAATTAATCAATACAGAGCAGGTGTGATTAGTCAGTATACGCTGGCAAAGATATTGGGAAGGAGATCAGAGACCCAATGGACCTGTCCATAAAACTGAAATTCTAATATAAAAATGGATACATTTTTAGTTTTTAGAAATCATAAAAAACCTTCAGTATCTTAGAAATTCATTGACTCTCTACCAGCATTCTTCACAGTACAGTGAAAAACAAACAGAACAATTCAAAAAAACATCTAAGATTAACAGTTACACTCTTCATAAATAAATATGATTCGAAAGATTTTATAATTTACTACTGCAGCATATTTCTACAATTTCATATGCACAAAACTAAAATATTTAATTATCAAATTACCAATCTTTGTCTTCTGGTTCCTTTGGTGGAACTGAAACAAATGTTTGAAATAAAATTTATCAGAAAACAATGATACCAAATTGCATCATCAGTACTTACTAGGTTTTGATCTCTGGAGCTTACTGTCATGTTAGTTATAAATGCTCCCCTTCTTGATGCTGTCATGTCTTAGGTCCACATCCTTGATACTGTCATGTACTAGGCCCCTCCTTGATGTCATGTCCTAAGTCCACTCCTTGATGCTACCCTGTCCTAGACCCCCTCCTTGATGCTGTCATGTCCTAGTTTACAGCATGGTAGTCATCTCAACCAGAATAGTTCACAGACGTGATTGGGTCTACTTCACCATTTTGAGCTCAGAGAATGGTCAACTGCAGAAGCAACGATGTTACCTCAGATTGTCATCAAAGACGTTGAATCAATCAATCAAACATCACAGTCATCTGGAACTGAATATTTGACAAATGTGATCCAAGTCAACATCACACTTTTGATCTCCTAGATTTTCTGAATGCATAGTCATCTGCGTCACATCAGATTTTCTTCATTATCTAAGATGTGGAATTATTTCCTTATTGTTGGCAGGCCATGAATTCCACTCAAGTAGTTTACAAACAATTTGTATAGTTTGTTCATACAAGGTACAGTCCACTCAAGTAGTTTACAAACAATTTGTATAGTTTGTTCTTACAAGGTACAGTCCACTTAAGTAGTTTACAAACAATTTGTATAGTTTGTTCTTACAAGGTACAGTCCACTCAAGTAGTTTACAAACAATTTGTATAGTTTGTTCTTACAAGGTACAGTCCACTTAAGTAGTTTACAAACAATTTGTATAGTTTGTTCTTACAAGGTACAGTCCACTCAAGTAGTTTACAAACAATTTGTATAGTTTGTTCTTACAAGGTACAGTCCACTCAAGTAGTTTACAAACAATTTGTATAGTTTATTCTTACAAGGTACAGTAAACATCAGATGTAATCTCAAGTTATCCAAATAAATCATTAAATAGTCAAAATAACAAATAGATCTATCCAGAAGGAACACAAATTCAAAGAAATCTGGCTAGTGCTACAAATAAAATGAGTATTTTAGACAAATAAAAAGACAAGAAGGGTTGGAGAAGACCATTATGGGAGGAGGCATTCCGGCAAAGAAAAGAAGAAGACCATGGAGAAGAAGGGTTCAGGAAATGACTGATGATTTGAGCATGGCGGCTGCAAAGGCAAGACAATTGGCCTATGAGAGAGAAATTTTAAAGACTGTTTGGGTGGCAACATTCTGCTCAGAATTGAATGGTGATGACATGTGTAGTACACAATCTAGATATAGTGTACTGGTGTCTGCATTTTTAAGTATTAGATCATTGAGAAGTCACCTATATAATTAGCAATGCATGTAAGATAAAAGTAAAAAGTCATGACTGGTGAACAAGCTGATAAGACAATATTTTCTTCCTTTCTAGTTCTCTGACTTCTTGACTTTCATTTTGTCAAACTATTATCAAAATAGAGAACCACAGTTGTGTAGTTCTTAGTGTAGTCACATCTTAGACATATGGTCCGGGTTCAATAACTGAGAGATCATGGAATATTTTTCTGACCATAGCAGCTCTCAGGTCAACCAAGCCTCAACTGGGTACCAAGAAATGTACTATGAAATATGTTGACCACAACATTCATCGTGTGTCGACGTTCAATGAAAAATATGGGCCAAACACTGTATTCTCCAATATACCTTGAGTAATGAAAAAGGGTTCCTATACTATACATGATCAAAATAACAAACTAAAACAATAAGATGTTCTAACCTCTTATTTCTGGCCATATTCTATTTTTCCATGTGTCTATGAAGACTATACACATTCCTGTCACACTCAGTAGAAAGAAAAACCTTGACGACGATGTAAAAACACACCTTTATTGGATAAAAAAATCATGTACAAAGTTGAACACGATGTTTTAATTTATCAGTCAGACATGTTTTTTTTAACTGTCTATATAATTAGGAATGCCATCATAAATGCTCTATCTACTCCAGCTTTCTGATTGTCAATAGCAGAACACTTATACAATAGCCCCCGACAATTTCAAATTTTAGACTGCAAAAACTTGGGGTACCTACTTTAAGCTGGATGACTAGGAAATCTGCAGTACCAGGAACTGAACATAATTTGTTGGTGCACAAATTGAGCTTCTCTACTGTGATATTCTGACTGTACACTCAAGTGTCAATATATCTTATCGCATGGCCCACGCGTCACTCAAAAGACGTTCACTATATTTTTGCATTCTTATTACTTTTCGTTACGATTAGAGCTTTATATTAACCAGAAACTACGTAAAAGTGAAGTATAAATGATAACCAATACCTAGCATCGTGGCTTATGCTAGAAGTAGATATGAAACAGAGTTTACCATACATTCTAGGATGCCATGTGACCATAAAAACTAGCAATTTTTATGAATGGTCATGATGCTAGTTTGTGACACAGTTAATAAACCATACATTCCTTCACTATTTTCTTAATGTTTGTGTATTCATAAATGTATTACCTATATAAAGAGTGCAGTTAGACTGATTTATACAACATATTGTACATATACAACATATTGTAGATTCTGAGGTCCACAATAGGATAAAATAGGATATCCAAAGCCAGTGCTGCGTTCGGAAGGTTACGTGTCACTGTGTGGGAACGGAAGGGGATAAGCATAGTCACAAAGCTGAAAGTTTACCAGGCCATAGTGCTAACAACGCTGCTGTAGCAAGCGAGACATGGACAGTGTATAGCAGACACGCAAGAAAATTAAACCATTTCCACACAAGCTGTCTACGCAGAATACTAAAAATAAACTGGCAGGACAAAATTCCAGACAGCGAAGTCCTCACAAGAGCAAAGATCCCAAGCGTCAACACCCTGTTGCAGAAGGCCCAACTGAGATGGGTCGGTCACGTTGCTCGAATGCCTGATAAACGCATCCCAAAACAGTTGATGTATGGCGAGCTTGAAGGGGGCAGACGTTTAGCAGGTGGACAGAAAACGCTTTAAAGACACTCTTAAAGTGTCTCTGAAATGCTCGATATAGACAATACGTGCTGGGAATCCTTGCGCAAGATCGCCAAATGTGGCGCTGTAACAACAAAGAGGAACCCGAATAGCTGAGAATCATCGTATTGTTGAGTCACAGAGAAAACGAGCAGCCGAAAAGACAGAGCACACAACACGCACATGTCTAACCTTGATCATGTATGCCCCACCTGTGGTCGGGATTCTGTTCTAGGATTGGACTCTACAGTCACCTCCGCACACACCAGAGAGGTGCAACAGTACACGTCTGAGATTGTTGTCATCATCGCTTGCGATGGACGGCTATTATAACAACATATTGTTCATAAAGGCCCTTGGCAAATTGGATTTTTGTTCTCATAATTTCAATTAGTTTTTTTTAATTCATGATAATATTTTTCATGCATAATAAACACATTATATTTTCAGATACAATTAATATTTTGTGAAAGTACAGTCATTTATCTTTAATTTGATATATAATAAGTTCAACTTTAATAATATTTAGAAACAGTAATTTAGTTAAGCTAAAGTATGTGTGTACTATTTCTGAAGCTAAAAAATATTTCCGTCAGAGGCGAAAAAACCCGGTAGTGAATCAGTTAAAGTCCTTCTTCCTTTCGTTCACTTCAAATATTGTCTATATGTGAGGGATGATCAATAAGTTCTGGGACTGATTTTTGTGTGCGCAAGTTTGTAGATTTAAAAGTTAGTTGGTTTTATCACCTTCAAAGTATTATTCTTGTGTACACTTGGTATACAAAGTTTACACTTATTCAAACGTTTTTGCCAATGATAATAGTACCTCTGGTAGACACATTCTGTAGTAGCCTTCAGTTATTTTTTTGCGTTAACTATCTTGAATGTCACCAAATAGATGATCTTTCAGTGTTTTCTTAAGGTGTGGGAACAAGAAGAAGTCACAAGGAACAAGATTAGTGGAGTATGGAGGGTGCAAACCAATGGAATGTGATTAGGCACAAAAAAATGTTTGTAATGAAAGACCTATAAGCAGGGAAATTTTTGCCAAAATCCAACGACCTGTGCACCACTTCTAAGTGCAATGTCTGAACACAGTCATGGAGGTGCTGCATGACTGTTTTATAGAATTCAGCACTGGCAATCTAAACTATAGGATATACAGTACTTGTGATGAACCAGTTCAACAACATCAAACAACACAATCAACATGGTCTAGACATTGAACTTGTCACCAGTGATAATTGAGGACAAGAAGTTGGGATAGTTTTTGGCTCTCTCAAGAAGAACATTGCAAATTGACAAATGTTCCTCTTTCCACTCCCTTGTCAAGAGACGAGGCACATATTTTGAGGCGCTCCCCATCCCATTTGGAAATATTCAGTAAGGATTATCTGGCAAGTACTAAATGAAACTTCGATCAGCAAGTATGATTTCTTGCAAATGTGACACATTCTGGTCAGTGTTGGATGTGGATTGTCTGCCTTGAAGCTGATCAACTTCAAATGAACGGCAGCCACTTTGGAAACGAGAATACCATTTAAATGTCTTTGACCAACTTAGGCAGGTCTCTCCAAAAGCTGATTACAGCATCTCAAAAGTTTCAGAACCAGTTTGTCCAAGACAAAAGCAGAAATCAGTACGCACATGTTGCTGATTATTCATGTCCATTTTTATAACACGCTTAACACTCAGAGGTCACAACGTAATCGCAGGCTTCCAATCTACACATGCGCAGAGATATCGGTTTCCAATTCGACACATGCTTCAAGAAATGGTTATTACATATACTGTGTGAATACCATATAAATATATACCATAGTTTCCAAGAGAAAAAAAACCAGTCCTGGAACTTATTGATTAGCCCTAGTATCCCCTGTTGTCTATTGTATAAACGTCACTGTCTTTTGTAGCTCACACAAAAATGTGATCTCTGTGGAGGTATGGTGCTTGCCTCTTGCTTCAAATGTACTCAATTTATTCCCAGTATGAAGCTAACATAATGTTTTCCAGAGATTCCTGATCATTGATGCTAAAGTAAAGGTCCCATGTTAAAGTTCAGCATATACAAGAATTTAAAGGTAGTTAAAATTTGAAAAGAATAGGCTGCAAAATTTTGCTGCCCGAACAAAATTCATTACAAATATTAAAATAAAATTTCTACACAAATTTTATAATCTTCAAAATTACATCAGAGACCAAAACTGTTACAGAGTTTGTGAACAGCTGCAGAGATTTTCCTGTACAAGAAAGAGATTGGAGCACACATGGTTATTCACTGAAGTGCAATCATGATGGTCCTATCAATCAATCAAAAAGAGATCTGTGCTGTTTTTTCCAGTGTTGCTTCACTGAACCAAGGAGTTTGACTCAGTATATCATATTCAAGGTAGTCTTGATGTATGTGCTCTGCAGTCTGAAATGCACATCCATGAGACTGAATAGCAAATCTTGAATCTTGCAAACATATGGCTGCAAATTCAACTGTGTTGTGTTCTGAGGCGCAGAACGAGAACTTGTTTCAATCAGGTCATATATATGATATATAAATAACCTGTTTAAATACCATTTGGTACATTGGGGAATAAAGTGTTGATCTCATACATTTTCTTTGAATAATGGCACAAGATGGGTATTGCGATCTTCTTCTTCTTCGAACGCTCCACATCGACCACTAGTCAACCACTCTGTGTGATTTGTATGTGATCTGAGCCTATGTGCGATTGTACATTGTGCCAATTATGCGCCTACAAGTAGGCCAGCACATCCTATTTATGCGCTGCTTTTTATTTACTAGGGTAGCATCCCTAGGGCCTACATCAGTGCCTCTTACGACATGCATTGTAGGTTGCAGTGGTACTATTCTTTGCTTCCTTGCTGGCCCCGGCACCACATGGGCCGGTGCTGTGACCAACATTATGTTAGCCTTATTTATTTTCTAGTGTCTTTCTGGTACCCAATTGAGGCTGGGTTTGACCTGAGGCTTGTTATGAAAATGTTTACTTTTACACCAGGGTTGTCAGTACATTTGGATGCTGCTGTAGAGAATGGGCCAAATGGCATCACCAATGCTGAGATTCTTGCACTGCTGGATCAGCACTCCCATCCAGGGGATATCATTATTTACACTGATGCGGAAAAAGATCACCATGGGCTTATTCAGCACAATGAAACGATAGCATACTTCATGAGAACTGTGGCGCTTTCAAGACAGCAACATCAAGCATGACTAAAGATCACCGCTGCCTCCAGGGCTCTCTTGTGGGTGGTGGAGCAACAGGCCACCCATACAATTATCATATCAGACTAGGTGAATATGCCTGAAAGGATTAAATCTCGAAGTCTGCATGTGGAAAGGGTGGACAGCATTTGGAGATCCCATCTCAAGACACTAACTTGGCAGTACACACCTGGACTTGCTGACTTTCATGCAAACAATGCCCCAACTAAAGAGGGCCGAAGTATGGACAGAGTCGATGTCATCAATGCGGTACGCTCTCATAGATGGCTGCTGCAGGAAAGGACAGAGCACGAATGGGAATGCCCAATGTGCTATGAAGTTGATCACATAACATAATATATATATATATATATATATGTCCTTTTTCGTCTTTTAAGTTTTCACTTCTCTTTCTTGTTTTTCAGCTCATACATAAGTCTATTCTCAAAAGACTCTGCGCCCATGCAACTCTGTCATCAGCTAGTTTTTTCCATGTGCTGGGACCTATAAAAAAGTTTCTCATTGATGCTCTGAATACATCTTTATATCTGAGCATTGGTCTGTCCTCTGCCTCTTCCCTCCAAAATTCACAGAACAACATTTGTTTTGGTATGCGACAATTTTCCATTCTCACATGCCCTAACCATCTTAGTCGATAAATATATAATGAAATATTAAACACCGCACTTTAAAATTAATTACTTCAAATCTCTGATAGTACAAGTAAACCATGTGTTAATGTAAAACATGAGTTGTTGGAAACCAACTCAGATGCTGCGGAGACAGTGTCATAAGAGATTTTGAGAATGAGTCAAAGGTGATAGTGCTTTGTCTGTGAAATCGTTAAATTGCAAGGGATTGAAGGAACTGTGGAGGTAGATGGAGGTACATAAGTAAGGCATTGAAAATTGGTATCATTTGCAACAAGTTACATATTAACGATGTCAAGCATGTAAAGTGGAGAAAGAATGTTGTAGATTCCAGGAAAGATGGACTGTGGATTATTGCATTTTGTTAATCTGTTATCATGATAACACTGTGTTAATCTTGATAACACAATGTGCGTAGCCAAACATGAGATTTGGACAGATCTGTGAGACAGCTGTTTGTTTGTTCTTACTAACCAAGTTAACTACTCTTTGTGATCTGTGTGGTTTTCTCTGAAAATGTGAGTATGTTATGCTCCCCATTAGGCCCCTATGACATATAGGACAGGCACATCCAAATTTTAGCACAATTGTATGCATACTATTCAACTGAGTACAAATTTGTACAGACAGGCAACTAAGATTTTACAAACAGAAAAACATCACTTTAAAGTACCACATCTGAAGTTATACTGTAGCATGGTATCACATCTGATGGGTCATAAGGAACTCAGTAATATGATTTATACATTATACTAGCTTGTAAATCATTGATTTTACAATATATGAGAGTATCTGGCCCTCTGCATCCTCAAGTATTTCAGGTCTCATCCTGGCGTAAAATAAGGCTTCTCAACTCAGGTCCAGACCTACATCATCATTTCATACACGTTTGAGGAAAATTATCAACCAACAACAAAGAACTGTTCAAAAAGTGCAACCAGGAGAAAATGCCTATAATGGTTAAAGGTGAACGCTAGAACTGTATAGGTTACATACTCAGGAAGGGTCCAAAAATCATTGCAAGCACTGTCATAAAATGGACTCCAGATGGAAAACAGAGGCAAATCAAAGACTACCTGGTGGAGAACAATGAAAACAGAGATGCACAGTGTGAGCCAAACTTTGGGCCCCATGTAAGTAATGGCCACAGAGAGAGCAAGGAGAAAAGATTTAGTTGCTGCCCTACAAGATGACATAAAGCAATCCTGAAATTGACTATATACGTAATTGACTATATATTTAATTTAAGGAAAAGTGGCTACAGTTAAATAGAAGATACAGTAATTAAGTTTTTCATGTTGACTGGCAGAGGTGAACTAAACAACTCCCTATCTCTAGTACTGTTGTTCAGTTCTGTTTTTTTACTTCTTTTATCGTTTTCTTCTTCTTATCCCTGAACACTGACTGACAAAGCAGCAAGTGGCTGGCATGCCTTGTAGGGCAACATCAAAATCCCTTTATTGTTACCAGTCAGGGCCATCCTTCGCAGAGTTCCATGACTAATTTACACTGTACATTTTCTCTTCCAATGTTCTCCCCGGTTGTCCTTAGTCTGTCCCTTCTTTGTGTTCCTCGGGTCCAATGCATGTCAGTTCTCTTGATATTCTCAGGATCACTTCTGAGTATGTATCCTATCCAGCTCCAGTGTCTACCATTTATCACTGTATGTATTTTTTATGATGCAACTATTGTGTTTTTCCGGTTCGGTTTCAAGATGGAAGGTGTTGTTTTCTTTGTACTTGCTATGGTCGGTTGATCTGAGGCCTAATAATCCTCAATCGTAAAAACCCCAGTATTTCTGAAACAGAGGATTTATCTAAATGTGTATCGTCTCATTTATGTGAAATGGCTACCCGTTCTAGTTTATTAAATAGTAAGCAGTGTTCAAATTCGCTATTGGAATGTGAGGACTATGTTTGAAGGGAAAACCGCTGAGGTGTGTAAAGAAATGAAAAATTATAACCTGGACATCTTGGATGTCAGTGAGTGCAGATGGCTGGATTCAGGTAAAAATTATATATCTAGCGAAAATGTGTTTATTATTCATTCCGGGAAAGCTGATAATATTCATAAAGGAGTTGGAATCATCATGACACATAAAGGTGCATCATCTCTTATTAGCTGGGAGACAATCAACGAAAGAAACCACACAAGCAACCCACAAACTAACAAGCAATCTTTGCATACTTGCAGAACAGGTTAATTCTGCCAAGACCAAAATTATGGACCTCACAAACTCGACTGACAACATCGTAATAAATGGCCAAACACTGGAGAAAGTTTAACATTTTACATATTTGGGTAGTAAAGTGTCAAACAACAGAGACACGATGAAATAAATAAACTCTCGTATTGCTATAGCAGCTAGTGCCTTCACTAAATTAACGAATATCTGGCAATCTCAAGACCTTAGTATATGCACAAAAGTTAAATTATTTAGGTCATGTGTGATTCCTGTACTGACCTACGGTTGTGAAAATTGGAAATCAACAAAGAAAATTGATAAGAAACTGGACAGCTTTGAGAATAAATGTCTCCGAAAATTACTAAAAGTAAAATGGAGTGATTTCTTTCTAACAACACAGTGAGAGATAGAACACACCGACAACCCGTATCAAATATTATAAGGAAACGAAGGTGGAAATATTTAGGTCATGTTCTTAGATCAGACGAAAAGAAACTAAATCGACAAGTCCTTATGTGGTCACCAGTTGGAAAAGAAAATGTGGAAGACCAAAGACCACTCTTCGAAGAACCATCCAACAAGAAAGTAAACTATTGGGATGTAAACCATACAAGATCTCCAACTGCTAGCAAAGAACTGCATCACATGGAGATCTAAAACCTCTGCCCTATGTGCCGCCTTTCCTTTGGCACGAAAGGAACAAACTAACTAACTATTGTGCAGTTTTAGGCTGATGATTAGATAATTTGTAACAGGCAAGTTGTATGGAATGCTGGCTGTCTGTGTTTCCATATCTTCTGTTCAGATTCATACAAATGTACTGAAAGTGCACAGCTCCCATATATCTTTAATTTAGTTTTTGTGTTATACTGGGAAGATCTACAAATGTTTAGATTTTCAAAATTAGTTCTGGTTTCATTTATCCTTTTATTGGCATCCTTGGTGTGCCTCCACCTGTTGTTACTATGCTTCCTAACTATGTGAATGCATCAGGTGTTGCCAGTTCCTAGTGCCACATTCCTTCATTACCATAAGGTTAATCTAACCAGTATCAATGATGATTGATACTTCTGGTGACAATTTTTGAATTCTAATCTATTTTTCTCTGATCTTAACTATTGTGTATTTACTATTTATGTTATTCCATTTGAGTATGAGAATAATATCTCCTGTCGTGTACTGTTTCAGTGTTTGAAATTATAAAACCCTATTTGACTTTTAAAAGTGTTTACTTATTTTCTTTGTAGTCACATTTTAATTTAATATTTATTTTACAATGCAAATACAGTGTAACACACCTGTAGACTGTAGTTCTATTCACTCAAGCTCTGATAAATTGGAGACATAGGCGTAAAATGTAATCAAGATATAAATCATAAAAAGTTGTGAGAAATAAACAAAACCAAAAGTATTAGTAAATACATTGCTCTACTACTAAATCATACTCAATAAAAAGAAAATTAACAGCAACTGCTGGTATAAAAAAATGTCTTTAAAAAAAATCAATACAAACCAAAATACAAGGTGAATGATGCCAAAAAGGATCGCACTTCGCCAAGGATATTCCCAAACCAAAAGACTCTGACATTTCATTATCAAAGACTCATACGGCCCTAGAATGGTAATAAGCTTACGTTCCATTCCCCACTCCTCATCTCCTCCGCCGCCATAGTCATGTGAATCAGACATGTTATCTGTTGTATAGAAATAATATTTGAATACTTGGAACAACAATTAATACATATAAGAATCATAACAAATGTGTCACAGCTTGACTAACAACACTTCCATTGAAAGATCTATTGTTGTTTACCTTACGCTGCCAGATGTAGCCAGTGGATTGTGGGTAGCCCATCTAACATCACATAACTGTCACTAGCAAAGATAACAAACTTAATTAAATATTGTAGTATTTCCAAACTATTATAGCATATTTTGACTAATATCGCTGTAATGTATCTTAGAAGTTTATGCGATGATTTAATAATTAATAGACGTATTAGCAAAGTTCAGAGAGTACAATTTTCTGTGCTGAAATCAATTCGAATGCCACATATACTATCTATATTTAATATATGAAACGAAACTGTGTCAGGGCGGTAATGATAGTATATTGGTTATTGTTTACTAAACTGCACTCGGGTCAGACCCATAGTTGCTCAGTCTCCTCCAATGCATACTGATGGTTTTCGTGGCTCGCTGATTAAACACACTCCTAACTCTGCCCCTCAGGTATCCAGTTCTACTTGTACAGGTAACTCCAAACTGCCTAAATCGCAGGATCGATGCAACATATATTTTAGTGTCCGCATCAAACAGACAGACGCGAAGAGACTGAAGAACATCCCCTTATCCATCTTCAACTCCCCAACAATCGATGTTGTTGATGCTAGCCCTGTCCGCCTCTCATTACCGTAAACACCCGCATGCCCAGGACAGTATACCCACGTTAGCCGCTGGAGGTTAGCGAAACACGTACAAACAAGTACTATAGTTTTACAAAATACAGAAACAGTGACGATAACAGCAACGTTTCGACCAACAAGGCCTTTATCAAACGAACAAACAGGAGTGACAAATTAAATGAAACACAAATGGACGACCAAATACAAACGTATCTAAGGAAAATCAAACATCCCCTTATTTTCCTTAGATTTTCTTAGATCGTTTGTATTTGGTCGTCCATTTGTGTTTCATTTTAATTTGTCACTCCTGTTTGTTCGTTTGCTTGTTAAAGGCCTTGTTGGTCGAAACGTTGCTGTTTATCGTCACTGTTTCTGTATTTTGTAAAACTATAGTACTTTGTTTGTACGTGTTTCGCTATTTACCAAGTTTTACTGCAGTCTTCCCCCTATTCCGCTGGAGGTTAGAAACTTCTATAGACGACATCCACACATACCGAAACCTGCCCTTCTGGATCTTATGAAGCATCAACTGAGAGTCAGATACAACAACTGCCCCAGTAAATGAAGTACCAGAGAGCTAATGGAGGGCAGCAGTAACGGCCTCAACCTCCATCCTCATACTAGAAGTAGTTGTCCTGTACGCTCCACTTCGCTCTGCAACAACTCTACTATGCGCATTAGCCAAGAAACCACAGCCTGACTTCTCACCACGATGAACCGACCCATCCGTATATAATGGCGAAGCACGTAAAACAAAGTACTGTAGTTTTACAAAACACAATGACAATACACAGCAACGTTTCGACCAAAAATGCCTTTGTCAAGCAAAACAATACAACAAACATGACGAATAACTCAGAACACTAGACTTTAAGAAAGATATAGCAACGGTTAAAAACGCACCTGATGATGATGATGATGGCGTGCATGGTATGTGATTGGTATGTGTCGACGGCCACAAAATCGAAAGAGTCGAAAACCTTTAATACCTTAGGGCATTGCTGACAAATGACGGTAATGCTATGCAAGAAATTAAAAAATGTCTGAGCATTGCTTTTCAAAAACTGAAAGAACTAACTAACCCATGGAAGAGAACTGACATAAGAATAAAAAGCAAGTGTTTAAGAGCCCAGGCTTTTCCTTTGCAACATATAATTGTGAGACATGGATCATTGACAAAACGGCGGAGAATATCGTTAATGCCTTTGAATGCAACTGTTGCAGAAGAGTACTTAAATATCATGGACAGAGAAACGAACAAATGCTTCTGTTCTGCAACAGCTTGATATTAAATATAGTTGGCTATTAATCTATATTATATATTAAGTTGATCGCCTACGCCGGCAGGCATGGCACTTGATTGATTGATTGATTAAAGAGCATAACATCAGGGAAATTAAATATTTCGGACACATCAAACAACATGAGTACCTAGAGAAGAGCACAAGGAGTTTTCTTACAAGAACCCAGAGGAAGCAACGGAAGTAACGAATATGATCAACAAATAAACATGAATTCCTAGAAGACAAAGATGTCATTGACGATCTGAGAATGACTGCTGCTAACGCCGGTCAACTTGAACAGAACAGAGAGTTTTTCAGGACTGTTGTCGTGGAAGCCAAGTTCCGGAAGGGACAAGCTACTTGATGATGATGATAATGTGTATGGTGGGGAGAAATCGAACTGGGGTTTTCTGGTCAACGAGTGTTTGAGAGTTATTATCGAGCAGAGTTTAAATGCAAGCCAACAATGTCAAGTATAAAAATTGAAATTTAAGGCAGGTATTGCTGCCTTCTGGTGTCTCTCTGAGAATATCCGTTACTATGACGATTGTTATGTTCGACTTTCAGTCTATGCATCGGAAGGTTCAAAATAGTACAAGTGATATAATAGTATCCAAAAGATTCTAAAGGTGGAGGATTGACTTCACTGCACCGGGTTCCCCATATGGTTCCGTTCCTGTCGGCAGATATAGCCTGCCATTTACCGAGAGCATTGCACGAACTCCGTAGCTTCGGCAACAATACAGTCCAAAAGAATAAAGACATGATTGATAAGGGCACCCGTTTCGCATTATTGTTCTTACTTCAAACGGTTGGCTACTCTAACCAACACTTCATGTAAATTTGACATACATGCTTTTGATATTTGTTACTATTTTGTTGAGAATTCCATATGTTCTCAAAGTTGTCCATAGGCTGTCTCTATATATGTAGGCTATGCAGTCAGCAGATTTTTTTCTTCAAAATCGACAACATTTATGCAAATATCTCTACACTATTTTGAACTCTAATCTATGATATTTCTGAGAGTGGAATATAATCCAAAGAGATCTCAAGAAGATTGGCAATAGCAATCAGGAAGTTAAACACTATGAAGAACATGTGGCAGAGTACCAACAAAATATTAAAAACTAAAAATACTGAGAACATGCATTTTTCCAGTGGCTACGTATGGTTGTGAATCATGGACCATTACACAAACAACAAGAACGAAAATCCAGTCCCTCGAAACCAAATGCTACAGAAAGATCCTACGAATACCATGGACAGAAAATAGAAAGAACACTGATGTCCTGAACGAACTAAATGTTAAAGAGAATTGGCTAATAAACAATATACTATACAGAAAAATTAGATACTTTGGCCGCATCAAGCGTCCCGATGGCCTGGAGATAACAATTTTGGAAGACAGTGTCCCAGGACGCAGAGGCAGACCACGAAGAAGATGGGTACAAGATATTAAAAAACCATGAATATGACCATCGGCGAAGTGGGTGAATTGCCAAGAGACAGAGTGAATTTCAGATGCGCTGCAAAGAGAGCAACGTCCTATAAAGGACACGCACCTTGATGAGAAATATGATCTCTACAGAATCCCTTTCAGACTGCCCATAAATTTCTTAGATTTGAATTTACTGCTCTAAAGACACTTTCCTAAAGTGTTCCAGCCGTCTTACTTCCTGTCCCATTACCGTTGTTAAACTTGTTCCTCTTTTATCTCTTATTTGTTGGATTTTTTCATTTCATTTTTCGTTAATGGCTTTCACCATCTTGCACACTGTGCGTTGCTAATTTCTCTGGCTGCTTCTTCTATTCTTCTTGTCTTGTAAGGTCAACTATATAAATTTAATTTGTTTCTCTAATTATGCTCTTTATTCCTTTTTCCACGTCACGACATGACACACGCACAGCGGTAGCGAGCGAATTTATTCCTATACTTGGAACACACTGCAGAGAATCTGGTTTTTCCCCCAGATATTTTAGAACTAGCATTGGAGACACAGTCATCAGCGAATAGACAGTCTCTGATAATGTGAATTATAATGTCAAAAGGCCCGTCTGCCCAGCGTGTTCGTAGCGCGTTGGACTACGGGTGACTATCCTCTGTGTGTGCGGGTTCAATTCCGCGGGATGGCAGAAAAGCCACAGATTCCCAGATTTACGGTGTTCGTGGCACCGAACCGAAGGGTTACGATGTCCATGGCACCGAGCCGAAGAGCTGAAAAGCTCAAGTGCTTCTGGATCGGAAAAAAAAATGTCAAAAGACGTTCAGATAATAGGATGCTAGAGTAAGAGTGCACCAGTAGAACGATGACCTGACGGCATTATATATCTATATGAGTCAACCCTTCGTTGTGGAGAATGCATATATCAGTTATATGAGGACTATCATCATAGCACTCCGGACGTGTCCATATGTGCTTCGATCTCCGCCTCAGCAAATCCAGTAGCGTCCAGCGGCCCAACACGCCAGTTCGATGTTGATTAATCAATCTCT
Organism: Arion vulgaris; assembly: GCA_020796225.1. Lineage (NCBI taxonomy): Eukaryota > Metazoa > Mollusca > Gastropoda > Stylommatophora > Arionidae > Arion > Arion vulgaris. Next base: position 53,850,229 of record CM036756.1, on the reverse strand, counting down.
TTGCATAATTGGTATGTCGTTCTTTTCGGGATGCAGCAATATTGACACCCATCTCTCTCAATCTGGTCAGCGAGTGGGATTCACAGCCCTGAAACTCTGTTCGGGGAAAGTCTCTCTCAATGCGTGAAGAATGTCACTTGATCCATGGCAGCTCCCTCTGATATTGTAGCCAAGCCAGCCAATCTCCACGAAAACAAAGCCATCTCCGCTGCCATCTCCACGAAAACAAAGCTCAGGATTTTCAGCTCAAATGTGAAGTCGGTGTTGCTGTATGGCTCGGAAACTTGGCGAGTCACTAGGGCAAATACAAATAAGATCCAGACCTTTGTCAACGGATGTTTGCGGCGGATTCTCAGATTGAAATGGTATGATAGAGTTACAAACACGGATCTGTGGATAAGAACGGGGCAGGAACCTATGATGACACAGGTCAAGAGGAGAAGATGGCGATGGATAGGCCATACCTTGCGGAAGACACAGTCGAGTGTCACTAGACAGGTGCTCGAGTGGAACCCGCAGGGAAAACGAAAAGAGGACGCCCTAAGCAGACTTGGAGACGAGGTCTTACTGAGGAGCTGAAGAGTGCTCAATTGACCTGGGAGACCATAAAAATAACAGCCAGAGACCGAGAAGAGTGGCGAACAACTGTTGAGGCCCTATGCTCCACGAGGAGCGGAGAGGATTAATGAATGAATGAATGAATGAATCTATCAGCTTGTTCATTGCCCCTAACTCCTGCGTGCCCAGGGACAAAATGAAGGTGATTTCTCTGATCATTGTCTGTACCAGTACCTCTACCCAGTTGTGCCTCACCATTATATGCGTATATGGATACCAGTGCCAACAGGAATCGATACATCATTTTCTGTATGCATCAAACTTGATAAAGAAAGCAGACAAAACAACCCACTTGTCGTGGAGGCAGCAGTTCAGGCATTGATTTCTGAGAACGCATCTGAGCATGATGTAATCATTTACACGGATAGTTCGGTGATTCGACATGTGCGGAGCTCGTGGGCTTTCACTGCTCAGGTCGGAGGAGATGTTGTGAAGGAAAACAGTGGTGGTTTTGCCGTGACAACGAGCAGTCTCACTATGGAAATCATGGCGGTTACCAAAGCGATGATTTGGCTAGAATCACTGACTTTTATCCATGCATGTTTTCTCAGTGACTCAATGAGTATGCTCAGGAAGATTGAAACAGGATGGGCTAGGAGACATTGGATGGAATCGCTGGGGAGGTCTAAGCTGACAAAGATCAGTTTTATTTTTGTGCCAGGGCATGCAGGTGTAAGGGGGAATGAACGTTCGGATAGTCTTGCAGGTATGGCTGCTGTACAAAGCGGACGAGCAATGGACCAGGCTGATATTATAAATTCCTTAAGGGACAGAGGACGTGTACATGATTCACGTAATAGCGGTGAATCTACAACACTAACCAGACTGCAAGCACTCAAAGTTAAATGTGGTGAAGCTCGACAAGAACGCTATGCTGGCAGACAAAGAAGAATTGTAAACCAACAAAGAACTGGTGTGTTAGTCGCCACACGCTGATGGACATACTGAGGGAGAGATCTGAGCACTTATGGGCTAATTGTTCGACGTGCAGTGATGGTGATCCGACGACTAAACCATTATATGCGTATAATATGATCTCATCGTATTTAAATTATTAACTTTAGCTATTAAAATTTCGAACTATAGTTGAGACGTGTGATCGCAATCGAACAGAACAATATATTAGGTATCCATGACTCAAAGCCGTTGCTACATTGATTTTACTACAAAATTTTGGAGCTGTTTTCAGTAATTTATCGCCACTCGTTTCAGCGGTGTTGTTTCAAAATGCCTAGGGAAATAATCACTTTACAACTTGGGCAATGTGGAAATCAGAGTAAGAAAACTTAATTAAATCTACATGATGTTTAAATACTCATGATACCAAGTGCATTCATTAATCAATTAATGAGCCAAACAAATTAAATGATATGAAATCAGAAATGAATGAACAATAATTATTTGAAAATCAAAATACTAACTTTAAACTTAACTAACATTTTTAATGTTAGTGTTTTACTTTTATGCAGTTAGTAGTTACAGTTCTGCGTGCACTTTAAAACAGTTTTTATAAACTAACATATCTAATCATTACTAACTACACTTACTTTGTAAGATGAGTTACAGAGTCCAGTAACTTGTAAGCTTGGCTTGAGCTAAATTGTAACTTTCTTCTTCAACTCCCAACGGTGCACCTGGACACATTCTTCAACAAACTTCTTCCAGCCCTTCCTCTCTCTCTCTGGCGATTCCTTCCAATTCTTTCCATATCTTGTCTATTCTTTTAATATCAGTCTCTAGATCTCTTCAGGTATTTCTAGACCTTCCACCACTCCTCTTTTCTTGCGGGTTCCAAAACACTTAAAACAGTGCATGTCTTGCAATGCTTCCAGTCATCTTCTCAATCAATGTCCAGCTTGCTTTTTGTATTCTTATCTTGAGATCTTTGTTTGTTCCCCCTTCTATGTATATCTTGCTACCAAGGTATGTGTATGATTCTACATCCTGTAGAGCTGTTTCCCCCAGCATAATCTGGTTTATATTTCCTGAATTTTTAAGTTGTAACTTTAATCAACTTTAAAAGTGATTAGTAAGAATCATCATTGCATCACTCTCTGGACAATGAACAGTTATATATAGCCTTAGCCCAGGAACTCCAATCTCATCCCCAACACCCTCATCAGCGTAGGGTGAATGAACAACTATTCATTGTTGATTAATCAAATGTCTTGTGTCCTTAGCAAAGTGTGAATGTCTGGCAGTTCCATTTTCACTCTCATCTCCTTTACTCTGACTACGGATGTTTTCGCCATACACCTCTCAAATATTTTTAAAATTCAATCTGCTTCTCTCATGGCATTGATGATGTCTGCATTGTCATTGTTTCCTGGCTACACCGTTAAAGCAGATGATTTGCTCACGCTTTGCACCTTTTGGCCCAATGCAAAAGTAAAAGGCAATCATTCACGGTGTGTTCAAAGTGTCAAGCCATTCCACTCCTGTTTTTTATAACTAACTTGAATTTTCGTGAACATATTCAATGATATACTCAGTATGCACCCTCATGAACATTTGTTTACTTAATCAATCCAAAGCTATGGTTATGACCTTGATAATCTTGGGGGATCTGAATTACAAGTACATCTAATGTCTGAGAAGTAAGGCTTGCCTAAGTGGCAAGGGACACTAGTGATAAGATATGCAAGCCTTCATGCAAAATCGGGGCCATGACTAACACCTGAATTCATAGGCAAACTAGACAAAAAAATCTATGAAATTTATATATTACACTATATTTATTTCATCTGCTACCTACCACTGTAAATAACTGATAATAATAATGTTCCTAAATCTGTATATATATATTAATATATTGCCTTTTTCGTCTTTACAGAAGGTCAATTGGCAAGTGTTTTACTGTTACTACAACTTCTGAGTTTTCGCTTGTCTCTCTTGTTTTCAGCTCATCCCTAAGTCTCTTTTCAAAAGATTCTGCACCTTTGCATAATGTTGTTTTCCATATATCTCGATCATCGGCTAGTTTTTCCCATTTGCTGGGACCGATAGAAAAGTTATTCATTGAGGCCTTGCAGACATCTTTATATTTGAGCAGTTGTCTGCTTGGGTGCCTCTTCCCCTCCGAAAGTTCACAGGACAACATTTGTTTTGGTATGTGGCAATTGTCCATTCTTCTCACATGCCCCAGCCATCTAAGTCTTCTACTGCTGAGCATGCCCATGATGGAAGGCAAGTTTGCACATTGCAGTACTTCAGAGTTGGTTATCTTGTCGTACTCACCAGATGTTCATAATCTTAGTGGAGACATCAAGATGAAAAATGTTACATCTTCTCTTGTGCCTTTAGTAGGCTGTCCATGTTTCTGAGCCATATAGTAAAAAACTAATTACACAGGCTCGATATATTTGAATCTTTGTCTGCAATGTTAATTTTGTTGTTGTCACACGCTTTCCTAAATCTGTACTGACAATAATACTAATAATAAATTGTAACTAAAGTTATCTCGAATGATATTGTTTTGTTTTAATAATTTACTTTCAGTACTTCACTAAAACTTTGCTTTTATTTCTATTCTAGTTGGCATGGAGTTTTGGAAGCAATTGTGTGCAGAGCATGGGATTAGTCCAGGTACATTCTATAACTGGTTAGCGGGGTAGAGGTAAACATCCATCATAGGAGATGTAAGACGACTCTTTCTCTCTGCTAGTGAATGGGACACCCTTGGGCAAGATGGAGTACAGGCTTAGTTCCCACAGAAAGGGTGACAAGAAGCCATGAGAGCAGGTGGTTGAAGGATTGAGGGGTAGCTGACAAAATGTCAATGATTTTTATCTCAAAACTCAGGACAGTAGGATCTCTGTAACAGAGACAATGACAACAGTCATGGACCATTATGGTCTCTCCTTAAGGAAAAACCAATGGCAGACTACCTTCCAAGATGGTGCCCAGATAACCCTAAAAGTAGTATAGAATACCACCCGAGTGGTTACCGCGGTCCAAATTTGGGGTGTAAAGAATAGAACCACTGTTACCTGCCATGCATGTCGTAAGAGGCGACTAAGGAGGTTTGGCTGAAATCGGATGCACATGTCCTAAACTTGTAGAAATCTATGCATTTAAGGGCCTACCAAACCAATGTGCAACGTATACACGTTCTTGGCAAAGATCAAACATATCACAAAGAGTGATTAAAATTGGTTGTAAAGAACAAGCAAAGAAGAAAGAAGTATAGAATACCTCGAAATAGAATGATATTTGGCAAATGTTTGCCAAAGTAACATGACCTGACAGCTTATCTGGTTGGTCTTACCAGAATGCTTGGTCCTAGCAATTTCTACATGTGGTTGCTATTTTCATACTATGACAGGAGAACAGAATAACTCCTATTTCCATAGGGAACAAAAAAAATTATCTGCATCTCAAAATAAACTTCTTTGTTTAATTTATATTCTGGTTCACTCTCCCTGTTGTTTAATGTTTGAAGATATGGTAGAAATTAAATTTCAACTTTTTTAAAAATATGTCAAATGTTTGCATGATCAGCAACTTTACAGTCTACTCTTTTCGATTTTCAACGGTAAAGGGTTGTTTTATGTTCTCAAATAAAGAGCTAGATACTTTTTCATCTACTCTGAGATCAGGGATCACCAGAAAATATCCTGACCACTCCACATGGGATACAAACCAAATATTTTTGGAGCATGAGGTGAGCGCTGTATCTCAGCGCCACAGTGACCACCTTAAAAATGCAACATTTTTTGTTTTGGTCCTAGTTCCTCTGACATTTTTATACTTTGTAACGGTGAACAATATATGAGTTCTTTAATGTTTCATATATTGTCTTTTTGTTCATGAATGATGATGCACGTCCATCACCAGTGATGATGACCACCATTTTTCATCCAAGAGAATGTAGCTAGCAGATATTTCTTAAACTGTTGTAAGAAAGAGAAGATGGAGTTATGTTGGAGATACTCTGTGAAAAAAATTATCAAATAATCACAAAGCAGTCATTGAAGTGTGAAAGAAAGGAAACCCTAGGGAAATCCTGAAACAAACTTTACTGAGAGGTGAGAAATATCAGACTTACTTCCCTAGAAGAAATTGAACAAGTTGCCCAGGATAGAGCAGTGTGGAGAAAATTGCTAGTAGGTCCTGTGTAACATTTAACGGTACGAGAGGAATGCAACAGACATTTCTCAGGAATTAAATTTTGCAAACATAAATTTATTATAGGTCAAAAATGTGCTCACTCATGAAATATTTGTCTCTACAGAGGGAATTCTAGAGGAGTATGCAACTGAAGGCACAGATCGTAAAGATGTTTTTTTCTATCAGGTACTCAACTTACAACGTTACACACTCTAGTTTTTAGCGGTATCACTTTATGTGACAACAGTGGTGTCAACTGTCCCAATAGCTGGTTAATATTTGTGCATCGATTGCTGTTTTCCCATATCAATACTTCCTTCTGCAGTGAAAATTGCTCCTAAGTATTTGAACTCATTGGTTTTTTAAATTTCTATGTTCTGGAGTTTTATTGTAAGGTTGTCTGGTTGAGATAACGGGAAATGTAGTAGTCTATATATCTATCTATTCTCGAATTCAGCGCCAGGTCGAAAAAGGAGACACCTGGAGCGAGCCTCTCTATGCTCCTTCTCTTTCTATCTCTTCTCCAGTCTTGATTTGCTACTCAGGGCAAGAAGAGATTTCTAGCACAGGTTTTTGTGTGTTCTTCATAAATAGTGTCTTTCGTCGCCTCTGATATGCACCTTTGCGTGGCCGCCTTCTTTGTCACTGTATCGGAGCAACATTGCTGTCTGTGGTGCACTGCCTGTTAGTAATCTGCTTATATGTCCGAACCATTTAATTTGTTGCTTCTTGATAAAGTTCAGTACTTCTTCTTCTTTGCGTTCATTCTTTACAACCAATTTTAATCACTCTTTGTGATATGTTTGATCTTTGCCAAGAACGTGTATACGTTGCACATTGGGTTGGTAGGCCCCTAAACGCATAGACTTCTACACATTTAGGACACGTGCATCCGATTTCAGCCAAATCGACTTAGTCGCCTCTTACGACATGCATGGCAGGTAACAGTTGTTCTAATCTTTACACCCCAAATTTGGGCCCGGTAACCACTCAGCCACTACGTTAAGCATGAATATAAAGAAAACAGAGGTTATGGTTGTCTCCAAGAAACAAGAAACACCAACATGCAATATCAAAATAAATAACACAACACTGAAACAAGTCCATCGATTCAAGTATCTAGGAACATTCCTAACATCAGATGGAAGATGTACAACAGAGATTAGAGTAGAATAGCTCAAACGAAAGCAGCTTTTATGAAAATGAAGAACACACTATGCGTGAACTCACTACCAATGACACTGCGAAAACAAGTACTCCAATGCTATATTGAACCAATTCTTATGTATGGCAGCGAATCATGGACACTGAACAAACAATCAATACGATCATTGGAAGCCACAGAGATGTGGTTTTACAGAAGAATGTTGAGAATTCCATGGACAGCAAAGAAAACAAACGTGGAGGTTTTAAATCAGGTCTGCACACAAAGAAACCTTATCAAAAGAATAAGAATCCGACAATCAAGGTTCTTCGGCATATAATGCGAAGAGAAGGTTTAGAACATTTGGTGACTACAGGTAAAATTCAGGAAGGAGAGATCGTGGAAGACAGAGGGAGAAGATGTTGGATGGCTTGACATCATGGTTCGACAAAATATCGACGTCAGAACTGATTACATGCACCAAGCAAAGAGAGTTGTGGAGAGACATGATCGCCTACGCCGGCAGGCATGGCACTTGATTGATTGATTGATTGAACCACTCAGGCAAAGTTCAGTAATGATGTTGAACCCATTTTTTTTTTTTTCATTTCTAAACCGGTCTCTTCTTGTTGCTCCCAGCATTCTGCGTAAACACTTCATCTCTGTTGTGATTAGTTTTCTTCTGTCATTCAATGTCAGTGTCCAGGTTTGGCACTGGTAGCATAATGTGGGAGAAATATTGTGTGAAACAATGCTCTTTTGTGTTCATGGTGACCTGTTTGCATTTTAAAATTGGCTGGTAGTATATATATTTTTTAATGTAGTAGTATACACTGTAAATTTGAATTATTCTGCTATTTTATTATATTCACAGGCTGATGACGAGCACTACATCCCACGTTCTGTGCTGCTAGATTTAGAACCTCGTGTCATCAATGCAATTATGAACTCACCGTATGCTAATCTCTACAACCCTGAAAATGTCTATCTTTCAAAACATGGTGGTGGAGCAGGAAACAACTGGGCTAGTGGATATTCACAGGTATTCAAATCACATGCTTTTGCATCTTTTAATAGTTACATATATATGAGTGTCTCTTTGTCGTTTAGGTACTTTCTTCACTACAAAAGTACTTGATTTGCATCCCTTGTGGAGCGATCAGGATATTTGTTCCCACTGATTTTAGTGTAGGTGAATGAAGTCTCTAGGTCTATCGAATGCAAGTGATAAAGCGTAAGTTCCATGTTAAAGTTGAGCACTTAAAAAACACTTAATAGTTGAAAGTCGATAAGAGTAAGCTGAAAAGTCACAGCCTGGGCAAAATTTAATACAAATTTTTTAAAAATATTTACAATTTTTACCATTGTAAACCAAAATTACACAGGAACCCTCCCGGTGCTACAATGTTTATGCACTGAAATCATCTTGTGTAAAAAGAGTTTCAAATTCACACAGCTATTTACTGGCCAACAGAGACAAACATCCATGAAAAGCTATTTGGGAAACCTAATGAACTAACAAACGCAACATACATCCAGAGAATCACTCATTTTGTAGACCTTGAACAACAGCGATTGAGAAGAAGAAGACACATCTATTTACCAAAGTGCAGGGATAATGATTCTAGCAATAAGTCTGTCAATGATTACTTACATTGATATATTCGTTTTGTGTATTTGGTTCATTGGTTATGCTAGATTGTCAAGCTTTGTTTTGTACAGTCCATTTTGCAAACTTAAGTAGCTGCCTTGAAAGGCCTAGATTTTCTCATTCCAGGTTGTAGCTGATAGAACCTATGAAATGATGGTAGATTTCATCGTTGCATGACTATATTTCTTTATTTGTGTGAGACCTGGTTAATCCTCCTTTCTGTTCATGTCTGATACACCCCATCTTTGACATAACAGGTTATGTAACCGCAAGGTGACAGACTAGTTTACTTACCAAGACTTCCTTCCCTTTGATGGATAGGAGAACTTGCTAGAGATTTAAACTTTCATGTGGGCTGTGATGAAAACAACATTCTGAAAAGGATATGCTACTTTAAGTACATTATATTTATTTTCTCTTGATGTGCGTTTAGTTTCAGACATTAAAAAATATATTTTCTTATTTTGTTGTCCAGGCAGAGAGACTGTATGATGAAATCTTTGATATCATTGATAGAGAAGCAGATGGAAGTGACAGCTTAGAGGTATGCTTATAGAATGTAGTCAATTTAGAATAATAGAATCTAAAGATAGGTCTTTGGTCCTCCCAACAAGAATGGAATTAGTGGAGAATGAAAAACAATGATATTTATAATTTGTTGAACACACATTGAGAAGACCGACTGGAAGTATTGCAAGACAGGCACTGTTTTGAAACCTGCAGGGAAAGAGTAGGTGAAAGCCTAGACATACCTGGAGAAGAGAGCTGGTAACTGATATTAAAAAGATTGTTAAAACATGGAAAGAATTAGAAGCAATGGCAAGAGAGAAGAAGAGCTGGAAGAAGTTTGTTGAAGACTTGTCTCCTGAAGTTGAAAGGTGAAGAAGAAGAATCATCATTAATTGCCATCATCATAAAGGCTCATAGAATACAATTGCTAGGACTGAGAGACTAGAATTGCATATGCAAAAAAAAGATGAGGCGGAAAAGACCATGAGGTAGACCAGGAAAAGTAATGGAGAGATAACATTGAAGTAGACCTAGAAAAACTGGGAGTCAATAATTGGGAAGAGAATGCTAAGAACAGAGATGAATGGAGACAAGTGTTATCTGAATTAACCTCAGATACTTGGAAAACAAGAGGAAGATAAAGTAAATTTAAAACAACAGTCCTCGCCAGCTTTTGAGCCCTAAGGTTTACAGCATTATTAGTTATGAATGTCCTGCATCTGTTGCTGTCATGTCCTAGTCAATGTATCCTAACAATTAGATCAAGCAAGATATTCATAACAAAGCTATCATATCTTGAGGGCTTGGGCTAGTTGTCTAACCCAGTGATTTCCATAATAGCAATGTAGATCCTCTTCACATCACATAATTGAAGTCACTGCCATAGTTGATGAACATTTTTAAATCGAATGGCCAGGATTATAAATTGGAGAGAGGTCATCAGGGACCAGATGAACATATAGGAAAGAGAAACAAACTTTAACCCTCTTATTCCTGGAGCGGCCGAATGCGCCCGTTATCGGTATAAACACATACGGCCGTTACCCGGCGGGTATATACCTTTTTAAATCGTTTTTCTATATCTTTCCTTGCGAATAGACACGCTAAATTTAACCCTGATGTCATTGCCATAATGGCTGCTGCCATTTTAGAAATCCGTGTTTCTAGTTTATTTGGTTTCGTATCTGCGAATATTTGAAAAAGTCCTTATATTTTCTGGAAAACTTGTTGTGATTTATGATTCAGTTGATGGAAAATTTGCCGAGTAGATCGTGGATAAATCGGATTGATATATAATTAATTCAAGATTTGCGTCGAAAAATATACTATGCTAGTTCTAGTGTTTACGATTTATTTGCGTAACTATTAGTTACGATGAATTACGATTGACGATGGATGCGAACACCGCCGCTTCCCTCTGTCCACCCAGGTTGTAAAGTTGAGAGAAAACAGTCGCAACAGCTGAGCACTATCAATATCGAACAATTTAGTGAAGAAACAGGTTCTGCAAATGACATTGATTCAGATTCAGAATATTTTCTATTTGTGATTACCGTCATTATGGCACGCGCGATGTAACGCTTACGTAAGGTATTTTTTAGAACTGGACAGAGCTAACCAGCGCATTTGCTCTATGAAAATTCAGGAAAATCCAGATCCTTCATGAACACCTGTTTCTTTTGATTAAATCAAAATCTTTCTTTATGTAAACTATATGTGTCGAGCTCACCAGTTACCTTACTACAGAATGTTTTGGTTTACCGATAAACTGTTGAATGTGCCTGCTTTGTCAAATATAGTGTCAAGAAATAGATTTGAAAGTATCAGCAAATATTTGTACCTCAATGTCAATTCCATATTCTTTCCAAGAGGACAATATGGACATGTGGAAGGTTGAACCTCTGTCTTGATTGTATGATGGCCCTCATGCCTGTACAAACATGCAGGCTAGGCAACTGAAGGACTGATAAATTCCCAGATACTGCAGGACTGATAAACTCCATTCATGCCAACCATCAACCGACTCAACTCTACTGTTTTGCAGAATGCAGAGCCGCAGTTAGTGTTTCTAAATGAAGATGAGGACTGCACACGAAGGTGTGTGGAAACAAGTGATAGCTGCCCCACATGTAAAATCAACCTCTGTTAGGGAGATGTTTTTCAACCTTTCAATTTACATTTATCCTCAATAAAACTGACATTTTGAGTGAAACATACGTTCAATATTGTCATTCATTTTTATTTCTTCACTTGTATAATTTTTACATCCAACTTGCATGGTATTGACAACATACATGTTTACAAACTAGTACCTCATCCATTTAACTGTAAATTGGACTTTAAATCACAAATATTGATTAGAAATTGTATTTGTTATGAATTTTATTTCATGAGCACTTCTCATTGTTGCTGGGTTATTTCCCTTGCCCTGGGAATTCGGTAGGAACTTTTTCTGAAAGGCTAGGAATAAGAGGGTTAAGGAGTTGTGAAGAAGAAGAATAGCATCATGCTTTATGAGAGTTGGTGAGGCACAGTGATTAATTTGCTGAATTCAGTCACCAACCATATTCAAATCCCAAATGTTTCGAATAAGTTGGAATTCTGATTTTGTCGACTCCTCATCCCTCAAGTGAAGATGGGTACCCCTCTTTAGGAGTAATGGGAAATTTGGAATCATAACAAGAGCCACTGTGTAAGTGATGTGATGCTGACACTTTCAACAAATCGAAAGAAATTGAGCACTGTAAAAGCCCTGGGTGCAGTAACATTGAATCAGTTTATTTGACTGTGTTTGATTATACTTTTCAAGTGGTGGTGTAACCAAGGCAATAACCTGGCTGGAAACACATAGTGCCACCCATGTCTGCATTCTCAGTCTTCGTCTTCAAATGCTCTCTACATCGACCACTTGTTAACCACTCTTTGTGATTTGTATGGAATCTGAGCCTAAGAGCAATTGTACATTGTGCCAGTTATGCGCCTACAAGTAAGCCAGCACATCCGATTTCTGTGATGCTTTTTCTTTACTAGGGTAGCTTCCTAGGCTCCTATGACAGTCGCCTTGTACGACATGCTTTGTGGGTCGCAGTGTTACGATTCTTTGCTCCTCTTGAGGGCCCCAGCAACACACAGACATGCATTCTCATTGACTCAATGAGCAAGGTTGAAGGGTAGAACAGGGGATTCAAGTGGTGGTTTGGATTCTAATTCTATGCTCTGACTGCACAAACTTCAAGCTAAACAGGGGGGGTTGCTATATTTTGACACCTGACAGGAAGTAGATTATGTTTCATTAACCAACAGGACTGAAAATGTCAGTCGCAACGAGCTGACAGATTTACTGAAGATGAGATTGCAGCACTTATGGACTTGTTCTTTATGCAGGGAAGATGATCTGATGACAAACGAACTAATACTTTACAAAATGTGTAACACTATATAGTCACTATCTGTTTATTTTGATTCTCATGTCTCTGGTCATCCATAGGGGTTTGTTGTGTGCCATTCTATTGCTGGTGGTACAGGATCAGGCATGGGGTCTTACATCCTGGAGAAGCTGAATGACAGGTTTGTATCTGTTGTAGGATTAGTAACAATAAAAATCGTATCATTTAAAAATTACTATTGGCTATTACAGTCGACCAATTCGAGTTTGCTATGATGAAAACCTCTGAAGTCGGCGAAGACCCGCCTGCATGACAAGGGACATCAGTCAAATGGTAAAGCAGGCTTTAACGCAAAAATCAGTTAGAACCGCCATACCAGGAGTCATGGCTAATGCCCGAATTCACAGCGGGTGAACAAAGAAGAAGAAAAAGAAGCTGTAATGAAACCACTCTTTGCAGTTTGTGCTGAGAATGTGAACACTTTTTGCATCGGCCCATATGCTCCTACACATGTAGAACAGGTGCATCCGAAGGAAATGCTTGTGTTTGTCTGACCTGACAGTCCCTTACATTTTCATTAATTTTGTTGGCATTGAATATCCGACACTCTTTTATTAATCACTTCAGCCACTCAATGCAGCAAACAAGACCTCTTTTGATCTTTTAACATTTTAGACACACTGTCTCACAACACGGCTTGGTGCTGCAGGCTACAGAAACCAGTCCCAAGTCTAGCAGATGCGTAAATACCATCTGTCCCTAACCACTGAGAACCTGACCAGCTTTATGAAACTGAGAGGCTTGTACAGACACTAGAGACTATTCTTGCTTGCCATTGGAGCAGAAGACATCTCTTGTTAATTTACCAGCTATGCTGACTGTTATGGTCGTTCAGTCAGTTTGTGGAGCATTTAAAAGATTTTGCATCATAAGAAAAAGTTAGTGTTTCTCAACACCTTTTTATGTTGACCTTAAAGCTACTTTGGCAGACATGCAAATGAAACATATTGAATTGTAAGAGAATGACATGCTATTATCAAAGCGAAGAGACTTTGTTACTGAACTTCTTTAAAACATACTATCCCCATGAAAAATATCCAAGAATCACATCAAATGCCCAAAAAGTGGCCTCACTGTTTGGTTGTACTTTTGAACGGGAACATTTTTTTCCAAAATTAAGTGGACTAAATTAAAAGCAAGAAGTCGATTAAATTACAAACATCTTGAAACAGATCGCACGTTACAGTTAGCCAAACACCCAGATTTGGATAAGCTTATGTGGGAAATTCAGGCACAATCTTCTCATTAAATCTGGAAACGACTCATTTATGTGTTGCATATTTCTTTTTCTTTCTCACTCTCTCCATCCTCCACTCTCTCATTCCTGTCCTCTACTTCCCTCATTAATTTGATTCTACATATATTAAATTTTGCATGCAAATTAAGTAATTTATTCAAGGTTTTCAATATGTGAGAGTATCCAACCCCCTTCATATTCAATTTTGCATGCAAATTAAGTAATTTATTCAAGGTTTTAAATATGCAAGAGTATCCAACCCACCTTCATCCTCAAATGTTTCTTGTCTGGTCCCTGGCATATAAAAGGATGCCCTCCCCAGCTCTAGACATTATATATCATTGAATTGTCTTAGCCTGACTACACTAGTTCTCAGAGCAATGTTCAGAGCCTGTTTCCAACCGAAAATGTTCTTGACAAAGCTCTTCTTAGTTTAGTTTATTTTTTCTGTTTAACATCTTTAAATCTTCGTTACAGACCGCATTCTTGTAGCAAAGCAAGGGTCATTCTGCAGTTCTGTTTCTGAAAGAAGGATCATCATACACATCTGATAATTCAATTATATTTAGTTGTTAAAAATATTAGATATGTGACAGTTGAGCAAGGTGTTACCTATCCTAAGAGGGTCAGACACTAGATCTGAATAGTACACATACTCAGAAGTGATGCAGAGACCATCATTGGCCAGAAAGCCTAGAAGGAAGACAAAGGAGGAACAGACCAAAGATAGTCTGGTGGAGAACAGCGGAGGAGATGCACGGTGTAGATAAGTCATGGTTCTACTTACTAAGGATTGCCCTCGCCGAGTGTAATGGAGAGATTCTGATATTTCCCTACAGGACTCCATAAAACATGCTTGTCACTTACTGTTTTGTCAGACATGGGAAAGAAAAAGATAGAAATGTGTATATTTTTAATGAAAACCACTGTTATTTTGTAGGTTTCCCAAAAAGCTGATACAAACATACTCAGTGTTCCCAAATGTGGATGAGATTTCTGATGTTGTTGTTCAGCCCTACAACTCACTGCTGACACTGAAGAGACTGACTCAGAATGCAGACTGTGTGGTATGTACATCTTTCATTATATCAGTGGTTATATTCTGCTTCTCTCTCTCTCTTTAGCCTGTTACGCCCTTGGCATTTAGGGCAGCAACAAACTCACATCATTCTTCTCTATTCATGGCCTTCCTCTGTATTGTGTTCCAGCTATGATTCATTTCTTTCAGTTCTTGCTCTATCGTTCTCCTCCAGGTTGTCTTTGGTCTTTCACGTTTTCGCTTAACCTCTGAAGTCCATCTCAGTGCAGTTTTCGTGTCATAGCCAGTCTCTATGCGCATCACATGCCCGATCCATCTCCAGCGTCGTCTTTGTATGATGGTGCTCATATACTGCTTCTGCCTTTGAGTAATTGACTAGCTTTTATCCCTAAGGAATACAGCCTTGTTAGTTATGATTGTCCTACTACTATTGCTGTCATGTCCTAGTCAAAGCTATGCCAAACAATATATTTCTCATTTATCAAATTTATTTTGTACAACACAATTAAAATTTTGTTGCAAAGGAAATGAATGATGCGCATCTTACATCACCTTGAACTTCACATGGAACTTCTGGAGATTTTTAAAGTTGCTGTGCCAACGCTCTTGCCACACAGTGTACATGTGGTGATTTTATTTTTGTACCCTCAACAGATAAAGTCCCATAGGATACTTACCAAGGATTTAACCCATTTCCTCAGAACTGAGAGATCAGTGTTTTTAATCCACTCTACCACATGCTTTCCTAGCTTGATAGCAGCAATAATTGTTCTCTTACTGTTTCAGGTAGTCTTAGATAATACAGCATTGAACAGAATAGCAGCAGACAGACTTCACATTGACACTCCAACATTTGCACAAGTCAACCAGCTTGTAAGTAGTTTTTTTTATCACATAAACGTTAAACACCTTCTGGTTTATTTTAAACATAAGTTCCAGGCATGGAGAAGGAAACTTCAGTAAATAAACCATCTCGCTGTGCACACAGACATCATTAGATTTGGGAAATGATATTGGGGACAATCTAGACAGAAAACACAACCTGAACTGATAAAGTCGTGTTGCATCAGCTGGGGTGCAGAACTCAGGATTAATAGGACCATAGTTATTGCACCTGTGAATAACCATGTGTGCTCCAATCTTTTTCTTACACAGGAAGACTGCTGCAGCATTGCACGAACCCAGTATCACCGGTGAGCATCTCCGATGTAATTTTGAGGATGATGAAAATTTTAAACAATGTTATTAAAATGTCTAATGATTATGCTTGAGAAGCTGCTTTTCATCTTGCTATTATCGATTTTCACCTGCTAAGTATGCTACTTTGTGCTCAACTTGAACACATTACCTACATTTTATCTTCCATCTCTGATAGGACTAGGAACTCGATCTCACCTACATTTAGATTTGGGATTACTAGTGATTTTAGTTTGACACTTTCAACTCCAGCTGTTATTATAGCTTGGTAAGCAACATTTTTGAAGGTGAACAAATAAAGATGAAATCATGTAATTTTACAAAGTACAAAAGCAAGATATAGCAATATTTTAACCACAAATTACTCAGGTCTCAACAAAATGACAACAGCAAATAGTTGCGACAAATTGGCAGATAGTATTATCGATAGAAGGGAACTCTGCAGTAACTATTCATCATTTTGTTGAGACCTCAGTAGTTTTGGCCGAAACATGACTATATCTTGTTTTTATACTTTGTAAAATTACATTATTTCATTTTTACTTTGTTTCGCCTTTGCGACATAGTTTCACTGTAATCTTCGTTTGTATCTTAACATTTTCGAAGTTACAATAAAGCCAAAGTAGAACAAGCTCTAGTCATATTACAGATCTTTGTTGTAGTAACGTATGAAATTAAGAAAATGATGTATCTCTTCTCCACATATCTCAATAAATTTTCATCAGGTGTCTACAGTAATGGCGACTTCTACCGCCACTCTTCGATACCCAGGATACATGAACAATGATCTCATTGGACTGATTGCTTCCCTTATACCCACTCCCCGACTTCACTTCCTGATGACTGGTTACACTCCACTTACTACAGATTCACAGGTAAACAATTTTTACTATATTACAGACTAGATGTTTTGCAGTGTTACTCTTATGTCTCAGAGTTGACGGAAAACTTTTTCATTAAATAGTCTCATGTCAGGTATATTTTAGTTAGCTTTTACTACCTGTTGTATCCTTACTAAACTTAGATATTTGTACTAGCACTGTATTTGTATTAGTACTGTTGTATTAGAACTAAGATGGTAGGAGCATGTGAGAAGAGTGGAAACTTGTCGCATACCAAAACAAAATGTTGACAAAATCCAGAATTGTTGAAGAGGACAGAGCAGAAACTAATACAACTGCTATATGCAGCTTTGATGCATTTAGATCATTACTACTACTGCTAAACCCTCTTGCTCTCTGTGGAACATAGGGCTACAACTATTTGTCCCCCCAAACTCTATTCTGGCGCAATTTCTTCAGCTCTTCCCCCAATGCTTCAATCACCCTAACCTCCTCTACCTAACACCCTAAACGAGAAAGGGTGATGAAATGGACACACTCTCAGAAAACAGCTGAGTAACATAACTAGACATGCACTTGTCTAGAATCCACAGGGAAAGAGAGGAGTGGGGAGAGGAGGCAAAATATACTTGACGAAGAACTGTTTAAGAGGTTAGAGTGATTGAAGCATTGGGGTAGAGCTGAAGAGCAGAGCCAGAATAGAGTTTAGGGAGACAAACAGTTGTAGCCCTATGTTTCACAGAGAGCAAGAGGGTTTAGTAGTAGTAGTATTGATCTAAATGCATCAGGGCCGCATATAATGTCAACTTGGGTGCAGATTATTTTGCATTAACTAAAAATGTTGAGTTAATCATACCTTTGTTGAATATACTGTTACAGGTTGCAAGCGTTCGCAAAACAACAGTTTTAGATGTTATGAGGAGACTGTTGCAGCCTAAAAATATGATGGTGTCAACACCAGTCCACAGACTAGGAAACAATCATTGCTATATTTCTATTCTCAACATCATTCAAGGGAGGTTGACCCACACAGGTATAAATTATTTCAACCATACACTTTTTAAAAGTTGACCTTATTCAGGTATAAATTATATCATCCAATACACTTTTCTTCAAGTCACTCCAACTCAGGTATAATTATATCATTAAATACTGTATTTCTACTGTTTTCAAACTATCATACATACTGTATTTTTTCTTTTCTCAAACTATCATACATACTGTTATTTCTCCTGTTTCTCAAACTATCATATATACTGTATTTCTACTGTTTATCAAACTATCATACATACTGTTATTTCTCCTGTTTCTCAAACTATCATATATACTGTATTTCTCAACATGTTTATCAAACTATCATCAACTATCTGAAATATTCTCTATTTCTCAAACTATCATTATACTGTATTTCTACTGTTTCTCAAACTATCATACATACTGTATTTCTCCTGTTTCTCAAACTTCATCAATATTACATTGTATTTTTGTTTCTCTCAAACTATCATGCATCTTATCACTGGCGTAGAACATCAAGAACATTCTCTGTTCATAAACTTTATATGTATATGTGTTCTACTGTTCTCAACTTCATCATTACTTATTTCTCCTGGTTTCTATCCTTCCAGCAAATATCTACCATCTCATGACAGTATTAAATCTATGTCTTCAATCCTCCCCGTCGTAGATATTCTAACTCTCTGTGACGTGAACTATTCTTTTAGAATTTATCTCACATATTTTTGAAAGTGTAACAGAGTCTGACAAGGATCAGAGAGCAGCAAGACTAGCCCAGCTTTATAGATCTCTTGGTTGAGCGTATTGGCAGATTTCAGGTCTGAATTGTCAGAAATCACCTTTACTCAAACTGCTTTTAATGTCAGTGGTCTCATTGCAACATACAACATCTCAATGTAGTCAAAGCAGCTTGTATCATCGTTTTCTTCTAATTATCTGAATATCTGTTGTAGTTCAGTCATTCTTAGGATTGATGTAATGAACATATACTATGTGACTTTGAGGCAGGTCTGTTTTGAATCATTTGACTTGGATGATATGCATCTGAAAATCTAGGTCTTCCAGGTGGATGTGAGTCAATTAATAGTACATGCCTTATCTTCAAGACTGTCGCTAAATCTATGAGTGTTGAATAATAGCTACCTAGTAACAATAAGTAGCCTGAATTGTACTTCAAACTTAGTTCATTTCAACACTCATCAAACTCTTAGGCTTTAAATCATTATAAAACACAAGGAGTTCCATACATCTAAGATCCCTTAGATTCATGTGCTTGCTATCAAAAGCTTTCAAAACTGAGAAATTGATAAGATTTCATGCATACGTGATTTTCAGATATATCAAGCAAATAGCCTTTAAACTGATCTCAGTACCAGGATTCCTCTTGTCGATTTATTTTTTAGCTTCAAAATATTGCAACATATTTTGTTAAATTTATTGTACAAATCATGTTTCAAAGTTGACTATTATTATCAAATTAAAGATAAATTTGTACTTGATGATATCTCTATTATGCAAAATATATATTTGGGATTCATCAATATAGTAGTAAAAAAATTAATTTAATTGAGCAATCAATTCTAGGGTCATTTGAAACAATATGTGAATAAGTCAGTTCTGCTCTCTTTTATTTAAGAATTTAACTGAATGAAATCTCTGACTGGAATATATGAGTTTCTAACTTGTTGGTTCTGTAATCTACTACCTGAGGTAGTCTTTTAAAAATTCCATTAAAATTGTCAATGAAATTTCCTTCCTATTTCCTGTTCAAATATATTCACTACATGGAAATTTGATTTCAATTTTCAGAATAAGCTTTGTAATTTTGTAATAGTCTCTAGTCAACTATATACTAGTTTCTTGTACTGGTCAAGCAATCTTGACATACAAGCTTTGATGGCTCACACCTTTGATTATTACTTCTAGCTTTTACTGTTCTGGTACTTGCTTAGTTTCAGACTACTAACAATGTGTTAATTTCTTGAGCTGTCAATTATTTTCTCCAGTGTTGGATATCAATCTTTTTGAATAGTACCCTCAAGAGCATGCTTGTCAACTCTTCTTATATAAGATGCTAATCTATGAAATCTATCATGTTGCATTTTGATTTATCTTGTGCTTGTTAGATTATACAAGATCTATTGCATTCTCTGGCTTATTTCAGAACCCATGAAATATCTTCTTCCATTTGTTTTTTAGTTTAAGTTACATAAGCTTGACTGCAGTGGTCACACCCATTCTGAATGTTATACAACATCTAGACACGCTCCAGGGTTTAGTCTTATAGGACTATTTCTTTTCTCGCCTTTAGTAACAGTTATTACTGGAACCCTAATTGTGAATGTTATAATTACAGATTTTATGCTAGGTTTATGTCTTTCCATTCGCTATCATAAATTTATATTTTTCCCAGTTCTATAATGTGTTTGTCTTTCGAATGCTGGATTCTACAATGCTAATTTCTGCTGGAATGTTTTCTGTTTAGGTTTCAAGTACGGTAACTATGTTCTTGCTAATTAGTAGGTAATTAGTTGTGATGTTTGTATGCATATCTATCAGCAATAATATGATGACAGTTCGATGGTGATATTCTGAACACTTTGTCCATTCCTCCATCAAGATTCTGCTCTCTGGTTGTAGAGGTATTTTTGCAAAATATGTTCACCTGTTGCAGTGACACATTCCTGTCATTGAATCTACAGTCAAAGACTTTAATGTATTCTTCTGTTTCAGCATTGTATTTTGTGATGCAGTTCCGGTCACGACATTTCTTCATTCCAGATCAATTTCAAATGGTCTGGTTTTAATTGGACTACGGTTCTATGAAAGAGCTCACTTTAGCTTTACCATTCCAGTCATTTGAGCAATGACTAGTATGGAACATGCTTGATTCTGTTGCCGCAATAATTTATTTAAAGATGATCAGTAAAAAATTCTGGGGGACCAGTGAACTGCGTTGTCTCTGCGAACCTCGATGCCCATTGCAATAAGTCAGCCAAATTTGCTCATGTATCATATAGTAACAAGTACCCACTTTCACAAGTAATGGCCTTTTGGGGTGGTTACTTATTACACATTTGCTCATAAATTTATATTGTCATCAAAATTTGAGAGTACATCAAAAGTCTTCAGACGGATCAGGAGAGCTTGAATTTAATGGGCCCAGTTTATCCTGGGGTTCTGGCTAAATTCAGGAATTGTCAGAACACCTTCATCACTCTCCAGTAGAGTGTGGTCTCTGTCTGAATCCTTACCTGCATCTACTGTGAATCTGACTTGGCAAGCTTGAGGGGAACAACTGTTTTTTAATATTAATATCTGTGTATTGAAATCTAGCAATTGTGTAATGAATATGACATGTACTTTACTATCAGTTTTTAAAACATCTTGACTTGAATAATCTCGGCTGTTGCAGCTCTCAAGCGGCAAAGAATGTCATCGATAACAAACATTCGATAAATTAGGACAGTAGTTAATCCAGGAACTTAGAAACGAAAATTAAATTGGTTCACTCTGATTCTAGCAAACATTTATACAGTATCCTTCTTAGCTCAGTATATACAAATCACAAGAGTGAAAATTAAAAAACCTTTATCACAATGATGACTTGCCTTAAAAGACGTTGGAACTGAGATAAAACATATAGGCATCAAGGTTCCAGGACGCATAGCTCTAATGCACTTACTTCATATGTGCCTAGTCTCAGGATCAAGTTCACCAGTTGAGTGGTATTTTTTCCAACCATAATGACTCATCTCAAGCCAGTATCAATTTTAGAAAAGGGTCAAGGCAAAGGATTGATATCATTGCATCTAGTTTTTTTCCCCAAATAGCTCTGCCGCTCTACTAAAAAATTACACACCACCTGATGAGATTAATACACAAAGCTTGAACTCCATAGCCCCTGCAACTAGCCAGTGTCTCAAGTCTATGGGCAAACGCTCAGGTGACTGCTGGATCGGAAAATTAAAGCTAAAAATATAGTAATATTATAGTATTGATCACCATATTCTGGCAATTAAGCATCATATGATCTGATGCTTGTGGGAAAGGTTACGATATTGGCATGTTTAAGTCAAAGTACTGACATTTTACTTCTTTAAATATATTCAATACAGAAAAAAAAGAAGTTAGTAATATTGCCAAGAAACAGTGTGTGACCGGTGGTAAAGTTAGCAAATATTTATCTTGGCATAGTGTTTTGTTGTAGTTTAAATAACTATATAATTCTGAAATGTTTCTTATAATTCTAGCTATTTGATCGCATACTCAAACAATATGATAAGCTAAGAAAGAGAGAAGCTTTCATGGATCAGTTTAAGAAAGAGGCCATATTCAAAGACAATTTGGATGAGTTTGATTCTTCTAGAGAATCTCTACAGCAGTTGGTTGATGAGTATAATGCTGCCACCAGATCTGACTACTTAACCTGGGGAACACAACAGGTAAGTAAATAGTAAACTTGTTTCTTGTTTAGGGATGAGCAGGCCAGAACAGGCCTGTCAAGTAATTTTGACTCCTCCCACTACAACAAAGTTGATTAAATATTGCTATACACTACACACCATTCCCTGGGCTAAAATAAAATAAAAGCACACACATGAATAAAAATACATTTTAATCTCACACCCAAAAGTTTTTTAAATCAATAGAAAGTGAATAAAACAATGTATGCGTTCAAGGAAAGATGGACTGCAGATTATTTCCTTTTTCTTCTTCTTCGAATGCTCCATATTGATCACTTGTTAAACCACTTTTTGTGATGTGTATGTGATCTTAGCCTTTGAGCGATTGTATGTTGTGCCAGTTATGCGTCTACAAGTAGATCTGATTTCTGCAATGCTTTCACAAAATTCTATTGGTGTGAACTATCTCATTGTCAAAATTTTCAAGAGTTTGAATCCATTTTCCATTACAATTTTTTCGAGTGTTCAAGTAAAGCTGTTAAAAATTGTTAGATTATTATCTTTCTTTGATATCTGTATCAATATGGCTTCCTTCCATGCATGTGGTAGAATTCCTTTCTTCTTGTTACAGTTTAGTACTGACAGCAACTTGTGTTTTGCTTTTGTACCTAGTAGACAAATCAGTATCTCATTTGTTATCCCATCTTTACCTGATGATTTATTTTTCTTTAGTGATCTCACTTCTTCCATAGTCAGGTTTGTCATTGTGTGTCTCTCTCTGGTGCAATCTTATGGTTCTCTTGTTGTGTGTGCTTATCTGTGTTGTCTTGTTTCCTATCTTTTGATAAATCATTGTTTGCACTTGTGCAGTGTCAAATTATCTAGTCTGCAGTGTTTTCTCCAAGTTAAATTGTGATGTGTTTGTAGTGTGATCCTTCATTATTTATTGTTCTGGAGCAACTCTGAATGGATCGCAACAACCGGTTCTGGAGCCATATGTACAAGAAGTTGAAGACCGACAAGACAAAAGTCTTGCCCTGGGATCAAGCACCACAAGATACTTTACATGTAATGCAGTCATGCCCCACATATACCAGTATGACCAGTCCACACATTGGAAGAACCAAACTGTACAGTACGGCGGAGGATATCCTTCACAGCACATCCTTCGTAGAGACGTCTGGTCTACTAATCTAACTAATCACTAGCAGAAAGAAACTGTTGTTACTGCCTATAATAACGCTTTTTTTATCGATGTAGGACAGGAGGGACATAAGTCTGTGAAATTTAATGGCCACATGACTAGTGCAGTTGCTGCAAAACTGTTCAGGTTAGGATGTTATGTCCTCGACAGAAAAAACTCCTAGGCCTTACCATGGATTGAACCCGGGTCTCCCACATGGGAGCCGCACTCTAATCCATTTGGCCAGATACTCCACTGGCAGGAAGAACAATGTAAAATAGAGAATAAAAAGCCTAGTCAAATGGGAGACTGACTATAAATCATAGAAATCATAAGTCAAGCATTCAAGTTGAGTTATAAAAGAGAGAACCTAAGTAGTTACAAATCAATAAGAGTATGCTGCAAAGCTGATGCCAGGACAAAATTCATTAAAATAGTAACATTAAAATACCTACAAAATTTGTACCATCTTTGAATTGTTATTGGAGACCCTTGTCATTGATGCAGCATTTGTGCACTGCTGCGGAGATCTTCCAGTGGTGTAAGAAAGAGATAAGAGCACACATGATTATTCACTGACATTGATAATGATGGTCCTATCTATCAATCAATTATTGAGCTGGCAATATGCATCAAGACATCATTTGTGTGTAAAATATTGCCAATATCTCACTGCTGGAGAGCAGTTAATTAGAATTTAAATATGTCTCTCTTTTCTTTCAGGCAGGTGCATTGTGATGGACACATCTGAACACTGTATACCAGCTTTGGAAGTCTACTTTAATATGTTTATATCTTACATTGATGACATTTATTGATCTGATGTTTGTTTTTGGTTGGGTTTTTTTTCAGAATGTAAATATTTTATATAAATATTGTTGACAAGAACTTTTTTTAAAATTAGTTAAATGAAATTCTGGAGATTTTTTCATAATGTAAAACTTTCATATATATATATTGTATAGATATTGTTGACACTGAGTAAAGAGAGAAATAGAAAGAAAACTTGCTTGACTCAAAAATGGCAGAAGTTCACCTGCAGTGGATTCCATCTAATTGTGACATTGAAGGCAATGACAGTGCTGATGTCTTGACTACAAAAGGCAGTGCCAAAGAACAAATCTACAAACCTGTCTTTTCAAGAGGTCAAAACCCTCATACAGAGAAAATCTACAGTTTACTGGAAAACAAGCACTAGATATGACTATGAAAAATAATTCCTCAAAGACTTCAGCAGAGTAGACCAGGTCATTATATTTCACTTATGTGCACTGTAGGTACTGCAGACTCAACAGATACTTACATAGACTAGGAATATGTCAAACAGATTTCTCCAGTGTAAACAGGCGAAACAAACACCAGAGCATATCCTGCAAGACTTATCCTGCGTGAGCTGAGAAGCAATATGTGGCCACACTCTCGTCCTGAAAACTAAGCTTTGGGAAAATCTGAGAGACCTGGCGCTGACCGCCCAGTTTGGGGTCTGCAGTTGATTACGCTCATGATCAGAGATCGCAGAAGAGAAAAGGGAAAGTAGTTAATGAAAGTGCTAGAGATGTGAAAGATCAAATAGTGCAGTAAATAGTGCACTTGCATTTTAGGCTCATGGTTCATAGATCTTCGAACACTCCATATCAACCACTTGTTAAACCAGTTTTTGTGATTGGAGCTCAAGAACCATTGTACATTGTGCCAGTTATGCGGCTACAAGTAGGCCAGTACATCCGATTTCTGCGATGCTTTTTATTTATTAGGGTAGCTTCCTTAGGCCCCAACCTCAGTTGCCTTCTTACAACATGCCTTGTCGGTCGCAGTGTTACTACTCTGTGCTCCCCTCGCAGACCCGGCAACACACTGGCACGGTTTCAAGATCAAATTCCACAGTGAAAGTCAGATTGTTTTTTTAACGCTCTCATGTGTACCCAGACTCAATTTGGTAGCAGAGAAACACATCACCCTAGTGGGATTAACATTGTCTCCCCGATATTCTACATGGTTAGATAATTAAAAAAACTGTAGTTGCAATACTTGTTCCCATTTCTGAGAGTACACTGGAGGATAGGGCAGAAGAATTACGTCCACCTGCACAAAGTTGTTGTCATGCATGTGTTTAGATCATCTGTCAAATTTTTTCCCCAAATGAAAAATCATATGTTCATACTGAGGAGTTCAATACGGAGATTTCCATCAGGAAACACCACCTCGTTTTAACCATTCAGCCACCCGTTCTCCATAATACAATAATAGGTTCTTTACTTTTTTTTTTTTTCTTAAACTAGAATTTTAGTTTTCCAGAAGAAATTGGTAATAATCTCATGCATAAGAAACAATTAGATTATTTTCTGACAGATTTCCTATTGAATACTTATATATATACAGAATGCTTGTTTTTTTGTTTTTTAGTTAGATACACTCTGTACTTCAAATTTATTACTAGTTTTGTTTTCTAAAAATGAAACAGAATTGTTGTTGATGATGAATACTGCTGAACTTGTTGCTCTTTGAGTTCAAGAAATTGTGGGAGTTTTGTAGTTATTGTGTAGGATTTTCTAATATTTAGTTCAAGTTTTCTTCTTTCTGTGCATGTGAATAGTATATGTTTTGCTGTCTACAGTGAGTTTTATTTCAGTACGAAGGAGTCTTATTTTAGCACAAGTCTTATTGTGGTATGAAAGGGTCTTATTTTATTTTGAAAGAGTCTTGTTTTTGTATGATGAAAGCAGCCACAATTTTTTAACTTTAAAACATTGAGAACATAACATGTATTATAATATTGATTTTCTTAATCTTGTACAAATTGAATGTAAATATTTATTGTGGCTTAGGGACTTTGAAATTAGAAGTTGTGCATGTAGGACTAAGCTTATGATGAGCCAAGTAAGGAATATGTTCAACCGGTGGATGACGAAAACCATCAGCTTGTCTACCTTTTAACATTTTCTGAGAAAAACTGTGCAGTTATAGATCTTTCTGAAGTGTTATTGTATAAGGAACATGATGATTCTGATAGTTAATGTCTAATTTAGTTTTTAATATCTGATGTAATTAGATATGTTTCTGATTATTCTTGTCATTTTGTTTTTCTGCTTCTGGATGGTGAAGAACTAATTTCTTTTTTTAAACAGATAATATTCAATCACATTTTAATTGCTTCTTCAAACGCTCCATATCGACCACCTGTCAACCATTTTGTGTGATTTGTATGTGATCTGAGCCTAAGAGCGATTGTACGTTGTGCCAGTTATGCGCCTACAAGTAGCCAGCACATCCAATTTCTGCGCTGCTTTTTATTTACTAGGGTAGCATCCCTAGGTCCTACATCAGTCACCACTTACGACATGCATTGTAGGTTGCAGTGGTACTATTCTTTGTTCCCTTGCAGGCCCCGCCGGCATCACACTGACGATATTTTAATTTAAGAATGGTAATACACTTTGGGGGTATGTAGCTTAAGCGGTAGTGAGCTCGATCACAACCCAAGTGTACCTGATTCAAACTCTGCAGCAGGCAGTTTGGAAGCAAATTTGTTGCACCTGGAATTTTATGAATAGTAGAACACAGACCTGACTATTCAGAAAGCAATGGTAAACTCCTGGACGTATGAGTGGGGTCTAGAAAATTGACAACTCGTTTACTGTTGCTGATGGCGACATCCTGTAAAGGATATGCCACTATTTTCAATTCTTTTTTCCTGAACAGAAGCATTGTACCGACCAGAAGCATTAGCGAAGATAGAGACATTGTTTTGGAACCCGCAGGGAAAGAGGAGATGGGGAAGGCCTAGAAATATTTGGAGAAGAGAGCTGGAGACAGATATTAAAAGAATAGGCAAGATGTAGAAAGAATTGGAAGAGATGGTAAGAGAGAGAGGAATGGCTGGAGAAAGTTTGTTGAAGACCTGTGCTCAGTTGAAAGGTGAATAAGAAGAAGAAAACACCTTCCATGGAAGCGCATTTTTAAAGTTTGTAACCATCAGTCTATTTTACACGCTGTCGGCTACATATGTGCTGTAACCGAAATACCATCAAGCAAATACACTTTTAGCAGACAATCAAAACTGTTCAATAATTTGACATGTAACTAATCAAATGAAACAATATTGAAGTATTTTTAGTTGTTTTTCTTGTGGACAAAAGTTTTCCATACAAAACTTTCCTTTTTCTACTTTTGTTTGTTTTAGATCAAATCAAATGTACATACAAATGTTGTTAAAGATCTGGTTCTATTTAGCTACTTAAATCTAGCCGGATATCCGATAGCTGATTAAATTTATTTTGACAGACTCTGTGACCTAACTAGTGCCAGATAGCAGTCAATGCAAACAAATGTGTCACACAGACTGCAGCAAATCAAACTTCAAGAAAAGTGGCTGGAATAGAACCATGATCTGACCGTCCACACTACCATGTGAAACTAAGAGAAAGGTTATTTAAACATGGCTAATGCTAAAGTGCCTTTTGATCAAAATCAATGACATTCATTGATGCTGAGATATATTTATCTCTATTGTTGATTAGTGTGAAATGATGTTTTTACATATATTTTCTAGCCCACCTTATTTTCTAATTTCTTGTTGATGGTGTGTCTGTAGTCATGTTGATGGATGTGTTATCTAGATGGCTCTGTTTATAACTATCTGAGCTGTAACATCCACAATTTTCAAATGTTATATTTCATGAATTAAACTTTTACTTCAGATTACAACTTGTGTTCATTTTTACACATTCAGAAATTATGAAATGTTTGAGGAAGACAGTGGGGATCACTAGGAAAGATAAACTACATAATTAGGACATCAGAAGTAGAGTGGACATAACTTCATGCACTGAATAAATTGAAAGACAACAAATGCAGTGGTTTTGGCATATAATGAGAATGGAATACAACCAACCACCAATAACAGTATACAATAAATAGAGATCAGGTACTGGAGTCAAGGGCAGACCAAGAAAAAGATGGATAGACAATATCAAGACTACACTAAATAAACATGGATATAGCACAAGGGCGACTCATCTGGCCCTGGAACGCAAATTGAAGCTCCCACCCCTACGTTTAACGGCAAGAGTGGACAACCAATTTCATCATCCACCTGGGGAAAGACAATAGAAATTATAAGTAAAACAAATTTGTTTATTAATATAGATATAGATTTTGTTTTGAATTTGTTCTATTGACCACGTTAATGGGTGCACAGCATTCGGAGGCCACATCTCAAGACACTGACTTGGCTGTACACACCTGGAGTGCAGGGCAACAAATGTGCTGACTTTCTTGCAAACAATGCCCCGACTCAAGCGGGCAGAAATATGGACAGAGCTGATGTCATCAATGCTGTACGCATTCATTTATGTTATATGGGTGAGGCTCAGACACTGGACCAATTGTAATTATTAGGAGTGAAGTTTGGACATGCCAGACAGTGTCGTCTTCGTGATGGGAGAGAAAATATATTAATCAACTTCTCATGAGTAAGGTGAGCAAATGGACTTTAGGATGGCTGCTGTAGCAGAGTACAGAGCATGTATGGGAATGCCCAATGTGCCAGGACGTTGATTGCATAAAATAACAAAGTTAATCACTGTTTGTGGTATATATACTTTGTGCCCCAGTTAGGGGCCTGCAACATGTAGAACTAGCACATCTGACTTTCAGCCAAACCTGATACTTAGGTTCACCTATCCTGACATCCTCCACACTAACTACTGGGCATCTTCTGTTCATACTGACACTGAATGACATTGCTCTATATTAATCACTTTTAAGCCACTTCTTGTATATGATATTGGCCAAAGAGCTTTAGTACTCTGCTAAGTTTTATGACCTGGTCAAACCGTTCTGGAGAAGAAGCATTCTTAACTGTTATGAGACATATATGTTTTCGTCACCCAAGGCATTATGAGTTGTCACTGTATTTTGTCATTTAAGGGGAGTAGAAATAGTGGACACAGGACAGATACTTTTATGTTGGCAGGACCAGTCAATATGTTTTATTGTTGTTTTTCCAAGTTCGAGTAAAAACTCATCGAGCACATTGTTTGCGTCTCCCCAGAAATTAGGAGCTTTCCAAGTAGCAGTACGAAAACATTGGCATCATCAGAGCATCTCCCAGATTAGGCAATTTGGGTATAACCAACCAGTTAGACTCTGGAGTGGTTTTAGCGTATAGTCGTTTTATAAATTTCGTTTTGGCACCGGTTTTCAGTCCTACTCTTATCTATTCTAAACTGTCAACTGTTCTTTAAATGTGCAACTTGAAAACAGGACCCATGTTTTGTAGTCCGTCACAGATATGGTTAGGAATTCAATCTCACCTACACTGAGATTAGGAGTCACTGGAAAAATTTGTTACGATCGAGTACTTTTGAAGCGAGACTCAGGCACCATATCTCCACTCCACAGAAACTTCTATCGAAAAGGTAGATATATCTTCGTAAAAGAAAATGCACAACTTTTAATTTTAAACATTTTTGTCGGTCTCATCTACATTAACTTTAAGGAAGGATAAACTAGAGCGAATTGTGTACTACAACGCTGCGTGAGTTTTTTTTTATATCGTCAGAGATTGAAAGGTCATAGTGGTTCTAGTCGTCGTTAAAATTAGTCCGTCCAACTCATTTCGCTAATGTCAGGATGTCGAGGACAGTCTAAAGTAGTTGAATGTTCTACATTTATTGGTCAATTTATAAATTGTTTCGTTCATAAATGTTTCTTTAGCCAAATTGCAAATATCCGGTGTAACGTTTTGGTGTGGCTCCTTGCTAAAGTTCATTACATATCAAAAACACAAATTAATATAGCTTTACAAAGTATAACAGCAGACAAAATCAAAGTTTCTAACAAAAGGTCACCAAGCAAAGAATGGTAGATAAAAGTGCGCCAACATACGATGACATCAAAAAGAGAACATACACACAAAGTAATTTGATAAAAAAAAGAGCGTAATAGCAACATCAACGAAGGTACCATCAAAGCTGGAAAGAGGTAAACGAAAAGACATGGAGCAAAGAGGAAGAAGATGATATTATTAATCATCATTATTCACTGTCGCACCCACGAGCATATAAGACAGATATTGCAAAAAAATTGTCCTCTCAAATGAGCAGTTTGTGTTTTTTTTCTGTAGCTGTTTTATAGTGTGGAGTCACCTTCAACTATGCGAGAGGAGACAGTGGGTCGATTCTTCTTTATCTCGGAAATCACACGAGGAAAGGTAATATTAGATGCCTAACGGGTTTAAAAGCCAAGGATTGACTTCACTGCACATGGTTTTCCCCATATGGCTCCATCCCTCTCGGCAGAAACGCCAAGCCACCTGCCGAGTGTTACACAAAGCGGGCACACAACTGAACGACGCGATCCGGATACCAAACACACAACCTTCAAATCGCATAGCAAACGTCATAACTACTTCCCACATTGACCCCGACTCTAATAATATAATTTAATATTAGATGTATCAAAGTTAAACAGAACAATAAATGGAGATAAAATGGAACTGTGTGAAGTTTGTTGTTGAAATTTGTAATATCTTGAACATTTCAACAAGATATGATGGATAATGTGACATGACTTTAGGAAAAGAATAGGAAATCAAAAGTAACAGTAGGAATGATTGATTGATTAATATGACCATCATCATTGCACTTCGGTGAGTAACATGTGTGCTCCGATCTCTTTCTTACACAGGAAGATCTCAGCTGTAGTACACGAACTCCGTAGCACCAGCGAAATATATATATTTCGTTCGCCTGCTATAAAGTTAGGCATAGTCATTGCACCTAATTTGGCATCTCTGGCTGATTTTTACGTGAACGCTTGCTTCCCTTATCACCAGTTTCCCTCGTCATTCAGTCGAATTTTACTCCGACTTCAGAGGTATTTGTATCATTAGATCATATTTGGCGCAGCCTTGAATGAAGTATGTGTTCTGTAGTCTGTGTTGCCTATCCACATGTACACATTGCTGAATTGCCGTGGTTATGACTATAACGAAACGGTTTACTGGCCCCAAAAACTAGCGCACAACGTATAACTCTCAGACTTGATAATAAAACATACTATCACCACGTACACGCAATTTAACAAGAGAATAGACATCAGTTATTGTTTGCGACCTTTGTTATAATGAGAGTAATGCGAGTGTATCAGTGACAAGCTCAGATCAAATATTCCGACAGTGAAACCGTTCTCGTGATTTAAACAAACAAATTATGCTTATCTCATGTGCCAGGAGTCTATCTGGCATAGAGGTACGGCGCTTAACTGTCGCTGCGAAAGGTACTCGGTTTGCTTCCCACGTGGAGCGAGGTTTTTTTCTGTGATCTCTTCTTCTGTTTCTGCGATCAACTTCTGCTATGCGACTACTCCGGTATGTATCATAAACAGGGCGATGCGCTTGAGGTCTTCACCGGTCCCCCATAGTCTGAAGAGTTGGTTCTGTTGGTTAGATTTCCATTCACACGCTGGGGTAGTCTTGCAAGAAGTGCGTTAGGGACTGATTTGGTTCAGAAGGCCTCCGTGGCGTGGAGCTAACTTTCTCGCCTCTTGCTAAAGCTATCGTATCCCGCGTGAGCTAACTTTCTGCCCTGCTAGCTACCGTATCCCGCGTGGAGCTAACTTTCTCGCCTCTTGCTAAAAAGCTACCGTATCCCGCGTGGAGCTAACTTTCTCGCCTCTTGCTAAAAAGCTACCGTATCCCGCGTGGAGCTAACTTTCTCGCCTCTTGCTAAAAAGCTACCGTATCCCGCGTGGAGCGATCCGGGTATTTTTCCAAAGATCCCTGATATCAATTTAGATGATCGAGTTACTAGTCCTATCGGAAACAGACGATAAAATGCAGGTCCTGTGTTGTTGTTCTTCTTCTTTGGTGATCTCTGGTATCGCGTTCAACTACTATTGATCACAAACTTGGCAGTCAGCGTGAAGTCTGTCAGGTTTTCCAAAACTTAGTTGATCTTTCAGGTCAACTTTCTCAGTTCATACAGGAAAATGCAGTTCTGCAGGCCACGCTCCAGTGTTTGTCCTGTTGACACTGTCATACAGCTGTTTTACTTCGAGTCTATATAAGTGTCTGCAGTGTTCGGTGCGTAGTGAAACATAATGACCCGGTCTGTTCTGCTGAGGTCTTTGAGGAAGTCAGTTCGGCTGGCTATGCGACATCACCGATAGGGACATTCTTTGGAAATTGATGAGACACTATGGATCCCACAGACAATTATTAACATAGTAACGGCAGCATATACATGTGAAAGATTGACTTAATGCACCGGGTTTTCCTTATGGCTCCGTCCCTGCCAGCAGAAATGGCACGCCATCTGTCGAGAGTGTTGCACAAATCAGGAACTCCGTAGCTCTATCAACAATACTAAGAGATCTATGAATAAATTGCACATGTGATTCAGTCGAGATTCGAACACACAACCTTCAGAAGAACAGTCAAACAGCTTAATCACTTCACCATAGCGACTATCCTAAAGGCAACATATATGGACATGAAATACAGCTTAATCACTTCACCATAGCGGCTATCCTAAAGGCAACATATATGAACATGAAATACAGCTTAATCACTTCACCATAGCGACTATCCTAAAGGCAACATATATGGACATGAAATACAGCGCTTCCTAAAGTCTTCACCGTCTCGGACAAATCTCAGTTCCTTTCAGAGGAAGTCATGAAGCTATAATTATTTATTTTTTAAATTGTTATCAGGGGGAACTAATGGTAATCCTGACATGACTAATGAGAATTGAAGCTAAACTTTGCATACTCGTCAGTCACGGTTTAATGTTGTTTATCTCTTAAGTCTTAGGTCTCAATTGTTATTTTTTGACATGCCTGTAAATACTTGTATAATAATTTGGTTAAATTGTGTCAGAACACGACTATAATAGTTTAAATGACTTATTAGTATCAACCCTTCTGCAGAGCTGTATAGTGGGACGTAATACAGCTATCAACGTACTGAGCGTTTGTAACTATCAACGTACTGAGTGTTTGTAACTATCAACGTACTGAGTGTTTGTAACTATCAACGTACTGAGCGTTTGTAACTATCAACGTACTGAGCGTTTGTAACTATCAACGTACTGAGCGTTTGTAACTATCAACGTACTGAGCGTTTGTAACTATCAACGTACTGAGCGTTTGTAACTATCAACGTACTGAGCGTTTGTAACTATCAACGTACTGAGTGTTTGTAACTATCAACGTACTGAGCGTTTGTAACTATCAACGTACTGAGCGTTTGTAACTATCAACGTACTGAGCGTTTGTAACTATCAACGTACTGAGCGTTTGTAACTATCAACGTACTGAGCGTTTGTAACTATCAACGTACTGAGCGTTTGTAACTATCAACGTACTGAGTGTTTGTAACTATCAACGTACTGAGCGTTTGTAACTATCAACGTACTGAGCGTTTGTAACTATCAACGTACTGAGTGTTTGTAACTATCAACGTACTGAGCGTTTGTAACTATCAACGTACTGAGTGTTTGTAACTATCAACGTACTGAGCGTTTGTAACTATCAACGTACTGAGCGTTTGTAACTATCAACGTACTGAGCGTTTGTAACTATCAACGTACTGAGCGTTTGTAACTATCAACGTACTGAGTGTTTGTAACTATCAACGTACTGAGTGTTTGTAACTATCAACGTACTGAGCGTTTGTAACTATCAACGTACTGAGTGTTTGTAACTATCAACGTACTGAGCGTTTGTAACTATCAACGTACTGAGTGTTTGTAACTATCAACGTACTGAGCGTTTGTAACTATCAACGTACTGAGTGTTTGTAACTATCAACGTACTGAGTGTTTGTAACTATCAACGTACTGAGTGTTTGTAACTATCAACGTACTGAGTGTTTGTAACTATCAACGTACGGAGCGTTTGTAACTATCAACGTACTGAGTGTTTGTAACTATCAACGTACTGAGCGTTTGTAACTATCAACGTACTGAGCGTTTGTAACTATCAACGTACTGAGTGTTTGTAACTATCAACGTACTGAGCGTTTGTAACTATCAACGTACTGAGTGTTTGTGACTATCAACGTACTGAGTGTTTGTAACTATCAACGTACTGAGTGTTTGTAACTATCAACGTACTGAGTGTTTGTAACTATCAACGTACTGAGTGTTTGTAACTATCAACGTACTGAGTGTTTGTAACTATCAACGTACTGAGCGTTTGTAACTATCAACGTACTGAGCGTTTGTAACTATCAACGTACTGAGCGTTTGTAACTATCAACGTACTGAGTGTTTGTAACTATCAACGTACTGAGTGTTTGTAACTATCAACGTACTGAGTGTTTGTAACTATCAACGTACTGAGTCTAATCGAGCACAAATAGGTTAATGGGTTTCATTTCCCACAACTGACCTTCCCCAAGGTAGGAAATGTAAGGAAGAAAGAACACTCAAAACTAAACTTCCCAAGTGAGAAATGTAAGGAAGAAAGAACACTCAAAACTAACCTTCTCCAAGTGAGGAAATGTAAGGAAGAAAGAACACTCAAAACTAACCTTCTCCAAGTGAGGAAATGTAAGGAAGAAAGAACACTCAAAACTAACCTTCCCCAAGTGAGGAAATGTAAGGAAGAAAGAACACTCAAAACTAACCTTCTCCAAGTGAGGAAATGTAAGGAAGAAAGAACACTCAAAACTAACCTTCCCCAGGTGAGGAAATGTAAGGAAGAAAGAACACTCAAAACTAACCTTCTCCAAGTGAGGAAATGTAAGGAAGAAAGAACACTCAAAACTAACCTTCCCCAGGTGAGGAAATGTAAGGAAGAAAGAACACTCAAAACTAACCTTCCCCAGGTGAGGAAATGTAAGGAAGAAAGAACACTCAAAACTAACCTTCCCCAAGTGAGGAAATGTAAGGAAGAAAGAACACTCAAAACTAACCTTCTCCAAGTGAGGAAATGTAAGGAAGAAAGAACACTCAAAACTAACTTTCTCCAAGTGAGGAAATGTAAGGAAGAAAGAACACTCAAAACTAACCTTCTCCAAGTGAGGAAATGTAAGGAAGAAAGAACACTCAAAACTAACCTTCCCCAGGTGAGGAAATGTAAGGAAGAAAGAACACTCAAAACTAACATTCCCCAAGTGAGGAAATGTAAGGAAGAAAGAACACTCAAAACTAACCTTCCCCAAGTGAGGAAATGTAAGGAAGAAAGAGCACTCAAAACTAACCTTCTCCAAGTGAGGAAATGTAAGGAAGAAAGAACACTCAAAACTAACCTTCTCCAAGTGAGGAAATGTAAGGAAGAAAGAACACTCAAAACTAACCTTCTCCAAGTGGAAATGTAAGGAAGAAGAACTCAAAACTAACCTTCCCCAGGTGAGGAAATGTAAGGAAGAAAGAACACTCAAAACTAACCTTCCCAGGTGAGGAAATGTAGGAAGAAGAACACTCAAAACTAACCTTCCCAGTGAGAAATGTAAGGAAGAAAGAACACTCAAAACTAACCTTTCCAGTGAAAATGTAAGGAAGAAAGAACACTCAAAACTAACTTTTCATGAGGAAATGTAAGGAAGAAAGAACACTCAAAACTAACCTTCTCCAAGTGAGGAATGTAAGGAAGAAAGAACACTCAAACTAACTTCCCAGGTGAGGAAATGTAAGGAAGAAGAACACTCAAAATAACATTCCCCAAGTGAGAAATGTAAGGAAGAAAGAACACTAAAACTAACTTCCAAGTGAAAATGTAAGGAAGAAAGAGCACTCAAAACTAACCTTCTCCAAGTGAGGAAATGTAAGGAAGAAAGAACACTCAAAACTAACCTTCTCCAAGTGAGGAAATGTAAGGAAGAAAGAACACTAAAACTAACCTTCCCCAGGTGAGGAAATGCAAGGAAGAAAGAACACTCAAAAACTAACCTTCAGGTAGGAAATCGAGGAAGAAGAACACCAAACTAACCTTCTCCAATGAGAAAGTAAGGAAGAAAGAACACTCAAACTAACCTTCCAAGGAATGTATAGAAGAAAGAACACTCAACTAACCTTCCCAAGTGAGGAAATGTAAGGAAGAAAGAACACTCAAACTGACATTCTCAAGAGGAAATGTAAGGAAGAAAGAACACTCAAAACAAACCTTCTCAAAGTGAAATGTAAGGAAGAAAGAACACTCAAACTTACCTTCTCCAAGTGAAATATAAGGAAGAAAGAACACTCAAACTAACCTTCTCCAATGAGGAAATTAAGGAAGAAAGAACACTCAAACTAACCTTCTCCAAGTGAGAAATGAAGAAAAAGAACACTCAAACTGACATTCTCAATGAGGAAATATAAGGAAGAAAGAACACTCAAAACTAACCTTCTCAAGGAGAAATGTAAGGAAGAAAGACACTCAAACTTACCTTCTCCAAGTGAGGAAATGCTAAGGAAGAAAGAACACTCAAAACTAACCTTCTCAGGAGAATGTAAGGAAGAAAGAACACTCAAAACTTACCTTCCCCAAAGTGAGGAAATGTAAGGAAGAAAGAACACTCAAAACTAACCTTCTCCAAGTGAGGAAATGTAAGGAAGAAAGAACACTCAAAACTAACACTTTCAAGTGAGGAAATGTAAGGAAGAAAGAACACTAAAACTAACCTTCTCCAAGTGAGGAAATGAGGAAGAAAGAACACTCAAACTTACCTTCTCCAAAGGAAATATAGGAAGAAAGAACACTCAAAACTAACCTTCTCAAGTGAGGAAATGTAAGGAAGAAAGAACACTCAAACTAACCTTCCAAGTGAGAAAATGTAAAGAAGAAAGAACACTCAAAATTGACATTCTCCAAGTGAGGAAATGTAAGGAAGAAAGAACACTCAAAACTAACCTTCTCCAAGTGAGGAAATAAGGAAGAAAGAACATCAAACTGATCATCCCAAGGTAGGAAATGTAAGGAAGAAAGAACACTCAAAGCACAACATGGATGATGGATATTACTAACTGTCAGTAAAGACCAAATTGTCCTTCTTGCCTTCAGACTGACAAAATAAAATGAGAAACCACTTATATACTAAATTGAAGATAGGTAGCAATTGCATGCTCCACTATGTTCTGGGGTGAGTATGACGACAGTGAATGTCCTACAAGATTGCCAACAGTACAACATTTGTTGGTTATGTTTGTTATGTCCCACTATGTTCTGGGTGAGTATGACGACAGTGAATGTCACTACAGATTGCCAACAGTACAACATTTGTTGGTTATGTTTGTTATGTCCCACTATGTTCTGGTGAGTATGACGACAGTGAATGTCTCAAGATTGCCAACAGTACAACATTTGTTGGTATGTTTGTTATGTCCACTATGATTCTGGTGAGTAGACGACAGTGAATACCTCAAGATTGCCAACAGTACAACATTTGCTGGTTAATGTTTGTCATATCCTCATAGTTCTGGTGAGTATGACAGTGAATGTCCTAAAGATTGCCAACAGTACAACATTTTATAGTTATGTTTGTTATGTCCCACTATGTTCTGGTGAGTATGACGACAGTGAATGTCCTACAAGATTGCCAACAGTACAACATTTGCTGGTTATGTTTGTTATGTCCCACTATGTTCTGGTGAGTATGACGACAGTGAATGTCCTACAAGATTGCCAACAGTACAACATTTGCTGGTTATGTTTGTTATGTCCCACTATGTTCTGGTGAGTATGACGACAGTGAATGTCCTACAAGATTGCCAACAGTACAACATTTGCTGGTTATGTTTGTCATGTCCCACTATGTTCTGGTGAGTATGACGACAGTGAATGTCCTACAAGATTGCCAACAGTACAACATTTGCTGGTTATGTTTGTTATGTCCCACTATGTTCTGGTGAGTATGACGACAGTGAATGTCCTACAAGATTGCCAACAGTACAACATTTGCTGGTTATGTTTGTTATGTCCCACTATGTTCTGGTGAGTATGACGACAGTGAATGTCCTACAAGATTGCCAAACAGTACAACATTTGTTGGTTATGTTTGTCATGTAGGTATTCTTTCTTCTTTCTTTCCTGCAATTCTGTTTTGACTAACAGTGTCAGGATAAGAAGAGATTTTTTAGAACGGGCTCTTATGTGTGCTAAATAAATAGTGTCTTTTCTCGTCTCTGTTATCTATCATCTCTACATTTTACGTGACCGGCCTTTTGTTTTGTATCCATTGTATCGGAGCAACATTGCTCTTTGAGGTGCATTGTCTGTTGGTAATCTGCTTATGTGG
This sequence comes from Arion vulgaris, assembly GCA_020796225.1. Lineage (NCBI taxonomy): Eukaryota > Metazoa > Mollusca > Gastropoda > Stylommatophora > Arionidae > Arion > Arion vulgaris. Next base: position 53,811,607 of record CM036756.1, on the reverse strand, counting down.
CCGAACCATTTAATTTGTTGTTTCTTGATGAAGTTTAGTACTGTTGTACCCATTTTTCCCCTGATGTCTTCATTTCTCAACCGGTCTCTTCTATGTAGGGGATTACAGCCTCTTTAAGCCGAGGCACACGCCTTTCAAGTCAAGAACGATTCTTTTTATGCTATACCAGAGCGTGTAGGCCAATACACATTTAATAAATAAGAATGAATTCCTTACAACCAGTGCGCACATCACTGCATCTGGTTTTCCCCATATGGTTCTGTCAATCTCAGATAAAATGACAAGTCACCTGAGTATTGCACAATTTCCGACATCTCGACTGAGCTGAACGGGCTAATGTTGCAGGGGACAGTGGACAGACAAAATAAAAAGACGGGGATTATGCACAGGTAAAGGAAAGAGACTATCTATCGCTTAGAGTAGACTAAAAACACCTGTTGAAGACGGCAAGTGTCACCTTGGCACAGATACAAGAGTAAAATCAGGACACATAAGCGACCCCACAGAAATGCGTTAACTCGACATCATACATTATGTACTGTCATGGCGTCTCTCTTATTAGCTACTATCGGGGGGTAGCAATGCCAAGTTACTTATCTCAAGAAGGCTCATTCACAGCCCGGCCGTTTGCTCAAAGGGAAAAATCTCCCGTAAATCATCTTTCCCACTTGACGTAATAGTCAGTATTGTTGGACTAAACAAAAAATGGTATAAAGGCGAAAAATTGACATAATTTCACCGAGTTTCTCCATATGGTTCCTTCCTTATCGGTAGAAATGGCACTCCATCTACCGAACCCTCAACCTTCAGAACGACATGCAAACGTCGTAACAAATTCGACACAGATACCCCCAGTCATTGTTAAACTATAGGGAGTTAATTTATCAAAATACAGCAGAACACGCGACAACAAAGTTATGTTATATAACAAACTAAAGTCAGTTTATGACATAGAAGTGAAGAAATATCAGTATTATTAACATTTTTCAACAGAAAATAACCATCGACTCATATAATCGGGTCAAATTGCAATACATTTTCAATAAAACAAATATATGTAAGTCACTCAACCCCAACGGAGTTTCGATTTCCCCTGAGCTAAATGTCCTATATTACATGAGGCTGAGGCTTATTCAAACAAGAAGTATTTCTGCAAATCTAATACTCATGATAAAGTAGAATATATTTGGTTAGATAATGCAAAACCAAAGCAGAATATAAGATATACAATCGTTGATCTGGAAAAGGTTGAGGAACTTCAACTTGGCGATAGATTATATTAAATTTCAGTTTGGAATATCTTCATAGCAATCCGGACATATCTATAGGCGCTTCGATCTTCTTCGTAATAGTTCAAACAGCGCCCAGCAACTAAGTACCAGTTCGAGGTTGATCTATGAGCTTACTTATATGCTTTTTGGCTTGCCCTTTTTTTGGCCACTCCAACCGTCAACACAAGCTTTTGCAATATAGCTGTCGAGTTGAAGTGGTTTATATGAAAGTCCTATTTGCGGCTACATTCTATGAGGACGTTCAGAATGTCAGCTCTACCTATCGGGCTGATCCCTGATATGGTGGCACAGCCAGCAAACCTGTTTGCGATGTCATTGCCTCCATGGGCCCCTTAAGGAAGATGAATGTAACTATGTGAATTGTTGACGCGTCTAGTGATTCATTCCATTGTCAGTGCACCGAACCAGCCTCCATTTTCTGGATCTTACTCAAGTATCATTCAGAATACAAACATGAGTATAGTTTTATGATTTCAGCATAATTAAGGAGAATAACGACAACGGATTGACAAAATTGCATTGGGATTTCCCATATGGTACGGGCCTCATTCTCAGAAATGGTACTACACTTGCCGAGAGTATTGCACAAAAACAAGCTCCATAACGTCAGAAACAATGCTATGTCTCCGGGAAAAAATGCACACGTGAAACGAACGACGCCGGCCATCTTCGAACTTGAGAATTTTAGATTGCAAGATAAACTGCTTAAACATTTCGTTACAGATATCCCCATCCCCCATAATTATAAGCATGAACACAAATAAAAGCGAAGAAGATGAAGAACATACGATTATGGAGACAGGTAGTATCAAGATATTAACCTTCATTACACCTTAATAATATGCATGAATGTTGGCCATACCAAATTGAGAAAATTTAGTACTTGGTGTGCAAATTTATTCCCATCACTTTTCAGACTTTCGTTTTTGAAGAGTACGGCTTTCACGATCTTCAAGCATATCTCTGGTGCATAAAGGCTTTTTTTTTATTTTTCGTGAGATATTCCTGCAACCAAGCCAATAATTCTTTCTCGAATGATTGAATTATTGAATCCGCTGCTCTCTGATCGTGCTAACGCGGCGCTGACAAGTGGCGCGCATCAAGCGCAAAAGAAAACAACAGACTGATAGAGTTAGTTGACTGTTGATCAACCCATATTAATACCATACAGAAATGTCCGACGGAGCAGGTTCCCCAATAAATGCTGAGAAGATGAGAATAAGCAGTTTTTTTTAAAAAGAACCACAGGGGAAGCAACGGAAAAAATTAATATGATCAATAAATAGACAGTGTTCAAATATTAGGGGCCTCCGGGAAAACAAAAATTACCAAACACAGGACTCGAACCACTTACTCTTATTCTTACTTTGTTGGAGGTTTTTGGGTCTGCAAGAAAGCCGGGTACTCTTCCCTACGTAAATATAAGAATTTGTGTTGTTCTGAGTGTAGTCATGAGAAGGAATTTGTGTTGTTCTGAGTGTAGTCATGAGAAGGAATTTGTGTTGTTCTGAGTGTAGTCATGAGAAGGAATTTGTGTTGGTCTGAGTGTAGTCATGAGAAGGAATTTGTGTTGATCTGAGTGTAGTCATGAGAAGGAATTTGTGTTGTTCTGAGTGTAGTCATGAGAAGGAATTTGTGTTGATCTGAGTGTAGTCATAAAAGGGAAATTTTTGTTGTCTGAGTGTAGTCATGAGATGGAATTTGTGTTGATCTGAGTGTAGTCATGAGAAGGAATTTGTGTTGGTCTGAGTGTAGTCATGAGAAGGAATTTGTGTTGGTCTAAGTGTAGTCATGAGAAGGAATTTGTGTTGTTCTGAGTGTAGTCATGAGAAGGAATTTGTGTTGGTCTGAGTGTAGTCATGAGAAGGAATTTGTGTTGGTTTGAGTGTAGTCATGAGAAGGAATTTGTGTTGGTCTGAGTGTAGTCATGAGAAGGAATTTGTGTTGTTCTGAGTGTAGTCATGAGAAGGAATTTGTGTTGGTCTGAGTGTAGTCATGAGAAGGAATTTGTGTTGTTCTGAGTGTAGTCATGAGAAGGAATTTGTGTTGTTCTGAGTGTAGTCATGATAAGGAATTTGTGCTGATCTGAGTGTAGTCATGAGAAGGAATTTGTGTTGTTCTGAGTGTAGTCATGAGAAGGAATTTGTGTTGATCTGAGTGTAGTCATGAGAAGGAATTTGTGTTGTTCTGAGTGTAGTCATGAGAATGAATTTGTGTTGTTCTGAGTGTAATCATGAGAAGGAATTTATGTTGGTCTGAGTGTAGTCATGAGAAGGAATTTGTGTTGGTCTGAGTGTAATCATGAGAAGGAATTTGTGTTGGTCTGAGTGTAGTCATGAGAAGGAATTTGTGTTGTTCTGAGTGTAATCATGAGAAAGGCTTTGTGTTGTTCTGAGTGTAGTCATGAGAAAGGCTTTGTGCTGATCTAGTGTGTGTGTGTGTACGGTTCTCGGTTGTCGCTGCTGGTTGACTTTGCTGATGGTGGCTTTTTATGCTGGCTTACTGGTGTCTAGAGGACTTTGCGCGTTGATGATAATTACTGGTGAATGGTTTACTATATGCTGGTTGTCTGGGGCGTCTTGAGAAGTTCTTGTGTTGTGCTGACTAGGTGGAGTCCTAAGAAAAACATTGCGTTTATATGGTATCTTGTTGGGTGTGCTTCGGTGCTGAAGAATGCAAATTGCCCTGATAAGGACAGAGCTCTCGGGAATTGATGCCCAAAATTGATGTTACTTTTGCTGCTGCGATACTTTAAGATCGGTGATTTTAATCTAACTATAGACAAATTAATTAATAGATATAAACAAATATTTAATGATATATGTTAATGTGATACCCACTGCCAACAACATAAACACAAAATCGTTGTTTGATCAAAAGTATGGTGTCCTTAAAGATTTGCCACATGGAACTCCAAACTTTTCTATCAGCTGTTTTTCTTTTGGATTTGTTCCAGTCCAGTGCTCTGTCAGTCAGGAACTATTGGATGTTATCATCCCAGCGCGCATTGGGTCGTCCTGGAGGTCTGAATCTTTGGCCTTCCATGCTTGTTGTTATGATCGATCTTCCCCCATTCTGTATACATGTTCCAACCATCTCAGTTGTGACTGTTCCACTCAACGCTGTAGGGTCTGGGTCTTAAGATCATTACGTACTGCCTAGTTACGAACTGTGTCCATTCTTTTCATTTGGACCACCTTTCTTAGATCTCATTTCTGGGGATCGCGAGAGAGATCGATCTCATTTCTCAAGTTGGAATCTGGTTTTCGTGGGTTGAGGTCATAAGCCAATACTCGCACCTGTAACTGACTCATATGTAAAGTAGTCTTATTTATTCAGCAGGTTTTTTCTCTCTCCGCTAATCACATCAGGTTTCTAATGACTAAGGATTTCATCAGTTTACACAAACAACTGTTCAAATTTAAAGATCTATATATATATGTCAATTTTGGACGTTGATTTGTCAATACGATCGATATCATGACCATTTAAACAAATTATTTGTGGTACTAATCCAGCTTTGAGAATAAATGTCTACGAAATTATTAAAAGTAAAATGGAGTGATTTCGTTTCTAACAACACAGTGAGATAGAACACACAAGCAACCCTATCAAATATTATAAGGAAACGAAGGTGGAAATATTTAGGTCATGTTCTTAGATCAGACGAAAAGAGACTAGATCAACAAGTCCTTATGTGGTCACCAGTTGGGTAAAGAAAACGGGGAAGACCAAAGACCACTCTTCGAAGAACCATCCAACAAGAAAGTAAACTACATGTACATGTATTGGGATGTAAAACCATACAAGATCTCCAACTGCTAGCAAAGAACCGAATCACATGGAGATCTGAAACCTCTGCCCTATGTGCCGCCTTTGGCACGAAAGGAACAAACTAACTAACTAACTAACTAATCCTTTATCTCAGCAGCTATTTTTGACAAGTGTCAGCAAATTTTTGTATTTGCTGATGGTCCAAAGTTGGTCAGAATTTCGTTTGGGGTTTCGCTGTTCCAGGTTACATCTAAGTTTTCAACACACTTAACTCTTTCCATAACATGAATAACTAAGTACTTCAACAGATATGAGTGCAAAGAAAACTCATTAAGAAAATATAAATTAGACTACTGAGATATTTTGGTCACATTAAGAAATAGGACACTTTGTTAAAAACCTTCTTGGAAGGAAAGGTGGAAGGAAGATAGGATAGAAGAGGATGAGATCAAATTATGATGGAAACATCAAAAGTGGACATACGATAGTTTTATAGAGTGTTCAGTCATGGCAAAGGATAAATAGCAAGAGGATGAGATCAAATTATGATGGAAACATCAAAAGTGGACATACGATAGTTTTATAGAGTGTTCAGTCATGGCAAAGGATAAATAGCAAGAGGATGAGATCAAATTATGATGGAAACATCAAAAGTGGACATGCGATAGTCTGATAGAGTGTTCAGTCATGGCAAGGGACAGAACTTGTTCAAGAGCTATTACAGCTAAGAGTCATCAAGTTAAATACAGATAAGACCTTTGTCGCCGGATGTCTTCGGCGGATTCTCAGACTGATATGGTATGATAGAGTTGCAGACACAGATCTGTGGATAAGAACCGGACAGAAACCCATGATGACCCAGCTGAGGGGGAGAAAATGGCGATGGATCGGGCATATCCTACGGAAGACACAGTCGAGTGTCACTAGACAAGCACTTGAGTGGAACCCGCAAGAAAAACTGAAAAAATGACGTCCTAAACAGACCTGAAAACGAAGTCTTCTTGAGGAACTGAAGGATGCTCGACTATCCTGACAGACCATAAAGAAAACAGCAAGAGACAGGAAAAGTGGCGAACAGTTGTTGAGGCCCTATGCTCCACGAGGCGCGGAGAGGAATAAGTTAAGCATTACAGCTAACCTTCGATGTGGAGACGATATATAAATGATTGATACAACATGATGTTGTTGGAGAAGATAAAAAAAGGAACTTGCTAGAAACCGATAACTTTTCAGCCGGGCTCTGACGATAACGTTTTTGTAAACATTATTGTACATATTTTCATGACATGTAAATCAATAACACTAAAACAGAAATAATGAATATGGGAAGAAAACATAATAAACTAGACATCCATGTCAATGGCACTACAATCAACCAAGTGAAAGAATTCAAATACTTAGGAAGCATATTCACAGAAGACGGAAGACTAGATAGAGAGATAGAGTGCAAAAAACAAATGCTGTAACCTAGCAGCTAGCCCCATTGTTAAGGCACCCAAAAATGTCACTGGCAGCTAAGCAACAGATGATCAACAGCACTTTCATATCTTCTTTGTGTTACCAGAGTCAAAAATGGACAATGAGCAAAACGCAGTCACAAAAATAACTACATGTGAAATGCGCTACCTGCGAATAGTTACCAACAACACCTGAAAAGAGTCACCAACAACAGCATAAAAAAGAGAGTTGGCACAGAACCGTGCTTGAATTACATTGAGAAACGAAGAATCAAATGGTTTGGCCACTTAATAAGAATGCATCCTAGCTCCACAGTATACAGTCGTCTACAACAGAACATCGGGGAAGAAGGCGAGAGGAAGACCACGAAAAAGATGGTTAGATGGTATAGCAGAATCCTGTCAACGAGCAAAAATAACAATCACACAAGCCAACAGAACAGCGCAAGACAAAAAACCACGACACTGGGCAACAACCCGGTAGCAGTGTGACGACAAAAGTAGAAGATTGTATACATATGGAGTACATATGGATTGTACATATATATCTCTACGCTTGATATGTCATGGGCTCAGATGTAAGTATATCTGCAAGGTCTCAACAAAGAACGTTTCTATCGGTCCCAACAGATTGGGGGAAAAACTAGCTGATTACCGAGTAATGTGGAATACAACATTATACTCAAATATACATAATCTTTTGAAGAGAAACTTGGGGGTACACTTGAAGGCTAGAAACAAGCGCAAACTCAGAAGTCGTCACAGTAACATTTGCCAAATGAATCGTCTGTAAGACGAAAAAGGCCATACACACATGCATATTGAATACATTAGACAAGAAAGTTGTAAGATAAACTAAACATATGAAGACATACTGAACAACGGACTACAACATAGGTCTATGCATTCAGCTGTCTACCATGGGTGCTTGGTCCTTTTACGTTAGATGAATGTGTGTCAGCGCCATAGCTTTTGCACAGTACCGTCAGTGGCGACACCCTTTCTTTATAGGCCAAATTTAGCGAAAGATGCCTACCTATTACTGAACGGTACATTCCACGTTATATTAAGACACCTCTCGTCGTCTGCCTTATTGAACAATGTCGGTAAAGTATACAGCAGAAAGTTTGTCTTGTTCAGAAGCAGTGGGAGTTAAGAGATAGGGTTGAGAAAGAAAAAGGGGTAGCGAGGACGGTGGGAAAAAGTCCTAATTACAGTTGTCATGTGTGTGACACTTTGCCATGGCTGTGCCGGCGTCACGTACGTACGTGTCGCCTTTTCTATTCTCACTATGCACGCAGTCGCAGGACACGGGCAGAGATTGACGAGTGATCTTGTGTGAATGTTCGGGGTCGAAATGTCAGACACCACATATGCGGACACGGGGGACATTTGACCTCATCACGACACCCTTCCATGCCAGATTTGAAGTGGCGTTACCGGTGTTATCCTCCAGTGGAGATTATTCAGTGGCTAACTATCATCAAAACGAAACCGTTTTACACGGGGACGCCTTTATTTTTCTGATTTACTCATGATTTTTTACTGTTTATTTTTGGATCTAAATGAAAGCTGTCGTCTGCAAGGTTCACAATAAATATGGGACACCAGCGGAGATTTTCCGTACTTGCTTTTGTACTGATTTGTTATGTTTTTATGCCCTACTTACTACTTGCCCGTGCCAGCGATATGATGACAGATAACGAATATACATCCATAAAATCTGAAGAAAGTGCAAGAGTTAAACAGAAGGATCGATTATCCGAAAAGCCAGACGAACACGTACAATCAAATCTTCAAGCAGGTCCAAGTTGCAAAAGTGAGTTTTTAAAAATAAATAAAATGTATATAAATACATGTGAATGTGTATATTATAATTATCATAACACACCGTGTACTACAGGTCACCGTGTAGTAAGTAAGTTTGATTTACTCACAACAGCTGCTTTATCACAATACATCTAGCTCAAGTGGAAATTCCCGGAAATCAATTCTTACGTCACGTGATCGTTGCATTCCAGCTTTGTTAGATAAAACGAATTATTTTTTATAACACAACACGCAAAAACAACGTTATATTATATCACAAATTACATTTGTAATAGTAAGGAATACTACATGTACTTGTATTATTAACACTTTTCATCAATAAATAAATATGGATTCATAGAGCCATGGTAAAATTGCAATAAATCTGTTAATGACATATCAAAACATATGTAAAAGTCAGCCCTCTCCAACAGAAATTTTCGCCGGAGCGCAATGTAGTGGCCAGTAACCAATATGCAGTGTTATAAGCTAAAATTTATATAAGCAATAATTAGTATTAAACGATAATATTGATACAGATAATAATTAGTGAGTATTACTCCAGGATAGGCTGGAAAATTAACCATTAGCGGAAGAGAAAAAAAAGATCAGTTACGTAACAATGCGTATGTTATTAATGAATTGTGTGTGTTTGCGGGGTGGGGTTGTGTATCATCAAATAGCTTGTCCTGAGCAGAACTTTGCCACCCCAACAGTCCTCCGGAATTTCTCTCTCTTTCTCTCATAGGCCACATGTCCTGCCTCTTGCAGCCGTCATGTTCAAACCACCAGTGACATCCTGAGCACTTCATGTCTTTTTATATGTCCAAAATATCTCAATTTTGTTCTATCTTATTGCCTGCCTGCCTGCCCCGGAGTTTGAACCAGGTGCGCTTGGGTTGTAATCGAGCTCACTACCACTTAAGCCACGAAGAAGAAGAAGATGGATTGAGTATGTATGTCGTATGCCAGTAGTGGCATTAACTCTTCGATGGATAGCGCGGATGAGGAAAGTATGCCTGAACCTCCAAGGGAAACATGAAGAAGAACCGTAGAAAAAAGTGTTGAAAGATTGTGGCATGGGAAACAATTATTAGAAAGGCGTCAGGATGGCAACAATGGTGGTCTCTTGTTGAAGCCTTATGTAAAGAGTTCCCACATCCAAGATACATCATCGCCTACGCCAGCTGGCATAATTATGATGTTGACCTTTCTTTGTGTCTCTGTATTATGCCTTTGCTGCATAGTTTTCTGGCTCAAACCCCGCGGGAAATTTGGAAGCAAATTCCTTTCCGTGGATTTTTACAAAAGGTAAAAATAGACCTCACCGTTCAGAAAGCAATTGCAAACTACTGAACGTATAAGTGGTGTCTAGAAAATAAACGACTCGTTTACTGTGGCTAATGGCTACGTCCTGTAAAGGATATGTCACGATTTTCATTTCATTCATATTTAGTAATATTTTGAGCTTCTTCTTCTTTGAACGCTCCATATCGTCCACTTGTTAACTACTTTGTGCGATCTGTATGTGATCTGAGCATAAGAACGGTTGTACGTTGTGCCAGTTATGCGCCTACAAGTTGGTTTTTTTCCGATCCAGAAGCACTTGAACTTTCAGCCCTTCGGCTCGGTGCCATGGACATCGTAACCCTTCGGTTCGGTGCCACGAACACCCTAAATCTGGAGAACCTGTGGATTTTCTTCCAGCCCGCGGAATTGAACCGCACTCACAGGGGGCTTGTCACCGTCATCCAACACGCTACGAACACGCTGGGCAGGCGGGCTTGCGCCTACAAGTAGGAAAGCACATTCGATATCTGCGACGCTTTTTATTTACTAGGGTAGCTTCCCTAGGCCCCTACATTAGTCGCCTCTTACAACACGCTTTGTAGGTGGCAGTGTTACTACTCTTTGCTTACCTTACAGACCCCGAAATTATTTAGAGCTAGGTGAACTGGGAGAAGGACAAATGAAAGGAGGGTAAAGGTGTATGGCTAGGTATAGACGTGCAGGATATATTTAACACCGCCTGATTTGATTTTAGCCACTAGTAAGACTAGAAACGCAGTGGCCTGATTCCCGCCTGACTAAACAAAACAAACGAGTCTCGTCGGAAATAGACGCCAGAAATAGAAATAAATTGCCGCAACTTGTGCAAGGATTTTCCCATGCAAGTGAGACTAAGTACAAGGTACAAAAATATGCGAATGAATAATGACAAAATATAACAAGTGGTTACACGCAGTTTACAAATGAACACAAATATACGGAGCTGAGGTTTCGGCAAAAAAAGGTCGTTATCAAGCTAGGGACAAACAAATAGTGCATGAATCAGTGGCGGCTCGTGATCATTTTTGTTGGTGGGTCAAAGAAACATTTTCGGTAAAATCATGGTTTTGGGTTAGGTTATATTTTAGTATATACTATTTTTTGTCTATTACTGGAAGTGATCCTCTTTTCTCTCTCTCTCTCTCTCTCTCTCTCTCTCTCTCTCTCTCTCTCTCTTTCTCTTTCTCCTCTCCTCCTTTCTGATCACCAGACTGATGTACCAGATTTCCCCATACATCTCATTCATGTGGAAATCTGATTCATGCAGCCTTAGCATGAGTGTGTTTCGTCACATCTTTAGCGCCATTTGGAGCTCTTGTGCTTATCTTTCGGCGATGTGTCCGGTTTTAGCCAGCATTTACTGGGTTCACTCTCCGTCAGCATTGGGCTGTCCCAGCCGACCTGCAATGCAGCAGGTTTCTATTTTCTCTTACGGCAGCTACCCTTAGAAAACCTTCCCTCCCGGGCAGCGCCGGATTAGGCTAGCTCGGGGCCCGTAGCAAATTTTAGCGCGGGGCCCTAGGTTTTGTATGATAATAAAATAAAACACAACTTTTACAAACACACTTGTCTCGATTTAATGTGAGCAAATTTAGAGATAATACTAGACAAATCAATTTCTCTAAGTAAATTACATTCAATGTTCATTAAGGTGAGGTTACTTAGATGATCTTGTCCCATCATGTTCCTGAACTCACTTTTTATACGCTTTAATGTCGAAAAAGAACGTTCTCCGCTGCAGTTAGTAATTATTAAAAACAAGTAAATTCGTAAGACTATTTCTACATTTGGGAAACACGACTCTAATGAATTTTCCATTATAAGTTTATAAAATTGCAGTTCAAGAGCCTCATGCTTTTCGTTGCTAATAGCAGCAGCTACATTAGTTTTAAGAAGTTAAGTGAACTGCATAAGTTCGTCGCCTAGGCTTTCTTCCAAATCCTCTTGGTAAGAGCTGACAATATTTGGAGTTCTTTTCAAGATCTCTTCTGCTGTAATAGATTTTAACTGCCGGAGTATTCCAAATACACCAGTCACTCTATGGTACAGCCTAAATCAATAACTTTGCAAACAAAACAGAACAGTTGTCCTTTAGTTTCTGTATAACACAACCAATCTCTCACGTGAGTTTTGTTTGTTGGTGTATGTGTGTATGTGAAAAACGACTTTCGACAAAATCGTGGATTGTTTTCTTTATCGTATGTTTTTTTTTAAGACATGAAATCACTGTTCATATGTTGCACTTCGCTACTTTCTTTCACAATCCAATAATCTCGATTGAAGTTGTTTAGCCATTCACCAATATCGTTGGAGTACATTTTACTTTCGTAGTGTTTTTGGCTTGTAGAAGATGTTGCTTCATTAGAAGCATGTGCTGTGCTTTCTGCCTCTCTTTGGCTTGAAGATGATATGGCTAAATTGGAAGGACTTTCTGTACATTCGATTTCAGTTTGTCTTGTGAAAAATGTGGCTAAATCGTGAAGAGTTGTTGATCTTAATGGTAATATTGGTAATGATGATTCTTCTATAGCACTGCTTTCATCTACTACACAGTGGGACACGTCTTCTGTATTTTCTGCTTCGATTTCGTTAGATTCAGCACCATCACACACGACATTTAAACATTCAGACAGCGTGCGTGTTTTTGATATAACATCTGGTTATTTTTCCATTTTCATCTCTGTCACATAGGCGCGGGGCCCCTAGAAGCGCGGGGCCCGTAGCATTTGCTACTTCTGCTACTAGGCTAATCCGGCGCTGCTCCGGGTTGTTGAGCGTCATCTGCCCAGGTTACCAGTCTTTTTTAGATTACTTGGTTTGCCTGCCGTCCAGTTTTGTGTACGGTTTGCTCCGCTAGGCTTTGGTTGTCCCCAATCAAACTACAAGGCAGTAGTAGTTCCCTGCGAGGGGAAAAGCAGTTATTGTTCTCTGGATGGAGACCCCATCTTCGAGGCTCGCCACCGTTTTGTCTACCTCACGTTTCTTTTGGGTGCCCCTTTGTCCATTTCTGGACCCCACCGACTGGGCCCACCCCTTTTCTCTTCTTCACTTGTGCTCACATTGTTCTACTGGGCGACACCATACCCATTTATATCTCACTGTGCACAGTTTATCACCATTCGGTAGGAGCGTTTGCACTGGATTCAAGCCTCTCCTGGGCTTTCCATTTTTTCTGTACAATTGGGTGGGCCGCTCACCCCTACGTTTGCCACGCCTTTTTCTACGCTCCATCATCAGCACCGTGCATGTCTGCCCCACTGGTGGGTTCACCTGTGTATCGTCCATATGCGTGTTCGCTCTACTTTGGTGCCTGTTCACCGTGTTTATCAGGTTTCTCACCGTGCTCACATTTACTATGTCTCGAGACTGTCAGGACACGCAACTCAACTCGAGCCCCCACCTCAGGGCTCCGAGTTTCGCCCCATGTGGGCCCACGTCTCTTCTCTGGATGCACCTCTCATTCCTTTATGTTTATTTTTTTCAGCTTTTCCCATCGGCCGGGAGAGACGTGTATTAATAGTCACTCTGGGATTCTGCTCGTCTATGTTGCGAGCGGTTCTCATCCAACGTGGCTGCGTCTGCAACATTACGTATACCAGAGTAACTCTCCCTCTATCCCTACCCGCTTAGCCAGACAGCAACCGTTGTCTGTTTCCATGGTCATCACATAGAGGTGGGTTAGAATCTTGGTTAGTGCCAGCTCACTAATCCTGGCGCGACGTTGTCCATATGCGCCTTTGACCCCATCATCTTTTCTAGAACGTATGTTGTCGTACACAGATCGTATGTTGTCGTACACAGATCGTATGTTGTCGTACACAGATTTAAATTGATGGACTGGACGATTACCGTAAATCCTCTTTTCTCTCTCTCTCTCTCTCTCTCTATTTCTCCTCTCTCTCTCTCTCTCGCGATCACCGCTTAGACTGATGTACCAGATTTCCCATAAATCTCATTCATGTTGGTTAATTATTTTGATTTTATCATGATGGTTGGTTAATTATTTTAATTATTTTCTATTCTTTTTATATATCATTAGGTATTTACGCACTCGGACTAATTTTTAACTCACTAGTACCGTTTAACTGTGCACTAGCTTTGCCGCGTAAGAATTGCCCTACTGAATGAATATAAATCACATATTTGTGTTTGCTAAATAACCAATCGAGAGGTCGGAGGTCGCAACGTTAGCAGACGGTCTAAATAGACCACATTTCTAATGGCTCTAACAAAGTAGTGCACTGAAGATACGTGAAGAATACTAATTAGAGAGGAAAGACTATATCTGATATGTTAGCACTATATATTCAACTTTCAAAGCTAACCAAGTATCACGTTAAAAGTAATAATTATGAACAAATGATTTATAAAATAATAAATACACATTACACATTATTTTTGCGGGGCCCGACCCCACTGGCCCTTAATGTTGAGCCGCCACTGGCATGAGTACTTTTTGACAATCTCTGGTCATGTGCTTAATTGACTGTAGAAAACAAACTGAGCAGTCTGCGAGTAAAAACAAACTTTTGATTTACTTTTTAGCCACGCACTTTATCAATCTCTTTGTGCGTACTGAATTCCTGGCCACCGAGTGTCCCCTTGATGTTCCCAAACATGATAAATCACTCAGCGTTGGGTCCGATAAATAAGCAGGATGTGGCAGGTACTTGAAAGGCAGATTCATCATTTTTTAACTTCACACAAGCTGTGTGTGGCCACGATTGATCATGTTGCAACAATTACGGGTCGTTTGACTCGAATATAAGCTTCAAATGCTTCTGAATACTTCTGGTGCAGACCACTGTGTGATTCCCTGTTCATAATCAGTGTCTTCAATGGGTTTTAAAGCGGAAGGATTGATTTCTTTGCACCGGGTTTTACGCCATATAGCTCGGTCCCTCTCCGCAGAAATGGCATGCCACCTGCCGATAGTACTGCACAAAGCACGAGCTCCGTAACTCCGGCAACAATCCTAGGGTCTCTGGAAGAAATGCACATGTCAACAGAACGGCACGGTCTGGATTCGAGCCCACGACTTTCGACTCGCAAGGCAAGGGCGTAACCATTTAGCCACAGAGACCACTAAATGAGTGTCATCGGCTTGTACTGTTGCAGAATTCAGTCTTTACTGTCCAGAAAATCGTGAGCATTATTTTGCCGACCGATTTCGCATCAAGGAACGTCTTTGCTTTCAGCCATAAGAATGTAGCACCCCGTATTCTGGTTCGCTTATTACCTGGCTGGAAGTAGAGGACTTATGGGGTCTCTGTGACTAAGTGGTTATTCTGGTTCGCTTATTACCTGGCTGGAAGTAGAGGACTTATGGGGTCTCTGTGACTAAGTGGTTATTCTGGTTCGCTTATTACCTGGCTGGAAGTAGAGGACTCATGGGGTCTCTGTGACTAAGTGGTTATTCTGGTTCGCTTATTACCTGGCTGGAAGTAGAGGACTCATGGGATCTCTGTGACTAAGTGGTTATTCTGGTTCGCTTATTACCTGGCTGGAAGTAGAGGACTCATGGGGTCTCTGTGACTAAGTGGTTATTCTGGTTCGCTTATTACCTGGCTGGAAGTAGAGGACTCATGGGATCTCTGTGACTAAGTGGTTATTCTGGTTCGCTTATTACCTGGCTGGAAGTAGAGGACTCATGGGATCTCTGTGACTAAGTGGTTATTCTGGTTCGCTTATTACCTGGCTGGAAGTAGAGGACTCATGGGATCTCTGTGACTAAGTGGTTATTCTGGTTCGCTTATTACCTGGCTGGAAGTAGAGGACTCATGGGATCTCTGTGACTAAGTGGTTATTCTGGTTCGCTTATTACCTGGCTGGAAGTAGAGGACTCATGGGATCTCTGTGACTAAGTGGTTATTCTGGTTCGCTTATTACCTGGCTGGAAGTAGAGGACTCATGGGATCTCTGTGACTAAGTGGTTATTCTGGTTCGCTTATTACCTGGCTGGAAGTAGAGGACTCATGGGGTCTCTGTGACTAAGTGGTTATTCTGGTTCGCTTATTACCTGGCTGGAAGTAGAGGACTCATGGGATCTCTGTGACTAAGTGGTTATTCTGGTTCGCTTATTACCTGGCTGGAAGTAGAGGACTCATGGGATCTCTGTGACTAAGTGGTTATTCTGGTTCGCTTATTACCTGGCTGGAAGTAGAGGACTCATGGGATCTCTGTGACTAAGTGGTTATTCTGGTTCGCTTATTACCTGGCTGGAAGTAGAGGACTCATGGGGTCTCTGTGACTAAGTGGTTATTCTGGTTCGCTTATTACCTGGCTGGAAGTAGAGGACTCATGGGGTCTCTGTGACTAAGTGGTTATTCTGGTTCGCTTATTACCTGGCTGGAAGTAGAGGACTCATGGGATCTAAGTGGTTAAGCCGTTGCTTTGCGTTCCAAAGATCGTGGGTTCGAAACCGGATCGCGACGTTCTGTGCACGAGTGCACTTTTTTCCAGAGACCTTTATGATTGTTGCCGGAGCTACGTAGTTTGTGTTTTGTGCAATACTTCAGGAGAAGAACCGAGCCATATGGGGTAAAATCCGGTGCAATGAAATCAACCCTTCGGCTTTAGGCCCTTAAATAGAGGGCCCAGTATTGGTTACTACTGACTTTACGGTGTAAGAAAGCAACATGCATCAGCTTGATAACCTCGTAACAGCGCTTACAATACATATACATACGTTAAGTTCGGGTGTGTGAGTTGTTTTAATTGCAACATAGCAGAGACATTGTAGACGTGCATGCAGCAAGCCGGAAATAATTTAGTATTAGTTTCAGTTTGGAATATCTTCATTGCACTCCGAACATGTCCATAGGTGCTCCGATCTCCTTCACAATATCTCCAACAGCATCCAGCAATTAACCGTACCAGTTCGATCTTGACTGATGAGCCTAATCATATACATGTTGTGCTGTTCTTTTCTGCCCATTCAATCCAAGCTCTTGCAATCTAGCAGTTGGCGTTGATTGGTTTAAATGAAAATCCTCTTTGCGACCACACTCTATGTGGGCGCTCAGAATATCAGCTCTATCCATTGGCTGACCCCCTGATATGATGACAGAGCCAGCTCTCTCATTGCCACCGACATCCATGTGGCCCGGAACGAAGATGAATGTCATTCTTCAAATTGTTGACGCTTGTAGTGATTCAGTCCATTGCCTGCACACCGATCAAACCAGCCTCCACCTTTGGAATTATACTCAATGAATAACTCAGAATGCAAGCAGTTTTGTGACTACAGTCAGAGTAGTACCTTAGTCACCACCAGTAGTTACATTGTCATGCCGTGAATAATATGATGCGCTGGCTAGCATTGTTGCGCTGAGTAATAACTGATCTTCAATTAACCTAGTCAATTGATACCCATGGGTTTCCACGTATCACGCGAACTACAGCAGCGATAATGATGACAGTGTGAGGACAGTGGGGGCGAGCTGCAGGTTATCAGTTATCACTTATATGAGGAGTACCATCATAGCGCTCCGGACATGTCGATATGTGCTCCGATCTCCGCCTCAGCAAATCCAGCAGCGTCCGGCGGCCCAACACGCCAATTCGATGTTGATTAATCAATCTCTTTGCATATTTAGTATGTCGTTCTTTTCGGGCTGCACCAATATTAACAACCATCTCTCTAAATCTGGTCAGCGAGTGGGATTAACAGCCCTGAAACTCCTCTGTTCGGAAAAAAACTCTCTCATTGCGTGAAGAATGTCATTTCGATCCATGGGAGTTCCTTCTGATATTGTAGCCAAGCCAGCCAATCTATCAGCTCGTTCATTACCCCTAACTCCTGCGTGCCAAGGGACAAAAATTAAAGTGATTTCTCTGATCATTGTCTGTACCAGTACCTCCACCCAGTTTCGTCTCACCATTCCTGATTCGACTTTACGAATCATGCTCATGGAGTCACTGAGTATGAAAGCACGAGTGTAGTTGTGAGATGCCAACCATTTCACCGCCTGCGTAATCGCCCGAACCTCCATTGTCAAACTACTTCTGGTTGTTGCGTAGGCCCCACTGGCATCTCTTATTATTTTTCCTCCTGAGAGTGCTGAAAAGGCTCACGCACAGTGTTGTTGGCGAATGAGCGAACCATCGGTGTAAATAAGAGGGCCTCAACCTCCACGTTAATCAGTGACAGATTATTTTGTTCGCAGTTTTTCTTAATATATGTAATAACTGTGAAAGCAATCTGAAATTGAGGTGGCACAGCAATCCATTCCTCTCCTGTTTCAATTCCGGAAGGATCACATATTTTTCTAAGAGTATCTTCCACCTGACTCAGTCATGATCTGCCTCTCTTGAGTCTACATCCTTTCTCCTTAATGAGTTCTTCATGGAGAAGATGTTCCTTGTTTGCGTTGATTTTTAGATATGATCGAGAGTCAAAGGCGCATGGGGACAACGGCTCGCCAGGATTAGTGAGCTGGCACTAATCTAGACCCTGCCCTCACCTCCTCGTGGTGACCCTGGAAACAGGTGTGGGGCGAAACTTGGAGCCCGGGTATGCTCTCTCTTGGGCCCTCTCTCTTGATATATGGAGTATGTGATTTGAGCTTTGTTGCAGCAGAAACCGTTAACAGATTACTTCTAAATTTCATGTGTCAGAAACCTAATGACACGAGACACAAACGTCGATGTACTTCCTGTTTGTTCTTTCGTGCATGTCTGCTATTTTTCTGTCAATATGAACAAAAAAACCGGACTCTCTCTACTGCAAAAGGAAGTGACTATCATTGTAATTTTTTATTACCTACGCGCTTCTTTCTAATTTTTTTTCTCTGATCATGTTTTGCTTCACATCGTCAGGATAAGAAGAGACTGCTCAAACGGGCTTTTGTGCGTGCTTTATAAATAGTGTTTTTTCACCGCCTCTGTTATTTCTGAGGTCCATCTTTTGCGTGGAAGTCATTTATTTTGGATCCACTGTATTGGAGTATAATTGCTCCTTGAGGCGCCCTGTCTGTTGGTAATCTGCTTATGTTGCCGAACCATTCAATGTGTTGTTTTTTGATGAAGTTCAGCACTGGTGTTGTACCAATTTTTTCATGTTTTTCATTTTTAAACCGGTCTCATCTTGATATTCCAAGCATTCTGCGTATCTCTGTCATGAAATGAAGTGGCTACCAGCTTCGTTAAATAAAACGACGCTCTTCTTTAAGTTAAAAAAAAAACACAACTAAATCAAACCACTGTGTACCCTGATGCCCAAACCTATGAGATAAAATAAATGTAATCCAACTGTTTACTACTTTTTTCCCGTAGATTGCAAGCAGTCCCTGTCAGATGTGAAGCAACAAAATATTGATAAAGAGAATCGCCATAACAGTCGTAAGGGAATACACTTGGAACATATTGATTTCAGATCAATGCATCAATCCACACAGAAAATAACTACTATAGGTGATGATAGTATTACTCTACCGAAGAAAACAGAGCAATTAGAAGGAAAGCTCTCTGAATCCAGAAAGAAACGTAGAATGAATAAAAGCGGCACAAGTCAGACAGTACAATCTTCACATTCTGAAGATTATGTAGATGCTGGAGAACTAAACAATATGACAACAGCAGAGATATTAGCTAGATTCTCTAATGCCCGTAGAGCAAGAAAAGAATATAGACAAAATGGCCAAGAACAGTCACAGTTGAAATCAAATATATCACTTAAGAGTATAGATAATAAAGTAAACAAGCTTAAACAAAGCAGCAAGAAGGTAAAAAGAAAACTGACCGTTCCTTTGAAGAGTACTATGGACAGTTCTTATGAACTTACAACACAGTTATCTTTGAATACTCCGGTAGATGTGTACGCCGTTAAAAAGTTGAATGACACAAGAACAGGAAACTCCAGTATGAATTCATTACCACACATCAAAAAAATTAAAGTGAATATTGTTAAAAGTAGAAAAGAAAGCACTTTTAACGCTAACAGACAATCGCAGCAGTCATTTGAAAATACCACCAAAAAACATGATAGTTATAGCACACGAATTAAAGATCAGATTAACGTTAGTCAGGCTACTGGCCGTGTATCGCTTCAAAATAAGAGCAATACTATGGATTCTGATAGACAAGTTAAAGAGAACAAGAAGAACACAAACGAACATAAGTCTGGAGCAGATCATGGAAACGTAAATGATAACAAATTTCATGAAGGATCGAACCATGACATTTTGAATGAAGATACACTTGTTGCTGATATGGCCAAGGATGATTTTGTTTCGGATACGGAATGGAGCAACGACCAGAAGGAAGTTACAAGGCGGCGAACTTTTCTGACAGAGAACAAACTAGTTAGACCTGCTGCTGCAGACAGACTGGTGAGTATAAATAATCATTACTGTTTTGTCTCTAGCAATCTTGTATAATTTCTATACATTTACTTGATTTTCTACCATAGAGTATACACACTGAAGAGATGGATAGCTAGCTATATAGTTTTTATACTAACGAAGTATGGTCGTTCTAATGCTTTGATCCCTGTGTCCTTGTGTGAGATACTTGTCGTGACCACTTTCTTATTAATTCAGCAGCACTTGTGCTATTACCTTTCGGTCCAATGTTATGTAGACTTATCATTGAAGATGCTGTGGATGTTCTACCAGCCCCGAAGAGCAACTAGAGCTAGACTGCTCCAGCACTAGATGATGAGGGAGTTCTCAGTGCTTATCAATGCAAGGCTCACGAATGTGCTCGTTTTGGGCCACCAGATTGCCTGTTGGTTACGGTTAGGGTTAGGCAGAGCCAACTATAAACGTATGGGCCTTCGGACTCAGGTAAGAATTATGGAAATCAGACCCCAACTACACCACGTGACCTTGCATTCAGTGTTGGTGTATATAGACGAATTCATTTAAAAATCAACACAAAATGCTAAATCGAAGTTATTTTATGCAACAAGTTATGTTTAACAATAAGGAATATCAATATAATGAATATTTTCACCAATAAATAACCATAGACTCACAGAATTGAGTAAAATTGCAAAAAGCTTGCAGTGCTCTATCAAACATCTATATTTTCCGGCCCCTTTTCTGATCTAGGTCAGGAACCCCTTGTCAGTTGTCTGGCCTAGTTATCTAGAGTTGTGTGTGGTTAGGGTCAGCTAACCCTAACCTACCTGTTAGTTACGGCCAGTACTCTAGGCATGTATCCAAATGTTCACAGCAAGAGTCATTACGTCATGAATCAATGCGACTTTGTGACGGGTGTCAGGACAATACACATATTCGTTCTCAATAGACAAGTTTCATCATAAATCCTCGTTACGCCAATGGCACACAAGACAGAGACATACAATTTTCGCTCAATTCCATCTGTGCCTTTTTGCTATGACATCCAGATTTTCATGAGAAGTTTGGATATTTTCTGTCTCTGTTTTTGTAGCTGTTTGCTTTTTTGCAGTCTAGAGTCGCCGGCCCCAACCAGCACCACCTGGTCGCATTTTACAAAATACGAGAGGAGGCAGTGGTTCTATTCTTCGCTATCCAGGAAACCATACGATGATCTTAATTTCTAGTCAGCGTCATTCTGACTTCTTTCTAATCATCAATATATCCAACTAACAATTCATATTGTCTAACAGAACACACGTTTTGACAGATTGCTACTGGTAAGATTTTGAAGAAAACCCCCACTTCTTAGTATCACATCTACTGAGTTATGCTGATGCATGATGTTGGATATGTTCGTCGTATTGGATACCGCCAGAGCTGACATGCCATCTAGAGTCAAACTGGTCAGTCGTATCAGAATTGCCTGGTCCTGGCGAAATTCTGTTAACTAAAAAGCAGAGAAGAAATATGTGACAAATCCACTGACTATTCATGTCGGAATGGCTGATGTAAACATACTGTCTTGTGTTGACACATGTAAAAATTGCAGTAAAACTCTGTACTGGGGCAGAACACGTGGAACTGAGGTTGGGTGGTTTTGCAGAGTATAAGAACAAAACAAATCGTGTTTTTATACTTTATAAATCGTGTTTTTGTACTTTATAAATCGTGTTTTTATATTGAACCAATACTTATGTATGTCAGCGAATCATGGACAATGAACAGGCACTAAATAAGATCAGTGGAAACCACCGAGATATTGTTTTACAGAAGAATGCTGAAAATGACATGGACAGCGAAGAAAAGAAATGACAAGATTTTAAATCAGATCTGCACACAAATAAACATTATCAAAAGAATAAGAAAATCAAGGTTCTTCGAGCATATAATGCAAACAGAAGGTTTAGAATATTTGGTGACAACAGGTAAAATTTAGGAAGGGAGATCGTGGAAGACAGAGAGAGAATATGTTGGATGGTCTGACATCGTGGTTCGACAAACGATTGACGTCAGAACTGATTAACTGCACCAAGGCGAGAGAATTGTGAAGAGACATGATCGCCTATGCCGGCAGGCATATCACTTCATTGATTGAGTACTTTATTGAGCTGCCTTGCTTTATATCTACGATCTACGAGTTCCGTTTTATGTTCAATAATGGTTTCGGCTTTCTTAAAGGGAAAGCTTAAAATTGTCTGGCGACAAAAACCAATACAAATAGCAAAACGGCTGAAAAAGTTTCGTATCTGTAACGACCTCACTGCGTCAGACTCAGACAGTGACAACGCATGAACATGCTATTAATATTATATGTAAATGCGCTCATTTACAAGCTGCATTGAGTTTTCGAAAAGCGATCAATAAAGAGTGACTAATTTTCAGTGCAAGAAATAACGAAAGATGTCTGGGACTGTCAGATCAAGCAAACTCATTCATAAAAATGTTAGCCGAATTTCGAATGAGCCTGCTGTAGAACCTAACAGGGCTATTCACGTTTTTGGCGCAAACCACACAGATCACAAAGAGCTGCTAACATCGTTGATAAGAATGAACGCATACAATCAACAAACCAACAACGCAAACCACACAGATCACAAAGAGCTGCTAACATCGTTGATAAGAATGAACGCATACAATCAACAAACCAACAACATTCAACTTCACAATTTGCATAAAAGATCAATTGAGAGCAACAATAATATTTAATAGACTTACTTCGAATAAAACTGCATGCCAAGTAGGACAGTCTCGCTCAATTAAATTACTGAAAATATCAACAGGAATTTTGACTGGGTACACAAGGATTATTATAAAGTGTAATAAAAACCATGATAGGGTATTTTTCAACATATAACCAACATATCTGAAGAAATCAGATACAAATGAATCGGGATAGATGGCTGCGAAAAAACTGAGCAAACATGCGATACATACTGTAATTTTACATAAGCAAGGATGAAGTTATAAAAACACCGACGTTTTGACTCCTAGGCCTCTACCTCAATCGCCTCTTACGACATGCTGTGTAGGTCGCAGTGTTACTATGCTCCCCTAGCGAGCCCCGGCAACACACGGGTGATTCTTCTATAGTTATGTAAAGTAAGTAAAGCAATCGTTTTCATACAGTGCTATCTTAGAGAATACGGTGTTAGGTACGTATTTGTACTTTCACTAACGACACTCGACGGTCGATGTGGTCAACAGCCCACCGGTCGTCTTTACTTCTCATTGTTTCTTTAGTACCCAATTGAAGCTAGGTCCACGTATAACCAGGGCCTTCAAAGTGTGCATAGAATAGTAACACTGCGAACTACAAGGCATGTTTTGTAAGGCAAGAAATCGGGTGTGCTGGCCTACTTGTAGGCGCATAACTGGCACAACGTACAATCGTTCTTGGGCTCAGATCACATACAAATCACACAGAGTGGTTTAACAAGTGGTCGATATGGAGCGTTCGAAGAAGAAGAAGAAACTGCGTCGGCTTGAAAGCGGTTATGATAGGAACAAATTCCACTTTCACTGGAATTTATGCTGTGACCACGGTCCTACGTAGAAGACCTCTGGCAAAGAAAAATAGAAGAGGAAAGTAGAAAGAGATCAGAACAGCTTGATCAGAACTGAAGTAGAGGGACACAGAATATCAATTATATTAGTTAGGAACGCATAGTTTCACTGTGCCTATGATGTCTGTTATACATTACCGTTTTTGTACCTCGTTTATTCTTTTATCCATTTCTCGATAAAGGCCTTTTGGTCGAAACGGCGTAGTATTTTGTTATTTTACTATATATAACCACCTTACTCGGACACAAGAGAGTTGTGAGTTTCGACCTCACACTCGACGTTCCACACTTGAGGAAAGGAATTGGCCCTTCTACCTTCTGTGCACTAGGTCCTAGAAACGGGAACTGAGAGACACTTGAGACCCTAAGGTCTGAAAAGGCTACGGAAATGTTATTTATAACTAACTACCGTACTTCGTGTTTACGTGTTTCCCCTTCGGTACATAATTTTACCCTAGTCTTGGCTTGTACTCAGAAGATAACTCAGTGGAGAGCAACACTGATGGCACTATGTTTCTCTGGAAACATAACGTTGTAGTAGTAATAGTAGGTCCAAGGACGCAGAGGCAGACCAAGAAGAAGATGTCTACAAGATATTAAAGAAACCATGAATATGACCATTGACGAAGTGGGTGAACTGGATAGAAACAGAGTGAATTTCAGATGCGCTGCAAAGAGAGCAACGTCCTATAAAGGATACGCACCTTGATGATGATGAGTAGTAGTAGTAGTAGTAGTAGTCTTCCAGGGTGAGAATCATACACATACTTGCATAGCAGTGTAAACAGCGAGGGAGGAACACATAAAGATAGAACAAGAATACAGAAAGCGAGAGGAACTTTCATCGCACTAGGAAATTTGGGGAAGACTAAATTTATCAAGTCTAAAACCAATATTATAATTTTTAACTCCTTGGTTAAGGGTTTGACTCTCTAGAAAATTTTAGTTTTAGTCAAAAACATCGATTTTTCAGTGTCAGTTCTATAAAGTACAATATTCGTACTATCGATTACACATACAATTATATTGTTTTGTTTGCGTATTAGCATTACAACTTTAATAAGAAACGCTCAATTCTATACCTTTTTCTTTCTTCTTCTTCTTCTTCTTCTTCAGCGATCTCTGGTCATGCACTTAATTTACTGTGGACCACAAACTGGGCAGACAGCTTCAGGTCTGTCAGGTTTCCCCAAAGCTTAGTTTTCAGGTCGACTGGGTGTGGCCACATGTTGCTTCTCAGCTCACACAGAAGAGGACAGTCTTGCAGGATATGCTCTGGTGTCTGTTCTGCCTGCTGACACTGGCAGAGAGCTGTTTGACTTATTCCTAGTCTGTATAAGTGTTTGTTGAGTCTGCAGTGTCCTTTTTCTTTCAAATTCCAAGTTTAAAATTGAGTTTTCTCAAATCATTTTTTTCCATTTTTGTATGTCGGAAATCCCTGAGTTTTAACTAATACTAAAGCTAGATACATGAAGTTTGAGGTGAATGTCCCACATATTATTTTATAGCTACAGGTTCATTTCAGATTACATTTTTATGAATATGTGTTTTTAAAATTAATTTTCAATGGGAAATGCTGACACATTTTGGGCGGTTTTTTGGCAAGCATAAGTTTTAAAATAAAAATAAAATATATTTCTTGAGATTTAACAGAAAATAAATGGACCTGTAGCTGTAAATATGCTTACAGTTTATGAATCACTCTTTTATTTCTCAATATATTTGGGTTTTGTTTTGTTTTTTTGTAAATTATAGGATTCTAATAACATGTTTATGTTATTGGCACTAAAATAAACCAAGTGAAAGAATTCAAATACTTAGGAAGCATATTCACAGAAGACGGAAAACTGGATAGAGAGATAGAGGCTAGAGTACAAAAGCAAATGCTGTAACCTACCAGCTAGCCCCATTGTTAAGGCACCCAAAAATTTCACAGGCAGCTAAGCAACAGATGATCAACAGCATTTTATACCTACTTTGTGTTACCAGATCCAAACATGGACATTGAGCAAAGCGCAGTCACAAAAATAACTACATGTGAAATGCATTGTCTGCAAAAGTTACCAACAACACAGGAAAGACAAATCACCAACATCAGCATAAGAAAGAAAGTTGGCACAAAACCATGCTTGAATTACATAGAGAAACAAATGAAGGGGTTGGCCATAAAAGATGCAAGTCAGTTGTAGTCCCCGGTGCGGAGAATGACATAGAGATAGTTAGTTATTAATTAGCCATTCCCTGCACTGGACGATATACAGAGTCTTCTACAACAGAACATCGGGAAAGAAGGCAAGAGGAAGACCACGGAAAAGATGGTTAGATGGCGTAGCAGAAGCCTGTGAAAGAGCAAAGATAACAATCACACAAGCCACCAGAACAGCGCAAAACAAAAATAGAAAACCACGACACTTGGCAACAACCCGGTAGCAGTGTGACGACAAAAGAAGAAGAAGAATAACATGTATTTTTAAAAGATTGTCGCTGTTGTCATGGCAACCATGCAACTTTTTTTTTTAAACATTAAAATAGATCTACATTCTTAGCGTAACATGCCCATTATAAAATAATTGCTCTAACTTCATTAATAAAGAAAATAATTGCTCTACTATTAATAAAGAAAATAATTGCTCTAACTTCATTAATAAAGAAAATAATTGCTCTAACTTAATTAATAAAGAAAATAATTGCTCTAACTTCATTAATAAAGAAAATAATTGCTCTAACTTCATTAATAAAGAAAATAATTGTTCTAACTAATTAATAAAGAAAATAATTGCTCTAGCATTAATAAAGAAAATAATTGCTCTAACTTCATTAATAAAGAAAATAATTGCTCTAACTTCATTAATAAAGAAAATAATTGCTCTAACTTAATTAATAAAGAAAATAATTGCTCTAACTTTATTAATAAAGAAAATAATTGCTCTAACTTAATTAATAAAGAAAATAATTGTTCTAACTTAATTAATAAAGAAAATAATTGCTCTAACTTAATTAATAAAGAAAATAATTGCTCTAACTTCATTAATAAAGAAAATAATTGCTCTAACTTAATTAATAAAGAAAATAATTGCTCTAACAATTAATAAAGAAAATTCTATTAAATTTTGCTAACCAAATAAAGAAACATTTCTGCTTTTATAGGATGTCTAATCATTAGAAAAAAAATAATTATTAACTTCATTAAAAATAACAATTGTCTATCATTAATAAAGAAAATAATTGCTCTAACTTCATTAATAAAGAAAATAATTGCTCTAACTTCATTAATAAAGAAAATAATTGCTCTAACTTCATTAATAAAGAAAATAATTGCTCTAACTTCATTAATAAAGAAAATAATTGCTCTAACTTCATTAATAAAGAAAATAATTGCTCTAACTTCATTAATAAAGAAAATAATTGCTCTAACTTCATTAATAAAGAAAATAATTGCTCTAACTTCATTAATAAAGAAAATAATTGCTCTAACTTCATTAATAAAGAAAATAATTGCTCTAACTTCATTAATAAAGAAAATAATTGCTCTAACTTCATTAATAAAGAAAATAATTGCTCTAACTTCATTAATAAAGAAAATAATTGCTCTAACTTCATTAATAAAGAAAATAATTGCTCTAACTTCATTAATAAAGAAAATAATTGCTCTAACTTCATTAATAAAGAAAATATTTCTAACTTCATTAATAAAGAAAATAATTGTTCTAACTTCATTAATAAAGAGAATTTATTTTTCGGAGCAAACCCCTTAAAGCTGTTCTGCTGTATGGATCAGAAACATGGAGGGAGACTAAAACAATAACTAATAAATTGCAAACAAAATCAACTGGTGTCTGCGAAGAATAAAGGACTTAGATTGTATGATAGGGTCACAAATGAGGAACAAGATAGATCCTAGTAAACCAATAGGTGAAGAAAATGAGCTAGCGCTGGATATGACAAATCTTGAGAAACGAGATGAGCAACAAGAATGCCTTTTAATGATCCCCCAGGAAAAGTGAAAGAGCGGAAGCATAGAAATACATGGAGCAAACATTTGGAGGCAGATATTAACGACATATGGACGAATCGGATTAAATAGAGATAGCTAAAGATATGAAGACTTGGCATGAGTTGATTGGGGGTATATGCTCCAACCAGGGGATAAAAAGACACATGAGAGAGAGAGAAGAGAAAGAGAGTAGTTGGGGTGCTAGTAATTATTAGTCATTATTATTTTGTTTTTTGTTCTGAAGAAAGTATTTTATAGATATTAATTGTTGTTTCTGTTTTTGGTGTTTAGGAACAACGTATCGCACCAGATCTGAAGAGAAGCTATCGTCATTTGATGGACCACCTACATGGAGTATTGCAAGTTTTCCAGTCACTGCAAATGGTAGGGTTTTTTTTATTAGCCTGTAACATTTAACATCTAAGTTATAATTGATGTGAGCCTGTATGTACCTACATATGTGCATGTATGTAAGTATGTCTATGTGTTTGTGTGCATGTCTGTGTGCTCATGTATGTGTTGACATATGTTTGCATATACATATAAATAAAATAACTTGTTTTTATTAAGCATGTTACTTAGTTGGTCTATCTGCCAGGTTGATAGTTGGGTAGGTAGTTAGATAAACATTCTGTCAGTTAGTTATTTAGTCAAAGATTGGAGAGCGATTTTTCATCAGAGATGAAAGAGATTGGAGCACACATGGTTATTCACTGAAGTGCAATGATGATGGTCCTATCAATTAGAAAGAGCTGGTAAATAAAAAAGTTGGTTGATAGATTATAATTTACTGATGTCCTTATACATGTTTTGTTTGTTCCTGAAGCTGAAGTCCTACAACGAAGAAATATTCAATGGGACAAGATATGACATCATGATGGGTGCAATAGAGATCATTGAGAAAATTAATGAAGCTAATGTCTATATCTATGGTAAGAAGGGAGAAAATATATGTTTTTAATTTGGTTATTTGTTACTAAATAAATGTATTTAAATTCCGGGCAGACCTATAGGTGCTCAGGCTCTCCAAGCAGATATCAAAGCTCTCCAAGCTGATATCAAAGGCTCTCCAAGCAGATATCACTGATGGGTCATGTGATCTGCTGGTTTGACACACATCTCATTCTGCTGCTCTTGAGTCTAGTCCCAAATGTACAACTTCTGATTCCAAACTTATAATAATGATGTATATAGTTAGCATCAATTGTTGTATTCTTGTCCAACTTTTATATCAACTTTGATATTTATCAACCATTATTGTAATAGTGTCGCTGGTTCAATTTTGTTTTGTTGGTTATTGTTATTGGTTACAGAACGGATGTTCATAGGTGTTCCTTTTCCAACAACAGATGTTAAAATGTTTACATACTCGTGGTTCCGGTGACTTGCTGGTTAAGCACACCCCTCACTCTGCCCCTCAGGCACTACTTGTACAACATGCAATTCCAAACTCCTTAAATCACTGGATATATTTAACATCAATTTTACTGTCTTTGGCCGCCAAAAAAAAAACTGAAGAACATCCCCCTATCCATCCTACCCCCAAACGATTGATGTTGTTGATACAAGCCTGTCCACTCTCTCATTAGAGCCAATACCAACATGCACAGGACAACAGATCCTTCTTCTTCTGCATTCTCACTAGATTAGGATTTTGGATTCTCTACTAAAGGCAGCTGTCTGCCTCAGATTATCAGCCACGCCATACAGTTTGTCTTGGACACTAATGTAAGTGGGCCACCTCTTTCTTCTCAAGTCTGCATACTGGGGGCAGTTCTGTAGGATATAATTCCTATGATTTCTGCTTCCCGTTTGTGCCGACCTCTTCCCGCAGTAATTTTTTCCACCCTCGTGATGGTAGGTCTGACATTCTTACTGCGAGGCTAAATCTCTGAGGCAGATTGGCGACTGTAGAATCCGTTATCCCATTCCTCATTGTGAAGGGTTGTTGCACCATGTTATGTGCCTTACGGCCTGGTGCATCCGTTTTCTGCAAGCATTTGTTTCGGGTTAGCATTCCCTAGCAGACACATGCATCCGATTTCAGCCAAACCTTCTTAGTCGCCTCTTACAACGTGCGTGGCAGGTAACAGTGGTTCTATTCTCTACACCCCAAATTTGGGCCCGGTAACCACTCGGGTGGGACAACAGATCCAAGTAAGCCTGTGGAGATTGGAAGCCTCAATAGATGACATCCACTCATACCGCAACCTGCCATTTTGATCCTTTGAAAGCATCGGCTGAGAGTCCGACACAATAATGACCCCAGTAAACAAAGTCCCAGAGAACCAGTGGAGGACAACAATAACTGCCTCAACCTCCATCCTCATATTGAAAGAAGTTTTCCTGTGTACTTTGCTTCATTCTGCAATGACCCTATCATGTGCGCTAGCCATTGTTAAATTTTGTTAGTAAATTGCTAAATATCTTTAACGTCCTTTCTTCCTCTTTTCTTGTGTTACTACAACCTTTTAAGCTATGATGCTGCTGCAGTATGAAAAGATTGAGCTGGATACTAAAACATATCCACACAAATCTGGCCAGTAATGACTCAGAAACATGAACAAAATATGAACATAAATAAAGATTTTTTAGATGTGCTTATTAACTTTTCCTCAGCAGTACTGTGTTCATCAGAATGTCAGTTTCTTTATCTGTACAAAATATTTGAGTTATCTATTTTTTATCTCTCATTACTTGTTTCCAGTAATTGTTTGTTTATTTCTGTTCATGAAGTATACCCAATTCTTATGTAAATCCACATCTCAAATTGTTAAACTGTCATTAAGTTGTTCGTTCAGTGTCCATATATCAGCACCATAGAAAAACTAGAAAGAACAGTGAAAGCGTAGTGATTAGTGCACTTGCTTCATAAGTATGTGTTCCTAAGATCAAACTCTTGTTAGTGGAATTTTTTCCAATCCTAACCTCTTTCATGTTTAGTTGAATTTTCAAATTAAAGTTTTTCTACCGGATTCAGCCCTAAGCCAAATACTACTTTGTTGTCTCTTTGACATGAATGATTAGTTGTAGTGCTACTATTCTTTGCTTTCCTTTTGGGTCCCAGCAACATACGAAAGGGGTCTGACAGTACGTAGAGAAGAAATTTGTAGACAGAGGTTAACATTAAACTGAAGACATGGAAGGAGCTGCAAGAGACAGCTAAAAATAGAAAGATTTGGCATGAGTTGGTTAATGCTCTATGCCCAAACAGAAGGGAAAATGCACAAATAAGAGCAAAATAGAAAGACCATCTCTCAGATAGACTCATCTTGAAATGGGTGTCAAATAAACATTTTGAATTAAATGTGGATGGTGTAATGTTGATTACTTCACCCATCATGTACTGTTTGTCAAATAAAAAATGATCTGCCTAACACTGTATTCCCAATATACCGCACAGTATGAGAACAGGTTCTCTGTTCAATTTACTAAAGAAAAATTAACAATATAAACAACACTTGATGACTTATTTAAATTAATTATTTATTTATTTGAATGTTAATATCTATCTTAAATTGTTGAATGTACTTTTGACATTTCCTATTCTGTTTTTGATGTCATTTCCCCTGATTCATTATATGTTATTGAATTGTTCAAGATATTAAAAAATACTTTTCGCCAGTTCTAATTTCTCTCCGTTTACTTTTATTTCTTTCTGTTTCTCTGTTTATTTGTGTGTTTAATTTTGATTTCTGACTTGTTTTGTTAATTATCATAGTTTTAAAAAAAATAATACATATAAATGACCAAATTATAAAATGTTTTGCAGATGGTGTTATTTCAGCAACACAGTTTACAAGAGAAGTAACTATGAAATATCACTTACGTAGAAATGTCAAAAATCCTGGTAGACAACAAGAAATACCTCTTGAACTTTTGAAATCACAAGTTAGTGAAAGGAACTTTCAACCACATCTAGATCGTGTATATGAGGAACAGAGAAAACTGAAAGCAGAGATGGAAACAGTAAATGCAATGAAAAAGTGAGTATTCAAAATGATGTTGCTTATGTCTCTCATTTTAAACTTTCTTTAACATTCAAAATACAAGTTATTGATCTTTTTTAAAGCCTTTTTAAAATATAGAATGGGATAATTGCACACATTACAGGAAAAATCAATATAAAATTAGAACAGACTGTCGTTTCAACTGGTGTCTGCATACAATAGAGGGACTGAGATGGTATGATAAGGTCACAACTGAGGAGCTTATGGAGAGCTCGAGACAGAACCCAGCGAACCAAGAGATTAACTCTTACAATATGCGTACTAAAACCGCCTTTTTATGCACTGTTTTTGAGGAATAAATTTTAAGGCGAAGATGTCCTTACAAAATTTGTTATAACTTTCTTACATTCAACAGCAGAGACAAACTGCATACACCAAAATGTGCGCAATTGAAAGATCTATTACAAACACCCACTTGCTGTATTTGAATTTTAAAAATACACTTAAAGCATTAAAGTCCTCTACGATATATTAACAACTGGTTAGAACCATATGGTCCGTGAAGTGGCTTGTCGTAAAATGGGAACTAACTTTATGGTTTATCAGGTGGCATTTCGTATTCTAAGAGTTAAGAGAAGATGCTGGCTCTGAACAGGACATACCTTGAAATAACCAGAGGAGCATATAACAAGAACGACTGAGCACCGATGGGGAGCATCTAGAGTGCATGGACATCAATCATATCCAGTTTTCCATTTTACAAAAAAATTAAGTATTACTATTCTTTGCATTTGTAATTCATAATGATTCCTTAGTTGTTTACTTGTTTACTTAGATGTTCTTACTTGTTTACCTGGTTTTGATTGTAAACATTTTGCAGGACATGTATTCTTGGAGAATCTCATTTGAAGCAAGTTAGAGAGCTGTTTACCACCAGCTATGATCGACCTTCTATACAAGATATGTTTAACTATCTAAATGCTTCAATTATTCGAATAAATGTTGGAACCCGCATGTCACCTCAACTTAAACAGTTAAAAAGACACAAGGTTAGTCATTTTAGGAAGAAAAAAAAGCAGAGTTTTGTAAACATTCGTTATCTTTAGAGCACTTGAGATGGCAGAAGAGACGCATATAATAGAAAGCTATGGTAAGTATTGGCAAGAATATCTTCAAATTTTAAATAAAAGATTGTGTATGTATAACTGGACACCTGAGGATCTAAATAAAGAGTATGTTTAATATTGAGCCATGTCGTGGTGTAGCTAGACAAGAACACTGTGCTGGTTGCCAAAGAGGAATAGTAAACCAACAAAGAACCAGCATCATTATTCACCACATGCAGAGAGACATACTGAGATCGGAGCACTTACTGACTCATTGGTTTGACATGCAGTGATGATGATCTGATAACTAAACTAAACTAATTGAGCCATACCAAATTGCAGTGATACCTATTAGCAAAGTTCTTATACAGGGTGTTCAACTTAAAAGCAGCCCCAATGATAAATATAAATTTGCCAGGTACGCATTGCATCTCGTCTATTTACTATTTAAACTGGTTCTGACTAGCTTGTCTTACGTCACATTTGTTCATCGCCCCTTCCCGCACTACAATTACACACCATCACACAACCTTGACCTATACTATGTCATAACTGAACCTTCTCATTTCCATACATATATGCAGATTAGCTCCATTCACAGGCTGCTTTTAAGTTGAACACCCTGTATAAAAAAATGAAGTAAATTTTTATGGTCAGCAGTATATGTTTGACAAGACACAATAAGTGAAGCAAATTTTATACAAACTTTAATAGATAAAGCATGAGAAGTAAAAATTTGATATATACATGTGCAAGTCATTACTAGCTAATGAGAATGACTTGGCGTACATTGTTTTGCAATGGTGCAATGGTTTGTGAGTCATTCAGAGTAGCAGCCGCAGAGTAGAGGAGACCAGTCAAAAAAGTAATACAACATCCACAAATTGCAAATATTTTTTGTCTGCATTGTCCAAGAGACTTTCAAACCAGTAATAGTCTCATCAATCATCTATATACTTATAAACTGACTCATCCCAAGTATTTTGTTTATTTACTAGATTCTTTCCTTCCTTTCGTTCACTTGAAATATTGTCTATATATTTCAATGTCTTTTGTAGCTCACACAGAGGTCCATGCATTTTTATTTCCAGCTCTGTTTTATTAGGCCAATGAATTTTCCTCAGTATATCATATTCAGGCGATACAGTATGGGCTGCCTGTCCACATGTAAATATGATAGACCTGCCAATCTTGATTTTTTATATACATGTAACTGCAGAGTTGATTGTGTCATGTTCTGAGCGCAGAATAATAACTTGTTCTATTATCAGTTATATGAGGACTATCATCATAGCACTCTGGACATGTCCATAGGTGCTCCGATCTCCGCCTCAGCAAATCCAGCAGCATCCAGTGGCCCAACATGCCAGTTCGATGTTGATTAATCAATCTCCTTGCATATTTAGTATGTCATTCTTTTCGGGCTACACCAATATTGACACCCATTTCTTTCAATCTGGTCAGCGAGTGGGATTCAGAGCCCTGAAACTCCTCTGTCGGAAAGACTCTCTCAATGCGTGAAGAATGTCATTTCGATCCATAGCAGCTCCCTCTGATACTGAAGCCAAGCCAGCCAATCTATCAGCTCATTCATTACCCCTAACTCCTGCATGCCCAGGAACAAAAATGAAGGTGATTTCTCTGATCACTGTCTGTACCAGTACCTCCACCCAGTTGCGTCTCACCATTCCTGAGTCGACTTTACGAATCATGCTCATGGAGTCACTGAGTATGAAAACACGAGAGTAGTTGTGAGATGCCAACCATTTCACCGCCTCTGTAACCTGTTCTAATCTACTCATATGTTGGTAGATGTTCTATGTTAGTATTGGTGGCATTCTGATTGATTGATTGATTTATTGAATGAACAGCGAGGTCTTCATCACTTATGATGGACGAATTATGATGAATGAATTGACTGTTTTTAACATAAAAATGTTATCTTGTTTACAGATGTACATAGATTATGTACAGAAAATATTATCAACAGCCAAACGTTTTTTGACAAACTCTGCTGTTGAAGTTCAGAAAGGACTCAGACAAATGCAGGTAAATCTGGCATCTTATCTAGTTTTTCTATTTATTACAATAAATTTAATTTAAACAAACTTTTGGGTATAAGACACAGTGAATGGTATGACAAAAGTCAAGGTCAGTGACACAGTTAGATTCAAACATGTTAGATTTTAGCACAATTGGGGGAGTAGACATTGTTTTTTAAACCAACACAGAACTGGAACTGTTGAACACAGGATGTTGATAGATATACTGAAGATGAGATTGCAGCACTTATGGACTTATTTCTTATGCAGTGAAGATGATCTGATGACTAGCTAACTAATTGTTCAAGGTTTACTGAATTATCAGAAGATGTTATGACATAAAAATATCAAGGTAGTGACATTTGATTGATTGATTGATTGATTGATTGATAACACATGTCAAATGCTGGTAGAGTCACTTTATTCCTTTGAAGTCTTAATGTCCACATGTACATTCTCACTCATCCCCCAAAGACCATTACCATGCAACAGTTGGAGATATGAGGGTGGGGGTGTCTGAATAGCTCAGTAAACCAGAAAGCTCAGTAAACCAGTCAACATTGTTCCTGGCAGGGATCATTTAAGCCAGACAGGCCACTGAAGAAGGGACAGGCAAAAATATGACCACCAGCCCTCTAGGTTTGAGGTTGGATGTAGTGCTAACAATTCTGCACAGGAAAACATTTTATTGTTACAGAAGCTTTAAAGAAAAAGGTGTTCGGTGGCCAGTGGTTTTGAGACAGAATTCCACTGTCAAAATAAACGGTTTGGGCTGAAGTCGTAAGGAAGGTCATGCTGGGAGAAAAGCCTACTGGATGTCAAAACCAAAATAAATATAGGGTTCCCTAATGTGAGGACCCCGTTTGAAACAACTAAGACTACCCAGGTAAGGCAAGAAGGACAGAATTACAAATGACTTATATTGGGCATCAACGAGTTCAGATGGATGAGGTTTAGACAAGCAGCAACTGGCAAAGGTAAACTATCAAGCGGTTTGATATAACTATCCCTGAGACCCTTGCAAGAGCAGCCATCACTTGAGCCCATAGAGAAAATGGAGGACAGAAAGGCCAGAAAAAACTTGGAGGATCATAATGGTTTATGGAATGTATTCCTGACATGGAATTCAGGCCTATTAAATCTCTAGAACTATGTCGGTCAAAACTTTATGCTCATAGTAGGTTCAATAAATCTGAATACGTCATGAGGCAGAAGCTCAAACATACTGAGGACATTTTTCACCAGATTTAGGGAGTGAGGTTGTGACTAAGATCCCACACCTAGTAATAAATATTGCTAATGGAAACTGAAAGTGAAACTAAAACTACACCTAGCCTGATATTGGAAGAACCCTCACAAATAACACAGCTTGATGAATGCTCCATTAGCTCAAGTTTTCAGAGGGGTTAGATTGGAAGAGAGTGTTAGATTGGCTACACAATGGAGAGCAAACCGAATAAACGTGGGCTGAAACCGGGCACATCGCCGAAGGATAAGCACCAGAGCTCCAAATAACGCTGAAGATGTGACGTAAAATACACCAATGCTAAGGCTGCAGGAATCAGATTTCCACATGAATAGAATTTATGAGGAAATCTAGTACATTGGTCTGGGCAGTGATCGCGATATAGAGATTGGAAGAGCTGAAGAAAAGTCAAAAAGAGAATTTGATGTAGTGGAACAGTTGCAGCCATATGTTTCACTATGAACAAGAAAATTGAGTAGTAGTAGTAGTAGTAGTATGTGTAGCACAAGATGAATAATATATTTGTATCTGATCCACTTATTTCATCCTAATTGTGTTTGTGGCTACTGTGCCAGGTAACTTATGATGTCATAAACATTGCCTTTCTTTTACATTTTAAACTTTTCTAATGAATTTCTTCTTGTGTTTTATTTTAACAGGAAAACTTCAACATGTACAATACATGGCGGCAAAGAAAACAACCAAATAATAAATTTAGCTCTCAAAGGAATTTGATGTCTACTTTGACTTTAGGAAACTATGGCCAACTACAAAATCTAGTATCTCAAGCCAAGAAACATGCCAATGAACTTACAAGTCAACAAAATATATTGCAAAGGTGATTTGGAATATGTGTTCATATTACAAAGGTGGTTTGGATTTTGTGTTGAACATTGCAAAGGGGGTTTTGGAATTTGTGCGATTGTTGTCAACCATTGTGAAATTTAGAGTAATACAATGTATACTTCATGCAGCCATGAGAATACAAGCCTCTTGGACATGATAACAAGTTTATCATAGGATTTATTCAATGTTTGATTATTTCAATACAAAAACATTTTAAAATAGTCTCAGAGGAATATATATTTAAAGTTTTTACAGTTGGATAGAATATAAAGAAACAAATCTCTAATAAACTTTATAATATTTCAGAATCTAACATGCTGCTGTTTTAATGAAATAGAACCTAAAGGGAAAGAAAAGAAGGAAGACATTGATAAACAATGAGGGAGGGAGAATTTGTGGGATACAATAAATAAAGTTGTAGAGAGACTTAAGTATGATTGATTGTGGTTGCTGGACAAACTTGATTAGCCGACAAATTTATTGATTGTCTGATATTTACACACAGTAGATATTTTGTGATAATACTGTACATTTCATGTACGTTACTTTGATTTGTTGTTTGTTACATTGGAAGCATGAAATCATCGCAGTCTTTTTGTATGACACTATCACATTAGTTGATTTTATTGTATAAAGCTATTACTGTAGTTAGTCTTTCACATCAGATCTTCTCTATGGCAAAGTGGTTAAAATGTTTGTCTGAAGGTTGTAGGTTCAAATCCAGGCCAAGTCCTATGTTCAATTTTTTCTGGAGATTCTTAGGATTATTGCTGGAGCTACGGAGTTCGTGCTTTGTGAAATCTCGGCAGGTGGCATGCCATTTCTGCAGATAGGGACGAAGTCATATGGGGAAACCCAATGCAATGAAGTCCCTAGCAGATCTGACACTATGCTACATTATATAACTCAGTAGATGTGGTATTATAAATTGAGGGTTTTTTGTTTGTAAATCTTACCAGTTGCCACCCATACAAATGTGTGTCCTTTACTTAATATACATGCACCATCTGTGATTGAAAAGAATCTAGAATAATGCTGACTATACCTTGAAATAGAGAACCAATATGAGTAACTTTATGATTGACACACATCATGCTTGATGATTTTCTTGCATTGAACATTTGGGCACATGTCTAAAATATTGTAGATCTCAATATGACCAGCAGGTAATATGGTAGTGGGTAATGAGCATGGTGAACCATTCCTTGAATGCTGTATCATTAAACAGCACAATACAATAGTGGCTTCATACATGGTAACCTACAGAAGTGACTTCATACAGCATTGATCGCCGAAGATTTGAAGATGGATATGGGGTATGTACTTTGGTTTATTGGTGACCGTCTGATAGATGAGGACACTAAAATTGATGTAAATTCTATCCAGCAATATCAGGAGTTTGGAATTACATATTGCACAAATAGAACTGGATCCCTGTGGGACAGAGTGAGGAGTGTTTAACCAGCAAGCTACGGGACCCATCAGTATGCATACTCTTCTACATCTATTATGGGAGACTAAGTACTTATGCGTCTGCCTGGAGTGCTATAACATCTGTTGAGTAACCAATAAGCAGCACAGAGGGCCCTCTATTCCACTAGTGCTAGAACAGTTCAATTCTAGCTACTGTCCTGGTTGGATAGAAAATATACAAATATTCCAGTTCTTCAATGTCTACATGCCACTGGGTTGAAAGGCAAGAGCCTAAGTGCCACTGGATCTTTGAAGAAGAAAATACACTGAGAAATTCATGTCTATTAAAATTGCACACATTGTTGTAAACAAATTTGCCTCATATAATCTTGATGATGTTTTCTAAGAAAGGTTGACATATATTAGCGGAGGAGTGGAGGTAACTTTCTCAGGTGAAGATATGTAAAAAAGGAGGTCGGTGGAGGGGAGAACAACCAGAAAGATGATGGATGAATATTATCACCTCAATAGAAGAGAACAAGTCAAGATTGTTAGACTTAACACATGTCCCAGTAGACTGGTCTACTATTGGTTAAATAAATTGAAGATGAGGATGACCATGACAGACAAAATAACAGCACAACATCTGTTGAAAACATTCGCAAGTTAGAAGATAAAGAGAATCCTTTTTTTTAGCCATCACCAGTACCATTCTAGAGCTCACTCTACTTGGAGACATTGATAGCTTCAGGCAGATTTTGGTTTTTTTAAAAACATAATCAAGTTAATGTCTGAGTATACTCTGAAAAATAAGTAAAAGAATAAGTTTACAATATGGTGTTTATCTTGATTTTGTTCTTACAGCATACTAGACAGCCCCATAAATAAAGCTAAGGCTGTTGTGACAAGGAAAGACAACAGTGCTCTACCAATAGAACTGAAATTTTTAGCCAGTAGATTGAAATTATTGATGAAGGTTGGTCCAGCTTGTTGTCTAATACATGTAAATACTTCCATTGCTGCACTTACTGAGAAGATTGTGCAGAAAAGATATGTATTTTTTAGCTTTGGATCAACATGAAGGCTGAGCTTGCAATTAAGCAGCTGATAGCAGATAATGCAAGGGATGATGATGTTGCTGTTTATACTGGAGGGTCTGTGCATCATGGTGATCAGTCAGGCTGGGATTTACTGGCTAGCATGCATAGTAGGGTTGTTGCAGAGCAAAACGGAGCATACAGAACAACTACTTCCAGTATGGGGATGGAGGTTGAAGCCATTACTGCTGCCCTGAAGAGTCTCAGTTTACTGGCGCTGTTGTTGTATCTGACTTTCAGTCTCTGCTTTGAGGGTCCAAATTGCAGGTTGCGTTATGAATGGATGTCATCTATTGATGTTTCTAACCTTCAGAGTCTTATGTTGATCTACTCTCCTGTGTATACAGGTGTTGGCCTGAGGTAGGGGCCTAGAGAAGCTATCCTAGTAAATAAAATATGTTGCAGAAATCGGATGTGCTGGCCTAATTGTAGGCACATAACTGGCACACAATCGATCTTAGGCTCAGGTCACATATAAATCACAAAGAGTGGTCGATATGCAGCGTTCGAAGAAGAATATATGCATAGCTTTTTGTTTTAAAATCTTCAACATTTTGTTGAAAAACAATATTTTATGATGTACTTTCCTCAGTCAATAGCCAATATAGCATTGTGGTTAGTGCACATGCTTTGTAGGTGTTTGCTCCCAAGATCAACTTTCCCAGCTGGTCTGGGTTTTTTCTGACCATAATGGCTATACAAGAATGAGAGAGCGGTCAGACTTGCATCAACAGCATTGATCTCAAACATTTGAGGATGGATAAGAAGGATGTTCTTTGGTCTCTTGAGGACTGCCTGTTGGATGAGGACACTAAAATTGATGTGGAATCTATCCTGCGATTTAAGAAGTTTGGAATTGTGCATTGTGCAAGTAGAACTGGATGCCTGAGGGCAGAGTAGGAGTGTATTTAACAAGCTAGCTATGGTAACCATCAATACTCATACCTTTTGACATCTGTTAAGGCAGACTGAGCACCTATGGGTCAGCCTTGAGTTCTATGATGTCGGTTCAGTAACCAATAACCAATAGCTACATGACTCCATATACAAACATCAAACCTTACAAGAGGTTGGCATCTGCTAAAGTTTGTAATCAATCAATCCAAGCCCTACTGTTTAAGGTGTGCAAATTACACAAGGTCACCATGCAGGGGATTATGTCTGACTGTGGAATACCATGTACTGAGACAGCAGACTGGGATGTAGCAACTACTTATCAGAAGAAGAAATGAATGATTACATCAATCAGAAAGTCATTAACACTAGATAACTACCAAAATATAAGCAGATTAGAACAATCAACTCTGCAGTCACATGTATACAAAATAAATTCAAAATTGACAACTCAGCCATGTGTACATGTGGACAGGCACCACAGACTGCTAATCAGATGGTATTATTACCAGAATTTGGACTGTTTAAAGTGATGATGCTGACAGAATAGAGTAGAGAAAGATATGATCATATGACTTTATCATCAACCTTTGGTCTGATGATGCCGACAGAAGACAGTAGAAAGACATGATCATATGACTTTATCATCAACCTTTGGTCTCATGATGACGACAGAATAGAGTAGAGAAAAATATGATCATGTGACTTTATCATCAACCTTTGGTCTGATGATGCAGACAGTATAATAAGTCAGATGCAGAAGAAAGTATATGATCATATGACTTTATCATCAGCCTTTGGTCTGATGATGATGACAGAAAACAGTAGAAAGACATGATCAGATGACTTTATCATCAATTTTTACTTTTACACTGTCTAACCCAGTGTTTCTCAAACTTTTTTTGTACCATGCCCCACCTAAGTCTTTCTAAAATTCTTATGCCTCCTATGTAACATATACATAATTTTTAATTTTCAAAAATTGAATTGTTCACTGAATAAACTTAAATGATAGGTTTTAGGAAGACATCACTAGGAAATTGTTGAGTAAACATAGTAAGTAAAGTTTCAAAACAAAAATGGAGAACTGAAATTCAAGTATTTAATTGCCCTCCCTTAACAATCAAATTCCCTTTCCCCTCCCCCACCCCTTATCAATCAAATTGCCCCTTTAACAATCAAATAACCCCCCTGTGGGGTCTGGGCCCCACGTTGG
This sequence comes from Arion vulgaris, assembly GCA_020796225.1. NCBI lineage: Eukaryota > Metazoa > Mollusca > Gastropoda > Stylommatophora > Arionidae > Arion > Arion vulgaris. Next base: position 53,770,233 of record CM036756.1, on the reverse strand, counting down.
GAAACACTGGTTTAACCCGGTGATGTTTTATGCAGTGATTGTGATACTGATTGATAAATGTGTAACATACTATCATCTCTAATCATTGTTATCATTATGTTTCTCTGTAGGATACATTTTCCTCACTAGACAAACTTCGAATTTATATTGGAAGTAAAGTCAAGATAATACCTTCAAAAACATGCAGTTCACAGTTAGAGGGTTCTGGACTGGATGACAGTGACTTGTGTGAAGAAGAAGAAGAAGGTAGTGGCATTCAGGGCTCAGACAGCCACAAAGTGTTTGCTACAGACGATGAGGACTTTACATTCATTGTTGAGCCAGTTGACAGTACCAGCCTTCCAGTACATTCAGTAAAACAATTAGGTGTTGACCTTGCAAACTTCACATCTACACTTTTGCACAGCAGTAACAAAATTGTTGATGATGCTCAGAATTTGCAAAGATCTCTTGCAGGTAAACATTTGCTATCAACATCTAAATAAGACTCATTTCTCACAAATCTTTGAACAAAATATATGTGCACACTTACATGATTATGCAAGTTTTTTTTGTGGTATAATGTTTTATAATAATCTTTCAAATGTGAGCTCTGTCCCTTTGATTTGTCTCGTAAAAATATATTAGATAAACTTCTCGACTATGGAAAATAAAGGAAAGTGAAGAATATGTTTTTTTTATACCATGAGATAAATTGGGGAATACTATGTTAGACACATATTTGTCTTTGATCAATGATACACAATGGGAGATGTGGTCAACATCATACTGTCCACCTTTATTTCTGATATTTCTCTGAAACAAAATTTAGGCTTTGTTGACCTGAGAGCCATTATGGTCAGAAAAAACCCAGACTTCAGCTGGGAAAGTTGATCTTGGGAGCAAACACCTACAAAGCATGTGCACTAACCACAATGCTATATTGGCTCTTGACTGAGGAAAGTACATCATAAAATATTGTTTTTCAACAAAATGTTGAAGATTTTAAAACAAAAAGCTATGCATATATTCTTCTTGACGCTGCATATCGACCACTCTTTGTGATTTATATGTGACCTGAGCCTAAGATCGATTGTGTGCCAGTTATGTGCCTACAATTAGGCCAGCACATCCGATTTCTGCAACATATTTTATTTACTAGGATAGCTTCTCTAGGCCCCTACCTCAGTCGCCTCTAATGACATGCCTTGTAGGTCACAGTGTTACTATTCTTTGCTCCCCTTGTAAGTCCGGTAACACACAGGCGGTATGTATATATGTCTTGTCTAGCTACTCATGTTGGTCACATTGTGAGAAGCTCAAATTTACATTATTAGGCTGCATGTGTTACAGAGGTTGTTTTGAAACCGTATTTTCATCTATAATCTAGTTCTGTATAATGTATGTATCTCAGTTCTGTATAAACATGAGAACAATTGTATTTGGATTATGCAAATGATATTAGTCTTTTTATCCAATTGATACAAGGATTATCAAACAAAAATAGATACACTTTTCAGAACAGCTAAAACAATAGAACTTATCTATCTTTGGGCTGTGAAGTCTTTGCCTAACCAGGACTGCTTGACCTAAGAGTGTGTCATTGCGGAAAGTATTAAAAACTGAAAATTTAGCTCTGTTCGACTAGTGTAAACTGGTCTCTTGGGGCGAGATTACATCAGCATCATAAATACGTTTCTCCAAGACTGAGCCGCATTGGTGAACACTACTACTGTTACAGTATAGTAAGGGTATGTGTTTCTTGTCTAGTCTTTTCATTTTTTGCATACTTTTCCTGACCCCCAACCATGTCTCTTCCTAATTCGTGTGTCATGTCCCCCTCTAATTACTGTTCCTCTTGTGTGATTCTACTGCATCTGTTCTCACCACAGATTGGACTCTTAGATCAACCCAATCAAAATTGAGTACTAGACAAATACTGGAAAGTAAAGATGATCAGTGTTATATTAACCACATCACCTATTGTGTGCTATTGGTAAAAATAATGTGGGTCTAACACCGTATTCCACAATATACCTCTTGATATAGAGACAAATTTGCTTTCTTTTTTTTTACTTATGCAAGTAGAACTGTGTACTAGAGGAGCAGAATGAGGCGTGTGTGTATTTCTCAGCAAGTTGTTGAAACCTTCAGCATGCATACCTTTAGACATATACTGTGGGGTTTTAGACTTTTCTATAGGTCCCAGCACATGGGAAAAACTAGCTGATGACAGAGTTGTGTGGAAAGTGATATTGTGCACGGGCGCAGTCTTTTGAGAAGAGACTTATGTATGAGCTGAAAGACAAGAGAGAAAAGTAAAAACTCAGAAGATGTCACAGTAAAACACTTGCCAATTGACCGTCTGTAAAGACGAAAAAGGCCATATATGCTGTGGGAGACTCAGCACCTATGGATCTGTTCGGAGTGCTATGTTCTCAGTTCAGTAATTAATAACTCATAACCAAAGTGGAATTAGTATAGATAAGAAGAGCTTAGATGCAGCTCTGTGTAGGAAATGATGATTTATTTCTTGGGAGAATCAAGAAGCAGAGTGTATAATCTTTATTCTGCATATTTGGAGAGCATCAGTGTACTGTGGGAAATACTTAGAATCCAATCCTTTTTCTCCCTATCTGGCTTAGAAACAGAAAAAAATATCCTTTTTCTCCCTATCTGGCATAGAAACAGAGGGAAAAGTCTCTATTTTCTCCCTATATGGCTTAGAAACAGAGAGAAAAGTATCACTTTTCACCCTTTCTGCCTTAGTGACAGAGAGGAAAGGACCTCTGAATAAATGCAATCAACATGACATGTCTGACATGGAGAAAGAGTCTGATGCTCAGGACTGTATATCAACAATCTTAAGAATGTCAAAAAAATAACCCCAAACAAATCCTAGATTAACTTGATGTCAAGAACTTTCATGAACTTGACATTGACTTTAAAAGAGCAACTACCTTAGCATTTCTGCTTCTTAATAATATGTCTTAAAATCCAATTTTTTTGGTTATAATTCTGTACAGGTACACGGAAACTGTGGGACAACACAAAGTCTTCATTTGCTGATATTGAGAAATCTACAGACATACAAAAAGACTTTATTCTTAGATTGGATGATAGCGGCAATAATTTCCAAGAAATTCAGATTAAGATACAAAATGTAAGTGTATACATAAATATGAATAGATTGTGGAATGAAGTTTTTAAAGTACATCAATTAGTTAACAAAACTCTCACCACTGTACTCTGGGTATACCTATAGGAGCTCAGTTTCTTTCAGCGAATGATAAAGCTTTAACCTGCTGATGGTTTGTATATCTCCCTGGTTAGGTAGTGTCAGTAGAGCATATCAGTATGTAAACAAAACCATCATATTGCATTTTGGGCTGACACTTAGTTGTTTGAAAATCCTAACCTGAACACCTTTGTGGCGATTGCACTAGACATTCGGCCATTAAATTCCTCTGGCTCTCGTCCCACCTGTCCTACCCTACCCTAAAAAGCGGTACTACAGGTAGTAGTGACAGTTTCTTTGAGTTTTTTAATGGCATAGTTGCTTGTCTCTGTATAAGGTTTGACAGTACAATTACTGCCAATAAAGTTGTCAAATCATGTCTCACTACTGTAACATGTAGTCGTTATCATGACAGACATTATATACTATATTCTCTACAGGATACAATTTTCTCTCATACTGTGACAAAGCGATAACAATCTGCATGTTTCATCTTTTTCAGTAGTTGTCTATGTGCCCCTAAATAATATATACTTATAGTACTTATCATAACCTCTCTCAGGGTAAGTGTTGACATTAATTTCATGTTAATTAAAATCAAAACATATATTTTTGTAAACCCACTATACCAAAACACTTCATAATAAAAGATAGTTTTAAAACTGACAATTTTTTAATGTCTCTTCATCTTATTTCTTGGTCATCTATTTGACCATGATTATTTTATCTTGTTTTTTTTGGTTTCTAGATCTCACAAAAGGTAAATAACTTGAAAAGATTTAATTTGGATGAGGCTGTGGATAAGGCCAAGAAAGCTCTTCACAAGAGGAAAACCCGTTTAGAAGTAGATGGAAAACCATCCCGCATGGACATGCTCACAAATGAGAACAAAGATCAAACAGAGAAAATAAGAGTGGAAGGAACAGATAAAAATGACAAATTGGAAGATGTCTTCAGTTATTCAGGATTATTAAAAAAAGGTAGGTGATAGAAGATATGAGTTGTACATGATGTTAGCAACATTGTATTGAAAAACAAATTATTGTAGAGACCACTGAAGTTTATTTGTTTTCATTAACAATTGTGGTAGCTCTTCTGGTAAAGTAGTTGGTCAGTTTGCCTTGCACTATTAAACCAGCCCCAAATGATATGACTTGGTACTGTGAGGTCTTTGAGAGCCGCTGTAGCGTAGTTGTTAGTGAACTCGCTCCGCAAGGCTGGTGGTCTGGGTTCAGCTCCCGCAATGCGCGTGGAATTTTCCAGACCGCGACGGCTCTCAGGTCGACCCAGCCTCAACTGGGTACCAGACATGCTCTGGGAAAGTAAAGGCGGCCGGCGTGATGCTGACCACATCACCCATCGTGTGCCGACGGTCAATGAAAATACAGGCCTAACACTGTATTGACCTATATACCACAAGGTACGAAGGGTTCCTTTACTTACTTTACTGTGAGGTCTTAAAAACTTCACATGCCTAGAGCATTAATATGCTAAAGGATTACATTTGGTGTTGGTGGTGGTTAGTCTCTCACTTCAAAAGTACTCTGTCTTCTTCCCACGGGAACCAACCTGACTATCTTTTTTTACCAGTAAACCCTGATCACAATGTAGGAGAGATCAAGTTTCTAGTCCTATCAGAGACAGATCTTAAAACATAGGTCATGTGTTCAAGTTGTGTACCTAAAATAACTCTTGACAGTTGAAAATCAATAAGAGTACACAGAAGACTGTTGCTGTGGTGATTTCTTATTCTTCGAATGCTCCATATCGACCACTTGTTAACCACTCTTTGCGATTTGTATATGATCCAAGCCTAAGAGCGATTGTACTCTGTGCCACTTATGCGCCTACAAATAGGCCAGCATATCCGATTTTGTGGCGTTTTTATTTACTAGGTAGTTTCCCTAGGTCCCTACCTCAGTCGCCTCTTACGACCTGCCTTGTAGGCCACAGTGTTACTATTCTTTGCTTCCTTGCAGGCCCAGCAACACATATGTGCTGCTGTGATTTTAGCTGGAAGATGCATGTAACAACAAAGTGAATTTTTCAATCATGATATTCTCTTTGCTAAAATATGGGATAAATGCTCTTTTGATGATAAGGACCGCTATGATGAGTGTGTCTAACCAGTGAGCCACAGGAATCATCAGTATGCATAACCTTAAATATATGCTGGAAATACTAGGCACACATGGGTCTGCCGAACCAATAATCAATAATTATCAATTGATTCATCATATGAGGTCATTGTCTCATCATATGAGGTCATTGTCTCATCATATGAGGTCATTGTCTCATCATATGAGGTCATTGTCTCATCATATGAGGTCATTGTCTAATCATATGAGGTCATTGTCTAAGATTTGTATTTATTATTTTGAATATAAATTGTAATGCATGTCTGAACTTATTATTTTATTTGTAGGTGGGGAGATCATATCAAATCATGCTAATATAAAATTGTTAAGTACAATGGGCATAGATAGCTGTGGAAGGATTGGCAATCACTTCACCTATATAAAAAACAATATGTCACTGCTACGTCAGAAAGTAGAAAGAGCACGACAAATTCTCACCACTTTACAGGTAAGTTCTGCTATTTATTGAATCATTATCCTCCCTACCTCCATTGTACCTCAGTAAGGTGTTGGAATGATTCATAAAGTCGAAACAGGAATGGTGAGACAAAACTGGGTGGAGGTACTGGTACAGACAGGGATCAGAGAAATCATCTTAATTTTTGTCCTTGGACATGTAGAGTCAGGGTAATGAATGAGCTGATTGATTGGCTGGCTTGGCTACGATATCAAAGGGATCTGCAATGGACTGACATGACATTTTTAACGCAATGAGTCTTTCCGAATAGAGAAGTTTAAGGGTTGTGAATCCAAGTAGCTGACCAGATTGAGAGAAATGGGTGTCGATATTAGTATAGCCGAAAAGAACAACAAACCAAATATGCAAAAAGATTGATTAATCAACATCAAACTGGCATATGACAGAGATGAGGTGTTTTAGAAGATCAACAGGTGTGACAATAAGAGACAAATTAGAAATGAAGAAATCAGAAGAAGACTGGATATGAAACCAGTTATGCAATTCATAAAAGAACAACAGATTAAATGGTTTGGACACCTGACAAGAATGCCCTGGTATCGCCTAGCACAGAGAGCCACACAGAAAAAGTATAATGAGTACAAGACAAGAGGAAGACCATGCAAAAGATGGAGCAATGGTATCAAGAACAGCCTTACGAAAATGAATATCAGCTTACAGAGTGCCTTAAAATGAGCACACACAAGATCACTACGTCGTCGTCTCTCCCCCTCCCCCAATCCCTATAAAGAAGTAAATGGTGGAAGAGAAGAAGAAGAACTGGCATATTGGGCCGCTGGATCGCCCGAGTGGTTACCGGGCCCAAATTTGTGGTGTAAAGAATAGAACCACTGTTTCCTGTCACGCATGTCGTAAGAGGCACTAAGGAGGTTTGGCTGAAATTGGATGCACATGTCCTAAACATGTAGAAGTCTATGCGTTTAGGGGCCTATCAAACCAATGTGCAACGTATACACGTTCTTGGCAAAGATCAAACATATCACAAAGAGTGATTAAAATTGGTTGTAAAGAAGCAACAAAGAAGAAGAAGAAGGGTTGCTGGATGCTGCTGGATTTGTTGAGGCGGAGATCAAAGCACCTACGGACATGACCGGAGTGCTATGATTACAGTCCTCATGTAATTGGTATCTGAAGAAGATGTAAGGATCTTCTGTGTGCCTTGTCTAATTCACAATATAGATGGAGACTGCAGTAAAACTATGTAGAATCGCTTGTCTAATTCACAATATAGATGGAGACTGCAGTAAAACTATGTAGAATCGCTTGTCTAATTCACAATATAGATGGAGACTGCAGTAAAACTATGTAGAATCGCTTGTCTAATTCACAATATAGATGGAGACTGCAGTAAAACTATGTAGAATCGCTTGTCTAATTCACAATATAGATGGAGACTGCAGTAAAACTATGTAGAATCGCTTGTCTAATTCACAATATAGACGAGACTGCAGTAAAACTATGTAGAATCGCTTGTCTAATTCACAATATAAATGGAGACTGCAGTAAAACTATGTAGAATCGCTTGTCTAATTCACAATATAGATGGAGACTGCAGTAAAACTATGTAGAATCGCTTGTCTAATTCACAATATAGATGGAGACTGCAGTAAAACTATGTAGAATCGCTTGTCTAATTCACTTTGTTAGTTAGTATTATTTCTGTAAAGTTTTTTTAATGCTGTCATTTCATCTTTGCATAGGTCTTCCTCTTGTTCTGTATTCATTATATATTTTAACATGGCTCTTTGTGGACAACGTCGTAAGCACTCTTGTTAGATGACAAAGCCATTTAATTTGTTGTTATTTAATAAATTGAATGACTGGTTTTATTCATAAGTCTTTCCTCTTGGGCCTGTGGCGCGCATGGGCAGAGGTCATAGCTCTCCATGTCTCGCGGTTCGTTGCTATTTGTTTTAAGTCTTTAATGTTTACTAGGCCCATCGTTGAGCCTTCTCTAGTGATGGTTCTACGCAGAGTCTCTCTTGGTCTTCCTCGTTTCTTTTTCCCTCTGGTGTCCATATGAGGGATTGGTAAGGGAGTCTTCTCATCCATTCTAAGTGTGTGGCCGATGTAGTTCCAGCGGCGCTTTCTTATAAAATTTGATACATTTTCTTGCTTGGTCTCTTGTCTTATTTGTGTATTGGGTCTGAAATCTGACCATTTGAGGTTCAGTATTCTTCTAAGACATTTATTCTCAAAGTTATCTAATTTTCTTTCTAGAGCTTTTGTTGCTTTCCAACTCTCGCATCCATAAGTTAATACTGGAATCACACAAGAGTTAAAGATCTTTAATTTTAAGTGCTTGCTGAGTGAATTGGACTTCCATATATTTGACAATTTGTTAAAAGCACTTGATGCCAATGCGATTCTGTGTGGATTTTATTCATAGTCTTCTTCTAATTTCAAATTTTATCTCTCATTGTTATTACTGCAGCTATTTTAAAACCTCTTACTTCTGTTGTTAGGATTTCGCATTCATTAGCTGTGAGTGATCATGTTTGGCATTGATTGTATAATGTTGGATATAAATAGTTTTTGTGACATTTGCTTTAGTACTCACAAGTAAAGAAGGAGATCAGAGCACCTATGGACATGTCCGGAGTGCAATGAAGATATTCCAAATTGAAACTGAAGTAATTAATTGAATTCATAGTGCAATACAAAAATAGTATTTTAAATATGTTCTCTTTACAAATATGACAAGCATTTTATAATTATACAATTTTTTTGTGTGGTTCACCCCGGATGTGCCATACCAGGTGGACCCCGTACAACAGAATGTGAAAACGTTTATAAACTATCAAGCCCCATCAATCCTTCGATCGAGGCACTCTAGTTTGTACAAAGGTAGCCGTGTGGCATTTAATGAAGGCTCCCGACCTTCGGCTTCGATCAAATGGGCACTAGTTCCGTAATACAAGCTGATAACTTTGTGAACCTATATAATGGGCCACATGACAGATATCAAGCGATACAGATACTACACTTTAATCTTAGCCAAAAGGCTGAGATTTATAATTATACAAGTGGAAGTGAAGTAAAACTGAATACTAACAAGGATGCCAAAAACATGTGTGAGACACTATAGAAAAAAATTAACTAAAAACATTTAGCTAGGTATTTTGACTATGGTGACATGCTTTCACATTTAATTTTGTTTTCTTTCTTTGTCTGCAGTTTTCAATATCAAAGTCAGGCGCTGGTCACATTCCTTTGTCAATACCTCAGACCAATTCAGAGACAGCATCTCTCACTACATCCATTAAAATTTGCATAAAACCAGTGTCCCTAGGTGGTACTGTGTTGTTTGTTAAGGGAAATAATTCTGTGAGTATTATGTGCACTAAATGTTGTATGCTGGGACATGTTCTATCATATCTGTCTCAGATGAATAATAATAACTATGAAAGAAATTATGTTATATTACCATTCATGAAAACTTAGATAGAAGTCTCTTTATGAATATACACCATAGTACCAATTCCAAGACATACTCAACTGCATTTTACACATAAGACGCAGATAAGAGTAGAGACAAAGGATACATTTTTGAACTACCTTTATGGTTAGTCAGTAGTCACAGTTTTAACTTTACAGCAATGGCTTGCCCTACAATTGCTCTGTTCCTGTGCTAGCAAACACAACTCAAAATGCTCATAGTTGTTTTGTGTGAATTTGTGAAGAAAACAAGCCCAGACACAAAGCTACATGATGTGTCAGGGACGATGTGATCTATTTCCAAGTGACACATTAATTTCTGGCCACTATCATCTCCAGTAGTTTGTCATATCCATTTTGTAAGTTTCTTTTTCATTATTTATCATATTCACGCTGATATATTCTGTACCATATATAACTTGTTGATGCCCTCATTTTATTGTTTTAAACTCTTTAATGAAATTTTCTGCCCATCTGCCCAGCGTGTTCATAGCGCGTTGGGCTGCTGTGACTAGCCCTCTGTGAGTGCGGGTTCAATTCCGTGGGCTGGCAGAAAAGCCACAGGTTCCCCAGATTTATGGTGTTTGTGGCACTGAACCGAAGGGTTACGTTGTCCATGGCACCGAGACGAAGAGCTGAAAGCTCAAGTGCTTCTGGATCAGAAACATTTTTTAAAATGAAATTTTCTAGCTTCATTATTTTGTTTGTGTTTTCTTGGCAATGTTGTTCATGATACTCTCGCTTTTCTTGCCTGTTTTTGTAACTTCTTTACATTTAACTCTATATTGTTGTTCTGATGTTTTCTTGTTTATGTCCATTCAGCCAAAGTTATCTTGCTTTCTTTTTATTTAAAACTGCTTCTTTACATCTTTCATTGAACCACATGTTTTTGTTTTTAATGGTTGTCAATCCTAATCATTCTTCTACAGTAGTTTTGATTACATTACAAAATATCAATCCATATTTGATCAACTTTCTCTTCTGACATTTTTGCAGTCTCAATTAAAAAAATGTTTCCCCATACTTTTCCTTATATTGTTTATCCAAATGTTATTTATCATACAGCTCCCATATGTTATGTATCAAACATCATCATCAAATAGATTGTCCTGAGCAGAACTTTGCCACTCTAACATTTAAGATCATGCAGGAAAAAATTTGGTAGCTATAAATAAATGTAAATATTGCAATTTGCTTTAGGCATCATATGGTGTGGCTCTTGCTGATGGTGACATTACAGTGACAGCTTATGACATAGAAAATGATGATATTGGTAGTGTCACAATGGATAAGGTGTCAGTTACAGATCAATGGTGCACTTTAGAGATTAAAAGGTAAGTCTTACACAGAATATTTAATATTTATGTATATATAGTATTTTATTTGTCTGTGTGTGTTCCTTGTTGTGTGTGTTCCTTGTATCAAATTCCATATTGACAGTGGAATTTATTACAACTGCAGGAGCTCTCAGGTGGACTCAATCTCAATTTGGTAACAGAAAATTTCTGGAAAGTAAAGGTGATAGATGTGATTTTTGACAACCTGGGTCTCTGTGGCGTAGAGGTTTGAAACTCACCTCTCATTCTAAGGGTACCTGGTTCACTCCATCATGGAGCCATCTGGATATTTTTCCAGAAGTCCCTGATCTCAGTGTAGGTGAGATTGAATTCTTAGTCCTATCGGAGATAGATGATAAAATGCAAGTCCCTGATCTCAGTGTAGGTGAGATCGAATTCTTAGTCCTATCGGAGATAGATGATAAAATGTAAGTCCCGTGTTCAAGTTTAGCACGTAAAGGAACCTTTGGAATTGAAAAATCAAGAAGAGCATGCTGCTTCCCAGGCAAAATTTCATAAGAAAAATTAAAATGTAAAATTGCTACCAAATAATGTCACCATCTTCTAAATGACATTGGGGAAACCTGGTTAGTGCTACAGAGTTTGTGCACTGCTGCTGAAATCTTCTTGTGTAAGAAAGAGATTGAAGCACACTTGGTTACTCACCAAGTGCAATGATGATGGTCCTATCACTCAATCAGTCAATGTCATTTTGCTTGAGTTTGTACCCCAAAAAATTATTATTGTAACTCAAATATTGTAACCAAAGTGAAGTCTATAGCAATAAATAGATTGGATATTTATATTTCCTTCTCATTGTGACTAAGGACTGGTGAAACCCTGACAGTAACTGCAGTTCCACAAACAGGAAACACACAAACCGTAAGCAAAATGGTTACTAATCTTCAACTGTTGCAGCCATTGCCTCTAATGGCATATGTTGGAGGTGTGCCTCAGAACTTAGGGGTAAGTCATGTTATGTTCTTCCCCTCTATTCATTTTGTTATCTACGTAGTTTGTTTTTTGTTCTATTCTTAAAAACCTCAATAATCAGGGAAATAATCATATCAGATGCTCAGTCAATGCTTTGGAAGATACAGAGCAAAGAAGTGGAAATACATAGATGTTGCAACTCTTCAAAAACTTGTATAACAACTATTCTCCACCAGTCGCTGATCTTCCTTTTTTTTACTTCCCTCTATTGTCTATTGTAGTTCTTATGTTATTTATGATTACCTCTGATGTGTGTCCTATCCAGTTCTAAATTTTGCCTTTTTGTACTGTGCACACATTTTTCTGGTTACACCTGCTGAGTAGTTCTTGGTCGCTGATTTAGTGGCGAAAATATTCAAAAAGTTTTCTTCTGGCCTTTTGAGTGTGACTGTGGCACAGAAAAAATGACTGACAAAAGTCTGCTGCAAATGTGCTCAAGATATAAGTAATAGTAAGGATTTATACATCAGCACCAGTTACCATTCAAAGACAAGCTCTTTAAAAATGATATCTCAACCCCACGACTGCTTTTTCTGATTATATTCAAGTTTATGTCTGAGAGTGTGAGCAAAGTATATCAATCTATCATTGTTATATGCTTCCAGCAAAGAAAACATTTTACAATGAAATTCTTCAGTTTGTATGTTAAATTTATCATTGTTATATGCTTCCAGCAAAGAAAACATTTTACAATGAAATTCTTCAGTTTGTATGTTAAATTTATCATTGTTATATGCTTCCAGCAAAGAAAACATTTTACAATGAAATTCTTCAGTTTGTATGTTAAATTTATCATTATTATATGCTTCCAGCAAAGAAAACATTTTACAATGAAATTCTTCAGTTTGTATGTTAAATTTATCATTGTTATATGCTTCCAGCAAAGAAACATTTTACAATGAAATTCATCAGTTTGTATGTTAAATTTATCATTGTTAAATGCTTCCAGCAAAGAAAACATTTTACAATGAAATTCTTCAGTTTGTATGTTAAATTTATCATTGTTATATGCTTCCAGCAAAGAAAACATTTTACAATGAAATTCTTCAGTTTGTATGTTAAATTTATCATTGTTATTGCTTCAGCAAAGAAAACATTTTACAATGAAATTCTTCAGTTTGAATGTTAAATTTATCATTGTTATGTTCTTCCAGCAAAGAAAACATTTTACAATGAAATTCTTCAGTTTGTATGTTAAATTTATCATTGTTATATGCTTCCAGCAAAGAAAACATTTTACAATGAAATTCTTCAGTTTGTATGTTAAATTTATCATTGTTATATGCTTCCAGCAAAGAAAACATTTTACAATGAAATTCTTCAGTTTGTATGTTAAATTTATCATTGTTATATGCTTCAAGCAAAGAAAACATTTTACAATGAAATTCTTCAGTTTGTATGTTAAATTTATCATTGTTATATGCTTCCAGCAAAGAAAACATTTTACAATGAAATTCTTCAGTTTGTATGTTAAATTTATCATTGTTATATGCTTCCAGCAAAGAAAACATTTTACAATGAAATTCTTCAGTTTGTATGTTAAATTTATCATTGTTATATGCTTCCAGCAAAGAAAACATTTTACAATGAAATTCTTCAGTTTGTATGTTAAATTTATCATTGTTATGTGCTTCCAGCAAAGAAAACATTTTACAATGAAATTCTTCAGTTTGTATGTTAAATTTATCATTGTTATGTGCTTCCAGCAAAGAAAACATTTTACAATGAAATTCTTCAGTTTGTATGTTAAATTTATCATTGTTATGTGCTTCCAGCAAAGAAAACATTTTACAATGAAATTCTTCAGTTTGTATGTTAAATTTATCATTGTTATATGCTTCCAGCAAAGAAAACATTTTACAATGAAATTCTTCAGTTTGTATGTTAAATTTATCATTGTTATGTGCTTCCAGCAAAGAAAACATTTTACAATGAAATTCTTCAGTTTGTATGTTAAATTTATCATTGTTATGTGCTTCCAGCAAAGAAAACATTTTACAATGAAATTCTTCAGTTTGTATGTTAAATTTATCATTGTTATATGTTTCCCAGCAAAGAAAACATTTTACAATGAAATTCTTCAGTTTGTATGTTAAATTTATCATTGTTATATGCTTCCAGCAAAGAAAACATTTTACAATGAAATTCTTCAGTTTGTATGTTAAATTTATCATTGTTATATGCTTCCAGCAAAGAAAACATTTTACAATGAAATTCATCAGTTTGTATGTTAAATTTATCATTGTTATATGCTTCCAGCAAAGAAAACATTTTACAATGAAATTCTTCAGTTTGTATGTTAAATTTATCATTGTTATATGCTTCCAGCAAAGAAAACATTTTACAATGAAATTCTTCAGTTTGTATGTTAAATTTATCATTGTTATATGCTTCCAGCAAAGAAAACATTTTACAATGAAATTCTTCAGTTTGTATGTTAAATTTATCATTGTTATATGCTTCCAGCAAAGAAAACATTTTACAATGAAATTCTTCAGTTTGTATGTTAAATTTATCATTGTTATATGCTTCCAGCAAAGAAACATTTTACAATGAAATTCTTCAGTTTGTATGTTAAATTTATCATTGTTATGTGCTTCAAGCAAAGAAAACATTTTACAATGAAATTCTTCAGTTTGTATGTTAAATTTATCATTGTTATATGCTTCCAGCAAAGAAAACATTTTACAATGAAATTCATCAGTTTGTATGTTAAATTTATCATTGTTATGTGCTTCCAGCAAAGAAAACATTTTACAATGAAATTCTTCAGTTTGTATGTTAAATTTATCATTGTTATATGCTTCCAGCAAAGAAAACATTTTACAATGAAATTCTTCAGTTTGTATGTTAAATTTATCATTGTTATATGCTTCCAGCAAAGAAAACATTTTACAATGAAATTCTTCAGTTTGTATGTTAAATTTATCATTGTTATATGCTTCCAGCAAAGAAAACATTTTACAATGAAATTCTTCAGTTTGTATGTTAAATTTATCATTGTTATATGCTTCCAGCAAAGAAAACATTTTACAATGAAATTCATCAGTTTGTATGTTAAATTTATCATTGTTATATGCTTCCAGCAAAGAAACATTTTACAATGAAATTCTTCAGTTTGTATGTTAAATTTATCATTGTTATGTGCTTCAAGCAAAGAAAACATTTTACAATGAAATTCTTCAGTTTGTATGTTAAATTTATCATTGTTATATGCTTCCAGCAAAGAAAACATTTTACAATGAAATTCTTCAGTTTGTATGTTAAATTTATCATGTGTCTTATGCCATAAACAGATTAATGATGGATCATGGGAAGGATGTGTTGGTGAGCTGATAGTGAATGGAAGAGAACTGACACTGTTCAGTCCAAGCAGTGAAAACAATGGAACCACTTTATGTACAGATCATTGGTAGGTTTCAACAATTTAAAAAAAATATAATTACATTGAATAATGTTCTTATGTCTTATGAAGTGATTGTACGTACACATAACAATATTATGATTGTCTGCTGGAGAACACCACAATAGATGAATCAGTGAGTATGAAAAGGAAAGGAAATGGAATCAAGCATAGGATGAGCAGGACGAGATGTTAGAGAAGACGGTTTATGTGCATTAGTAACCAGCATGACACGCCCTAAACAGACCTGGAGATTAAGTCTTCTTAAGGAACTGAAGAGTGCTCGACTATCTAGGGAGAACATAAAGAAAACAGCCAGAGACCGAGAAAAGTGGCGAAAAACTGTTGAGGCCCTATGCTCCTCAAGGAGCGAAGAGGAATAAGTAAGTAACCAGCATGACACAGGAACAAGCTTACATATTCTTTTACATCTGCTGAGGGAGACTGAGCACCCATAGGTCTGTCCAAAGTGCAACCACGTTGGTTCTTGAACAAGTAGAACTTTCAAAATTTTTTTCTCTTGTTCATTCACTATGAATTCAGGTATAGTCATGTCACCAATATGGCATCTCGGACTAATTTTTGCTTGAAGGCTTGCTTGTTGTATTATCACCAGTGTCTCTCACTATTCAGGCAAGCCGTACTGCAACTTATGAGGTATTTATAATTTAGATACACAAGCAAAGGATTCGGGTTTGCTTTATTCCAACTGCGTACCATGTGCACACCAAGAATTTTTTGCCAAGCTGGCAACAAACTTCAATATTACCTATGGTAGAGTGTTCCCTATCAGCAACCCCCTGTACTGAAATGCATGTAAGTTAAGCTGAATAAACTAGAATGTGGACTATATTGAACCACATTGTCAATTTTAAAATACATATATTACCTTATTAGTAATGAAAAATTTACTACAACTGGATGTTACAAATAAAATCTAGTAGTAATAACCTACCTCTATTTTTTTGTTTTAGCATCTCAGAAAGGCACAAACTGTCTATGGTGTTCAATGGAAATGGGTTTGCTCGTTTCATCCGACCAGATAGAGAAAGCATCAGTTTAATCACATTAAAGTTCCAAACTCATCAGAAGATGGCTAGTCTGCTATCTGTCATCAACAATCGTAATGTATGTATTTACTTTTCTTATTTCATAGTATTTTTTTTTTAAAATAAATACTTTGTCATATTGTTTTGAATATGTTTGAACTCTCTGAGGAATTACAAGTTTGCAAATTTTTTTCATGTGTTTTTTCATATCTTTTGCATGGTCTTCTAACTTAACTGCCACTGTTTGTATAGCTAAACTACATAGATGAATCTAGGTTACCTCCTTTTTTCCTTTATGAAATCTTCAGTTGATGGGTTCTCTCTTATCGCTTTAATGATGTCATTTCTGTCTATGAATGCAACACTCCTTAATGCAACACTAGAGCATCTGCCATCCCATTATCTTTCATGTCAACATGCCCATGCTCCAGCACAAAAATAGAGGTAATTTTTTCAGTCATTGAGGAATCCAAAGACTGCCACCACTGTTACTTTACTGTTTTCATGTGGTAAATTATTTTATAGGACAGGACACTTGGTTTCTTAGTTATGATGAGCCAAATCTGGACGCTGACATCAAACGATAGAAGAAAACTAGTCACCACAGAGTCTATGCAGAATGCTGGAGTATCAAGAAGAGACTGGTTTATGAATGAAGACATCAGGAAAAATTGGGTACAACATCAGTACTGAACTTCATCAAGAAACAACAAATTAAATGGTTTGGCCAATAAGCAGATTACCAATAAACAGTGCCTTAAAGAGCAATGCTAATTCGATACAGTGGATACAAAGCAAAAGGCTTTCAACGCTAAAGGTGTACCTCAGAAATAACAAAGGCGGGGGAAAACACTATTTATGAAGCACCTCAAACACCCTTTTTATCAATCTTTTCTTTTACTAACTTTGTGAGACAAAACATGATTAAAGAAAAGAAGAAGATGAAGAAGTTATAGTGATCGTTGATCATAATAGTAAGAAAAGAAGAAGATGAGGAAGTTATAGTGATCGTTGATCATAATAGTAAGAAAATAAGAAGATGAAGAAGTTATAGTGATCGTTGATCATAATAGTAAGAAAAGAAGAAGATGAAGAAGTTATAGTGATCGTTGATCATAATAGTAAGAAAAGAAGAAGATGAGGAAGTTATAGTGATCGTTGATCATAATAGTAAGAAAAGAAGAAGATGAAGAAGTTATAGTGATCGTTGATCATAATAGTAAGAAAAGAAGAAGATGAGAAGTTATAGTGATCGTTGATCATAATAGTAAGAAAGAAGAAGATGAGAAGTTATAGTGATGTGATCATAATAGTAAGAAAAGAAGAAGATGAGGAAGTTATAGTGATTTATCATAATAGTAAGAAAAGAAGAAGATGAGGAAGTTATAGTGATCGTTGATCATAATAGTAAGAAAAGAAGAAGATGAAGAAGTTATAGTGATCGTTGATCATAATAGTAAGAAAAGAAGAAGATGAAGAAGTTATAGTGATCGTTGATCATAATAGTAAGAAAAGAAGAAGATGAAGAAGTTATAGTGATCGTTGATCATAATAGTAAGAAAAGAGATAAGAGTATAGTGATGTGATCATAATAGTAAGAAAAAGAAGATGAAGAAGTATAGTGATCTTGATATAATAGTAAGAAAAAGAAAATGAAAGTTATAGTGATCGTTGATCATAATAGTAAGAAAAGAAGAAGATGAAGAAGTTATAGTGATCGTTGATCATAATAGTAAGAGTATAGGCTGAATCAGCAAAACATCAGTATAACAGTCATGACAAATACTGTGTCTTTTAGAGATTTTACCTGACTGTAACCATGGCTAATGGTGCCCTGAAGATAGAGAGCTCAAGTCCCAATGAGAATATTGTGCTGCTTAGTTTAAACAGCTCATTGAATGATGGAGAAAGTCACTTTTTGAGGGTAAGTTAGTTTGACAATATCTTTCTTACAGTAGTCCACATCCTACAATATGTCCACATTTTACAATATGTTCACAACTTGGTTCACAACTTACAATATGTCCACATCTTAGTTCACAACTTACAATATGCTCCAACTTGGTTCACAATACAATATCTCACATCTTAGTTCACAACTTACAATATGCTCACAACTTGGTTCACAACTTACAATATATTCACATCTTAGTTCACAACTTACAATATGCTCACATCTTAGTTCACAACTTACAATATGCTACAATCTTGTTCACAACTTACAATATATTCACATCTTAGTTCACAACTTACAATATGCTCACATATTAGTTCACAACTTATAATATGTCCACAACTTAGTTCACAACTTATAATATATCCACATCTTAGTTCACAACTTACAATATGTTCACATCTTAGTTCACAACTTATAATATGTCCACAACTTAGTTCACAACTTACAATATTCCGACTCGCCTGAGTGGTTACCGGGGCCCATATTTGTGGTGTAAAGAATAGAACCACTGTTACCTGCCACGCATGTCGTAAGAGGCACTAAGGAGGTTTGGCTGAAATCGGATGCACATGTCCTAAACATGTAGAAGTCTATGCATTTAGGGGCCTACAAACCAATGTGCAACGTATACACGTTCTTGGCAAAGATCAAACATATCACAAAGAGTGGTTCAAATTGGTCTTAAAGAATGAACGCAAAGAAGAAGACAATATGCCCACATCTTAGTTCAGATCTTACAGTAAATCTACATTTTCAGTTGCCAGTTCATGACACACACACAAATAAGATCATTGTTTTGTATGGCTGCCCATAAAACTGCATTGCATCTCAATTTGACTCTTACTAGTGTAGCAGCTACTACAAAAAATAAGTTTGCTAAAAATCATTTTCAAAAATGGGCTAAAGTCATTGATATTTTATCATTATTATATTTCAACTGTAGATTGTATATAAAGGCAGCAAGACATACCCAGAGCTTGACGGAAATGGTGAAACCTTTTCTGTAGAAAGAGCAGTTCCACAAATTCTCAGAGAGATTCTTGATGGAGTGCTTGTTGGTGCATTTGTATCTACTTCAAGAGAGTTTCTGACTACTTCTTACAGGTCTGTTGTAAAATATTTTGTTTGGTATGTTCTGATCTAAAGTTAGCGTTCATAGCTCAAGCGGTAGTGAGCTCGATCACAAACCCAAGCGTACCTGGTTCGTACCTGTTGGGCAAGTTTGGAAACAAGTTCGTTCGTGGATTTTAAAAAGGTAAAAATAGACCTCACCGTTCAGAAAGCAATGGCAAACTACTGAACGTATAAGTGATGCCTAGAAAATCAACGACTCCATTTACTGTAGTTGATGGCTACATCCTGTAAAGGTTATGCCACAATTTTCATTTTCATGATCTAAATTGAAGCTTTTCAAACAAGGTGTTACAGAAAAGTTCTCAGAACATCCTGGACTGAGAAGAGAAAACAAAACCAAAGACATCCTACAAGACCTGCATATCGAGGAACATTGGCTCATAAATAACATCGTTATTGGTTACTAAACTGACGTCATTGCACTCCGGGCAGACCCATAGGTGCTCAGTCTCCCCAACAGATATCGAAGAGTATGCATACTGATGGTTCCTGTGGCTCGCTGATTAAACACACCTCTCTCTCTGCCTCTCAGGCATCCGGTTTGACTTGAACAACGGGTAACTCCAAACTGCTTAAATCGCTTGATCGATTCAACATCGATTTTAGTGTCCTCATCCAACAGAGAGTCTCGAAGAGACCAAAGAATATCCCCTTATCCATCTTCAACTCCCAACAATCGATGCTGTTGATGCAAGCCTGTCCGCTCTCTCATTACCGTAAACACCTGCATGCCCAGGACAGTATATCCACGTAAGCCGCTGGAGGTTAGAAACTTCTATAGACGACATCCACACATACCGAAACCTGCCCTTCTGGATCTTGTGAAGCATCGACTGAGAGTCAGATACAACAACTGCCCCAGTAAATGAAGTCCCAGAAATCCAATGGAGGGCAGCAGTAATGGCCTCAACCTCCATCCTCATACTAGAAGTAGTTGTCCTGTATGCCCCACTTCGCTCTGCAACAACTCTACCATGCGCATTAGCCAAGAAACCCCAGCCGGATTTCTCACCACGTTGAACCAACCCATCGGTATATACAACAACATCATCATTCCTTGCATTATCTTCTATCAACTGCTTAACTGCGAGATCAGCCTTCATGTTGATCAGCCCCAATCTCTACATTCTCGTCCAAGAGTAATAACATCATGTCACAGAAGTTTACATATTTTGGGTACGTTAAACATCACAGTGGTTTGGAGAGAACGGTAACGGAAGGCATGGTTCCTGGAGTGCGAGGCAGGCGATGACCAAGACGAAGGTGGCAGCAGAACCTCAAAGAAACTTTGAACATGGCGCTGGAAGAGGCGAGAGAACTTGCTAGAGACAGAGAGTTTTTCAAGCGAGCTGTGATGAAAGCGATGCCCACGAGGGACATGCTACTACTTGAATGATCTCAATTTAGTCAATAATAGAATAAGATTGAATTTATACTTTTTTAATGTATGTTTTTAATGTATATACTTAGTCACTCATCTTTACCCTGGGAAAGGATAGATGAGGGGGTGTGTTAGAGGTCATCCAGAGAGAACATCATACAATTCTATCAGTTCTTGATGTTCTGGTGAATGGTGGACCCCGTGACCCATCAAGTGCCATTTGTCAAAGATAATATGCAGATGTAACACAGTATTCCCCAATATACCTCATGGTATGAAAATGGGTTATTGGCTTACTTTTACTTTATTTACAGCTGGTTAAGGTAACAATGTATCAATAAGAAATCTTGAGGGCATAAACATCGATTCTATCATAAACATCAGTATTTTAAAACACATGTGACTTCTACCTTACAAAATTAGATTATAAATTTATATAAGGGATCTTGTGTTATTGAGATCAAATTTACAGGGTTTTTTATTTACCATCTTTGCATTGATCAAAAATTCCTTTAAACTTCCCAAAATTTGATAGGAATCTATGTTTTTAGGAGAAGGAAAATATAAATCAGGGTAGACATCTTTCTTAAGAGAGGCAACTCTGACATTAAACTTCTGCTTTCCAGTCAAACTGCAAACAGCTAAATAAAAAGAAAGGCTTAACCTGACAGAAATGCATTTTGAAATCGGATGCACTTATCCACAAGCTGGGTCGACGTCAGAGCCATAGGGTCAGTGAAAATCCTTATGTGGAATTTGATGCTGAAACCATACATCTATGCAGCAAGTACACTAACACACTTGCTATTATTTCTATCTCTTATAATATAAAATTGAACACTTAATCACATTAAGATTTATAAAATATTCATTCTTATATATCTGCAGTAATGATACATTTTCTGTCAGTTATTGATACATAATCTGCAATGATAAATTGTCACTAAGATACAATATTCTGTTTTTCAGACCTTTCATTATGTATAAGTGACATTTCTATCAATGATAAAAGATTGTCACTACCAGATGCTGCTGATATTCATAACACTTTCCATGGAGATTGCAAGGACTCAAGTAGAAATGTATGTTCTAATACTATATCATTTTAGTCTACAAAATTACAATAGCTCATTTGCTTCCTATGTCCTTGAGATATTTAATCTAAAGAAATTTAAAAATTAATTAAATATTTAGATATATCAAATCAATGTATTACAAAACTGAAAAGCACAAGTTCTTTCATAGCCTTGGATTTTATTTTTTTAATTATTCCTGCTTGGCTTGCATAACTTGCACATGATGTCATTGGCGAGTGGCACAATTATTTAACCACGCGCTATTTTACTTCTGTATTTTAAGTTTTTCTGAGGGTTTTTTTCAAGTTCTTTATTTGTTCTTGATTTGCTAAAGATCTTTCGATTTTATTTTTACTTTTTCTGCACCTATTTAAAACAGACAGCTTCTGTTGTTCATTCACCATTTGTAGTTGGCATTTAGTTTTACTGTTGTCCTTTTAATATTCTATATTACATTGCTACATAATGGCTACACTGAATATACAATCTCGTCTGGACCACACAAGAAACATCAGAAGGCTGAAAAATGCAGTAATAATACCTATACGGAAAGGAAAGGCATCAAAATAGAATGTGCAAAATACAGAGGAATATCACTTCTGAGCCATACAGTAAAAAAATACTGCAAAATTTAAAAAAAGATACTACAACGTTATCAATTATAAAGTCACAACTAAATGAAACACAAATGAGCTTCAGAAAAAACAGAAGTTGTACTGATGCAATCTTTGCACTCTGAAAGACAATAGAAAGACAGTAAAATACAACCAAGAACTACATTTCACATTTTTGACCAAGAAAATCTTTGACCGAGTAGATAGACAATAACTATGGAAACTCTTAGCTCTGTATAGAGATAATGATCAACTGATCAACCTATGTAAATGCCTTTATGATAACAGAGAGTGCTCAGTGAGAACAAACAATGGTGTCTCAAATAACTTTAGCCTTAAATCAGAAGTAAGACAAAGATGTGTACTGTCCCAATTATTGCTCATCACATATAACAACCATGATGAGTTATGTGAAGATACCAACCAACAACCATGATGAATTATGTGAAGATACCAACCTTGGTGCCCTCCTAAATGAACTGTTTTTTGCAGATGACCAAGTAATTATTGTCACAAAAGCAGAACACTTACAGAAGCACATCAACAAACTAAATAGCGCATGTAAAGATCACAACATGAAAAGTAATGCTGAAAAGACCAAGATTATAACAATATCAAGAGAAGAAAAAAAGAAACAAATATCTTCAATGCAAACCAACAGGGACAAGTGAAAAACTTAACGTAGTTGGGAAGCTCGATAACAGCAGATGGAAGAATAAATACAGAAATGCAACAAAGTAAGCCAAATCATCGGCTAAATGACACAGATACTCAATTGCAAACATGTATCTTTACACACAAAATGAGCATTAAGCAATATGATCTTCATCCCAACTTTGTGCTATCAGTGTCAAAATTGGACACTTACAGCAAATGAAAAAAGGAAAAATTACAACAGAGATGAAATGCCTGATAAAAATAGCGGGAGTAACAAGGAGAGATAAGATTTTAAAACCGAGACCATTCGAGACTTTGTAGAAACAACACCAGCGTTAGAACATATTAAGAAACAACAAACCAAATGGTACAGCCATGTACCACAATTACCATCCATCAGTACACCACAACGAGCACTACTATTCAGATACAATGGTTTCAAGGTCAAAGGTTGCAAATGATGGACCTCAGAAATATCAGAGGTGGTGCAAATTCTTAGTGATACAGATAATGAGCTACAAAAACCAGAACTGGATCCTGCAATGTGAGAACAATGTATGAAGCAGGAAAACTGTTGCAGATAAGGCCCAAAATGACCCGGAGAAAATTAGAATAAGAACTGAAAGAAGTGAATCCTAGCTGGAACACAATACAGATGATGTTCACGAATAGAGAAGAATGGAATGCATTTGTTGCTGCCCTAAGCATCATAGGCACTACAGGCTAGAAAGAGGGAGATAATTAGCAAGTCTTCAGTACTTGAGCACTTTTACATATCCCTCTAACAAATAAATAGTAATATTTAATTTTATGACAGATTTTGTGAACAATTTTGTATCACTAATAGGTGTCCTATTTGTTTTTTTAATTTCTAAAATCTGGTCACCTTGTGCATAAAGTATATACAAAATAAATTTTTGCAACTAATTTTGTCAGATATGGGAATCCTGCTGGCAGTGGACAGATCGTAGCAAACCTCTTTCATTAGGTGTAGTGGAAAATTCTAATAGAATATCATTTTTGATATCAAGAGATGCTCTAGGACCTGTCATTCATTTTGCTAAAGAAGAGGTGAGTGAGTGTTGGTATCATTAACTAAAAAGCAGATTATTTTAAAAAACTTCTTTTGATCAAATCAATCATTAGATATGCAGCCACCTTTATTTCCCATTGTTTCTTTGGTACCCAGTTGAGGCTGGGTTGACCTCAAAACCATTATGGATGGAAGAAATCTCACTCCATATAGGGAATTGATCCTGGAACCATATATCTACAAAGCAAGAGCATTAATCACTATACTTTCATTGCTCTCAAGACATAAATAGTTGAAGAATTTGTTTAAATAAACATATATATCTGTTTGAAAACAGTTCATTCAATAATTACACTAAAAAGTAAACAAATATAAATAGCATATGGAATAAAATGTAACATTATTATGGCAATGAAAAGTTGAAATCATGAAGTTGATAGTTACAGATATATTATGTTTTCTAATTTAAGAAACAAGATGTGCAAAGCTGGGTTTTTTAGGAGGAAAAGGGTATCATCAGCAACCTTAGTGTGGTTTCCAGTGTAGCAGAGAATAGAACCACTGTGTCCTCTCGTTATCAGTCTGCATAGGACAACAATGTGGTCGATTTGGGTAGAATATGTGACATACCAACTAAAATAACCACTGTATTCAAAGAACTATTTGAGAGATAAAAGTGCAAAGTTGAAATCAGACTCATAGAAACCAAATACTTGCAAATAACATCAGTTCGCCAAAGATGCATCTTGTTATCCTTCTTATTGTGATGGATTATGTCATGAAGAAGGTAGATAATAAATAACATTGGAAGAGGACAACAGGGGAATCTCCTGGAGCATCTAGAACATTTAAACTTTACAGATGATGTATGTGCCATTAGCTAAAGTAAAGAACATCAAAAGATAGACAAGATCAATAAAATAGCAAAACAGACTAGACTAAGGATGTCACTATTAACCCTTTCATGATGTAATATTTTCTTTTTTTTTACCTCAAACACATTTATATCGTAATGTATACTGAATTAGAAGAGTACTTAGAATATCATGGACAGAAAAAAGAACAAATGCTTCTGTTCTGCAACAACTTGATATTAAAGAGAGTTGGCTATTAAAGAGCATAACATCAAGGAGAATTAAATATTTCGGACACATCCAATGACATGAGTGCCTAGAGAAGATAATTTTGGAGGGAATGGTGCCTGGTAGAAGAATGAGAGGAAGACCTAGAAGACTACGGGTACAAGATGTCATTGACGATCTTCTTTTCTTTGAGTTCGTTCTTTACAACCAATTTTAATCACTCTGTGATATGTTTGATCTTTGCCAAGAACGTGTATACGTTGCACATTGGTTTGGTAGGCCCCTAAACGCATAATCTTCTACACGTTTAGGAAAATGCATCCGATTTCAGCCAAACCTCCTCAGTCGCTCTTACGACATGCGTGGCAGGTAACAGCGGTTCTATTCTTTACACCCCAAATTTGGGCCCCAGTAACCACTCGGGCGATTGACGATCTGAGAATGACTGCTGCTGACGCTGGCCAACTTGCACAGAACAGAGAGTTTTTCAGGACAGCTGTCATGGAAGCCAAGTTCTAAAAGGGACAAGCTACTTGATGATGATGACACTGAATTAGAGAGTATACTGATTTTGTGTCCTTAAAAATATATATATAATGCGAGCCAGTGTATCAGCTAAGAAGGGTGATGGTGTTAATAATATGCATTAATTTAATTATAATTCTTGTTAATAAATTTAATATTGCAACATAAAAATTTTGCTTTTTCAGAAATTTGACCTTGAAGTCACCATGACTTCAGCAGGCATTGAGGTCAGCTCAGGTGATTCAGAAGGTGTCATAGTTAGACCAGAGAAAGATAACACTTATTTTACCCTCATTACAATTACTGATGATGGAAAAAAGTAAGTTGAATTCATTTAATTCTAACCACCAAAACATCATTTTATAAAAATGTATAATCTATTTTGAAAAATTGCATTTTATATATTAGTGTCATTCTGGTGATAACTGATTTACTTAACTTATTCATCTCCACTCCTCGTGGAGCATAGGGCCTCAACAGTTGTTCACCACTTTTCCTAGTCTCTGACTGTTTTCTTTATGGTCTCCCAGGGTAGCCCAGCATCCCTCAGTTTCTCAAGAAGACTTAGTCTCTAGGTTTGTTTAGGACATCCCAGTCTCTAGGTTTGTTTAGGACATCCTCTTTTCCATTTTCCTTGCGGGTATCACACAAGTGCTTGTACAGTGACATTTGACTGTATCTTCCGCAGGGTATGCTCGACCCATTACCATTTTCTCCTCTTAACCTGGGTCATCATAGTTTCCAAATTTAGGTGACAGTTGGAAAATTTTGTTAGATTCATCTGATCATGTCTCACCACTGTACCATGTACTCATTAGTTGATCTTATGTCTGAACCATGTTGTCTCTGCATGACTGTGCAATGAAGGTTGCTCTCTGACATCCTCTTATTCTCTTCTCCTGAGTTTTACCTTCCAGTATCTTCTGTAACCAGCAATTTTGTCTCATATTCTTACCAACCATGACAGTCTACATTATTTGTCATAGTTGTCTTATATGTCACTATGTCTTTAAGGCCTCTTGTTTCTATGTGCCACTATGTCATGTAACTGCTGCCCTCCATTGGCTCTCTGGGACTCTGGTTACTGGGATCGTTATTGCTTCTGACTCTCAGTCAATGCTTTGAGAGATCCAAAATGGCAGGCTGCCATATGAGTGGATGTAATCTATAGGTTTCCATCCTCCAGAAACTTATGTGAATCTACTGTCCTAGTCATATGGGTGTTCACTTCAATGAGAGAGTGGACATGCTTGCATCAAAAGCATTGATTTTTGAGGATGGATAAGGGAGATGTTCTTCTATCTGTTGGATGAGGACACTAGAACTGATGTTGAATCAATCAATAAATGTAGGGAGTTTGGAATTACTTGTTGTACAAATAGAGCTGTATGCTTGAGGGGCAGAGAGAGAAGTGTATTTAACTAGCAAGCCATAGGAACCATCAGTATGCATACCCTTTGACATCATGTAGTGTGTCTATGTGCCACCTATTGTCCAAGTGCTCTATGTGCCACCATGTCTAGTCTGTGTCTATGTGCCACCATGTCCAATGTGTCTATGTGCCACCATATCTAGTGTGTCTATGTGCCACCATGTCTAGTGTGTCTATGTGCCACCATGTCTACTGTGCCTATGTGCCACAATGTCCAGTGTGTCTATGTATCACCATGTATAGTGTCTATGTGCCACCATGTCCAGTGTGTCTATGTGACACCATGTCTAGTGTGTCTATGTTCCACCATGTCTAGTGTGTCTATGTGCCGACATGTCCAGTGTGTCTATGTGCCACCATGTCTACTGTGTCTATGTGCCACTATGTCCAGTGTGTCTATGTGCCACCATGTCTACTGTGTCTATGTGCCACCATGTCTAGTGTGTCTATGTGCCACCATGTCTACTGTGTCTATGTGACACCATGTCTAGTGTGTCTATGTGCCACCATGTCTAGTGTGTCTATGTGCCGCCATGTCTAGTGTGTCTATGTGCCACCATGTCTACTGTGCCTATGTGCCACCATGTCCAGTGTGTCTATGTATCACCATGTATAGTGTCTATGTGCCACCATGTCAGTGTGTCTATGTGACACATGTCATGTCTATGTCCACCATGTCAGTGTGTCTATGTGCCACCATGTCCATGTGTCTATGTGCCACCATGTCCAGTGTGTCTATGTGCCACCATGTCTAGTGTGTCTATGTGCCACCATGTCTAGTGTGTCTATGTGCCACCATGTCTAGTGTGTCTATGTGACACCATGTCTAGTGTGTCTATGTGCCACCATGTCCAGTGTGTCTATGTGCCACCATGTCTAGTGTGTCTATGTGCCACCATGTCTACTGTGTCTATGTGACACCATGTCTAGTGTGTCTATGTGCCACCATGTCTAGTGTGTCTATGTGCCACCATGTCTATGTGTCTATGTGCCACCATGTCATGTGTCTATGTGCCACCATGTCTACTGTGTCTATGTACACATGTCCAATGTCTATGTGCCACCATGTCTAGTGTGTCTATGTGCCACCATGTCTAGTGTGTCTATGTGCCATCATGTCTAGTGTGTCTATGTGCCACCATGTCTAGTGTGTCTATGTGCCACCATGTCTACTGTGTCTATGTGCACCATGTCTAGTGTGTCTATGTGCCACCATGTCTAGTGTGTCTATGTGCCACCATGTCTAGTGTGTCTATGACATGTCTAGTGTGTCTATTCCACATGTCATGTGTCTATGTGCACCATGTCTATGTGTCTATGTGCCACCATGTCTAGTGTGTCTATGTGCCACCATGTCTAGTGTCTATGTGCCCCATGTCTATGTGTCTATGTGCCACCATGTCTAGTGTGTCTATGTGCACCATGTCTAGTGTGTCTATGTGCCACCATGTCTAGTGTGTCTATGTGCCACATGTCTAGTGTGTCTATGCACCATGTCAGTATGTCTATGTGCCACCATGTCTAGTGTGTCTATGTGCCACCATGTCTATGTGTCTATGTCCACCATGTCTAGTGTGTCTATGTGCCACCATGTCTACTGTGTCTATGTGTCACCATGTCATTGTCTATGTGCCACCATGTCTAGGTGTCTATGTGCCACCATGTCAGTGTGTCTATGTCACCATGTCATTGTCTATGTGCCACCATGTCTAGTGTCTATGTGATTCCTGATGACCCAGGTCAGGAATGAAAAATAGACAGTCAGTCATACTCTATGGATGACACAGTCCAGTATCACTAGACAAGCACTTGAGTGAGACACACAAAGAAAACAGAGAAGGAGACATCCTAAACAGACCTGGAGACAGAGACCTCTTGAGGAATAGAAAGATGTTGGAATATCCTGGTAAGCCATAAAGAAAACAGCCAGATACAGAGGAAAGTGGAGGACATCTGTTGCAGTTCTATTCTCCACAAGCAGCAGAAAGTGCTCAGTGTCTATGTGTCACTCTGTCTTGTAGAAATTTGTTATTATATTTTGTTTAGACTGTTAATCTTTAGTATTAATCTTCTACCTGTTCTATTCTGATCTATTTGAAACATTCAATGATTTTTAAAAACTCATCAAATGATGAACATTTTATTCCCAGTGCGTTAGTGCAAGCATGGGACCAGAGTGTGACATTCAGTTATGGCGGCATATGGGGTTTTGTCAGAAGTGACATGACGACTCCTCACTCTGTGGTCTTAGGGGAACCTAGAGATGGAGTAGACAGAATGTTTACTGGTTATATTTCTCAATTTACCATTGAGGACAGGTAATGGGTTGTTTGTTGTTTTTTAATGCGTTGGTTCTTATCAATCAAGTTCATCACTTGATCGGTGTGGTTTGTGTTGTGCACGTTAGAATGTTCCGCCTCCATTAGGCCCCAATGGTATGTAGGAATGAACATTTGAATTTTGGCCAAATTGTATGCTGATTATCCAATGGGACACAAATTTGCACAGACTGTAAGATTTTAAACAGAAAAACCCAGTTTTAAAGTACCACATTTGAAGTTATACTATAGCATGGTATCAGATTTGACTGACCATAGGGAGGACATCAGAGATGACTAACGACAAGGTAATGGGTAATTTGATTGATTCGCTGGAATACTATCAAATTAAATGTTATCATAAGCCTTCAACGAGAGCCACATTAGTGTAATGGTTAGTGCTCTAGCTTTGTAGATGTGTGGTTTCAGAATCAAATTCCATAGAGGAAGTGGAATTTCTTCAAATCGTACAGCTGTCAGGTTGACCCAGCCTTAGTTAGGTAAAAGGAGAGTACCGGGATGTAAAAGTGACATACCATTGTGTGCTGTTGTTTTTAGAAGAAATAATGGTCAATACTACTCCTCATTATACCTCATGGTATGAAAACAGGTTCTTTATTTAACATTTACAACCCTTCAACAGTAACAGATCCGACTTCAAGACAACTTCTCATTTAATTATGTCTTATGGCAAGATACACACTAATTAATCATGCTATCTTTTTTGCTATATCAAGGCTTGATGCAATCTGCTTTACAGAAATATATATATACATACAGATTATTGTGTCGGTGAAGTTTAAAGCAACAATTTTCATTTTCTCTAATCTTGTTTTGTATCACCGTGTCAGGATAAGTATGTAAGTCAGGATAAGTATAAGGAGATTTCTAGAACTGGCTTTTGTGTGCACTTCATAAATAGTGTTTTTCACCGCTTCTGTTATTTCTGAGGTCCACCTTTTGCATGGATGACCTTTTGCTTTGTATCCCCTGTATCTGAGTAACATTGCTCTTTGAGGCACACTGTCTGTTGGTAATCTGGTCTGTTGGTAATCTGCTTATGTGGTCGAAACGCTTAATTTGTTGTTTCTGGATGAAGTTCAGTACTGATATTGTACCGCTTTTTAATTGATGTCTTCATTTCTAAACTGGTCTCTTTTTGCCACTGCAGTGTATCCACTTTGCCGTTACAAGCATACACATTGACTATGATGAACCGGACAGGAGTCTGCACCCCAACAGCATGTACTTGTATAGTGTCACCTAAAATGTCTACTTCAGATGCTGCCATGTCGTTCTGAACTGTTATAAAAGCCAAGAAAGTCTGTTCTTAACCTTCTCTTCCCAATTGTTGACTCCTAGTATTTTTAGGTCTACTTCAATGTTATCTCACCATACTTTTCTTGGTCAGCCTCATGGTCTCTTTCCCTTGATCTTTATTCTATATGCAATTTTAAAATCTCTGTTCTCTGCCATTCTTTCCAATATTTCTTAGATATCATATTCTATTAACCTTCGAGTTGGTAGTAATAAATGACTGCATCATCATCAAGGTGCGTATTCTTTATAGGACGTTGCTCTCTTTGCAGCGCATCTGAAATTCACAATTTCTGTAGGTAGTTCACCCACTTGTGCGATGGTCATATTCATGGTTTCTTTAATATCTTGTAGCCATCTTCTTCTTGGTCTGCCTCTGCGTCCCGGGATCCTGCCCTCTAATATTGTTCTCTCCAGGCCATCGTGACGCTTGATGTGACCAAAGTATCTAATTTTTCTGTGTAGTATATTGTTTATCAGCCAATTGTCTTTAACATTCAGTTCTTTTAGGACATTAGTGTTCTTCCTTTTTTCTGTCCATGATATTCATAGGATCTTTCTGTAGCATTTCATTTCGAAGGACTGGAAATTCGTTCTTGCTGTTCGTGAAATGGTCCATGATTCACAAACATAAGTAGCCACTGGAAAAATACATGTTCTCAGTAATTTTAATATTTTGCTGGTGCTTTGCCACATGCTCTTCGTAGTGTTTAACTTCCTGATTGCTATTGCCAATCTTCTTGAGATCTTTTAACATCATGAAATGACTGCATACCACCACCAAAATTCATTACAAAATGTCTTTTTGATAAATTTGTCTCTAGTGCTATAGACAATTTTGAAGTACAAAATGTTTTATATCCTATGATCTATTCACCAGATTCTATGACCTTAGTCGGTATAGCTCCACTTACAATTTATCACACTGTGAGAGACCACTAGAGAGGATTCTACCATTAACAGTCACTGATGTCAAGGAATCTTTTACATGTGTATGATTGTAACTGCATTAAGAAATGCTTTCAAGATTCAAGTTTATGGAGTATAGTATTATATCAATTTTAGAGATCAGATGTTTCTTTGTTGGATGACTTGGTCTTCTCACAAAACTGTACTGAAATTGTAACTAATGAAGGATGGAAACATTGTGTCTGCTATTATCTTCTTTAGTGACACTGCATAAATTGATTGAACGGATTGTCACCATTGCACTTTGGTTAATAACCATGTGTGCTTTAATGTCCTTTTATGGTTTCATGTGCCACAGGGCATAATGAGAATTAAGGGGGGATTCTGGTCTTGAAACTTTTTCGTTGCTTTGGTATTAATGTAGAATTTGTATAACAATTTTGAAAGATTATGACTTAGAATAGTAGAAAAAATTAGTAAAAAAAAAAAATGTCAACGTGTTGCCATGGAAACAATAAAAAATGGCCGCCTGTAATCTGTGGTATGGGGATTCGGTGGTATGGAGATCATAAAGCTATTTTCGTTGTTTTCATATTAATGTAAAATTTGTATAACCATTTTGAAAGATTATGACTTAGAATAGTAGAAAAAATGAGTTAAAAAAATGTAAAAGCGTTGCCATGGAAACAATACAAAATGGCCACCAAAAACAAAATTTCAAATTCCTACGGCTCTGAAGTTAATGAATATAAATGAATTCTGTTTTCACTCTAAGGTGAGCAATTGTAATATCTAAAAAAATTTCACATTTTTAGGATATTAAATATTACTTTTTTTTAATGAATTTTTGGGTAAACACACCCCCAAATTGAGAGCCGCGAGCGTAGTTAGTTAGTGAACTCGCTCGAGTCTGGTGGTCTGGGTTCAGCTCCCGCAATGTGCGTGGAATTTGTCCCGACCGTGGTGGCTCTCAGGTCGACCCAGCCTCAACTGGGTACCAGACATGCTCTGGGAAAGTAAAGGCGTCGGCGTGATGCTGACCACATCACCCATCGTGTACCGACGATCAATGAAAATACAGGCCTAACACTGTATTGACCTATATACCACGAGGTATGAAAGGGTTCCTTTACTACTACTATTACACCCCCAAAAAGTTTTTACCGAACTTTTGAGGAATTTTTACCAAAAATTTATAAAAATTAAATATTTAATATATCCTAAAAATCATTGTAATATTTTAGATATTACAATTGCACTTAGAGTGAAAACAGAATTCATTTACATTCATTAGATTCAGAGCCTTAGGGATTTGAAATTTTGTTTTTGGTGGCCATTTTGTATTGTTTCCATGGCAACGCTTTGACATTTTTTTAAACTCATTTTTTTCTACTATTCTAAGTCATAATCTTTCAAAATGGTTATGTTTGCCAATCAAATAGTTTTACTGCAGTTCCATATATATATACTGAAAATGGTTATACAAATTTTACATTAATATGAAAACGAAAATAGCTTTATGATACCCATACCACAGAATCCCCCCTTAACTAATTAATAAGTTTGTGAACTTTGTTTATGTCACTTTGTACTGTCTTATTATAAATCAATCAACTGCCATGTCTGCCGGCATAGGCGATCATGTCTCTCCACAACTCTCTCTCTCCCTGGTGCAGGTAATCAGTTCTGTCGTCAAGTCTTTTGTCGAACCAAGATGTCAGGCCATCCAACATCTTCCCCCTCTGTCTTCCACGACCTCTCCTTCCCTGAATTTTATCCATTGTCACCAAATATTCTAAACCTCCTCTTCGTATTATATGCCCGAAGAGGCATATTCATTTGTTTTATTATACATAAATTATAGCATGTATTTTCTGATATTATTATCTTTCTTTCACTTAATGTTTTTTAATGAATTAAACATTTTGTCTTTTCTGCTAGAGTTCTGTGTTCAGATCATTTGTATGCCAGATCATCAAGTTTGTTGCCAGAACAACATCCTGTTCCTTCTTCATGTCCACTATTGTAAAATTGTACTCCATCATAATTGTAGTTACAGCTTTTACTATACAACATCATTTGGTCAGCAACTGCTTATTTCTAAAGGGTCTAAAGCCGAAGGATTGGTTTCATTGCACTGGGATTTACCCCATATGACTCAGTCCCTTTCCCTAGAAATGACACACCATTTGCTGAGAGTATAGCACAAACTCCATAGCTCCTGCAACAATCCTAGGGGTGTCTGAAAAAATGCACATGTGAACAGAACGGTGCAGTCTGGATTAGAACCAATGACTTTCTGAAATCAAGGAAAGGCGTAACCACTTAGACAATGTCACCATCAACCACAGTAAACGAGTCGTCGATTTTCTAGGCACCACTTATAAGTTCAATAGTTTGCCATTGCTTTCTGAACGGTGTAGTCTATTTTTACCGTTCATAAAAATCCACAGGAACAAATTTGCTTCCAAACTGCCTGCCATGGAGTTTGAACCAGCTACTCTTGAGTTGTGATAGAGCCTACTATTGCTAAGCAACATATGTTCACGTACCAGTTATAGAAAACTGGAAATACTTATGCAAATTGAGAGTATAAATTTGCAGTTGATAGTTACTTAACAGAACTGAAATCACTGCTCAACTCTGAGCAGACCAACAGGTGCTCAACCTCTTTCACCAGATGGCAAAGGACATGCATGTTTATAGTTCAGTATATATATATGGAACTGCAGTAAAACTATTTGATTGGCAAAACACGTAATTACAAAGTACTGTAGTTTTACAAATTACAAAAACAATGACAAAATACAGCAACGTTTCACCAACAAGGCCTTTATCAACAAACGAACAAACAGGAGTGACAAATTAAAATGAAACACAAATGGACGACCAAATACAAACGTATCTAAGGAAAATCTGGAATAAAAAAGAATAACGAAATAAATGTAACACAAAAACACACATAAAAACTAGAAATAGAAAGGAAAAGAAACAATGAAACATCTAGTAAAGATATAACTTGAATACATGCAACATATACCCATATAGATTACAAAGCATGGGAAGAGAAAGTACTAAGAAGCATAAGAATGGAATATAACATGAATACATGCAACATATACCCATATAGATTACAAAGCATGGGAAGAGAAAGTACTAAGAAGCATAAGAATGTAATACGTTGAGCCAAGGTGGTCGCAAGGTACCATACAAAGAAATCAACCGATTCTCCAGAGCAAATCGACTGCGATCATCCGAGGAACATGATCGGATGGCTGTGACCTGGACATCGTGAGCACCTAAATGGCCAGTATCATTGAAATGGGTGGCTACAGGGGTCACAGAGCATTGGCGTATGTCGCGTAAGTGTTGGGTGAATCGGTCACTGAGCCTCTTGCCTGTCTCGCCGATATAAGCCTTGTTACACCGCTTACAGATAATGGCATAGATAAGATTACGGGACTCGCATGTGAACCCATCGTCAATAAGAAACGTGCCTAAAGGAAAAGATACAGTAGGCGTCTGTATCACATAAGCACACGTGTTGCAACGCTGACGACCACACGGGACAGTGTCAAATGAGTCTGGATTTTGGGACTTAAGGCGACTGTGTACCAACATATCCTTAAGACTTCTGTCCTGTCTGTAAGACACCAAAGGATAGTAGGGGAAGACAGAACGGGTCTCAGGATCTGATCTAAGGACAGACAGATGACGGAATAAAACATTTTTCACCAGGGAACTATGGGGGTGGTAAGTTAAGATAAGTTTTACTCTGTCAGAGTTAGTAGTCCTATGCTGGCTGGTAAGGGCCTGCTGGCGAGTGATTTTCTGAACTCGATGCATAGCCGAGACAAGCACCCTCTCCGGGTATAGGCGCCTACAGAAAGAAATCAAGCATCTCGCGAGCTCTTCAAGAAAATCGTCGTCCCTACTACAAAGGCGACGAAGGCGTAAGAGCTGCGAGAATGGCAAAGAGTCACGACAAGCCCGGGGATGGGAAGAAGTATAGAGGAGAAAACTATGTGCATCAGTAGGCTTGTAATATACTGATGTAGTGATAGCGGATAGGCGTAAGGTGATAGTAATGTCAAGAAAGTTGACACAAGTAGTGGAGATGTGAGAGTAAAACGAATAGAAGGGTTGAAAACATTAATGAAATTAATGAAGCGTGACAAATCGGCTTCAGGCATATCAATGATGCCAATACAGTCATCAATGTATCTGTGATAGACAGACGGAAGGGGGCCATCATATGTAGTCCATACTAGGTGTTCAAGATAACCCATGAATAGACAAGCATAACTAGGTCCAATTTTAGTACCCATGGCAACCCCACTGATCTGCTCAAAGAATTGGTCATTAAACTGAAAGGAGTTAAGAGTGAGAACTAGTTCCACAAGACGAAGGAGAGCAGAAGTTGACACAAGTGGATTAGTTCTCCTATTGAGAAAGAACTGGAGAGCTAAAAGGGCCCTGTCAGGATGAGGTATAGAAGTGTACAATGAGCACACATCAAGGAGGAAGAGACTGTAGGTTCTCTCGGGTAGCAACTCAATGGTAGAAAAGACAGACAAAGCGTGGTTTGTATCCTTCAAAAATGACGGAGTGTGGTGACTATGGGATTAAAGATGCTATAAAGGGAATTCGGAGATGTGTTCCGTAGGGCAAGAGCAAGCAGAAACGATAGGCCTACCGGGATTGTGGAGTTTATGAATTTTGGGAGCATATAAAAGGCGGGTTTACCCAAACAGCTATCGATCACACAGAGTGATGATGCACTTGATGGAAGGTCGTTCGTGGCAATTAAGTTCTTAATGACTTCACGAACCTTATTATTATTAGACTGAATGACATCAGTAGGGCTGGTTTTATAAAACTGAGTGTCACGCAGTTGGGTATGACCTTCCTGAAGGTAAAGATTTTTGCTCCAGACGACTATAGCTCCGCCTTTGTCGGCGGGTTTGATAACAATGTCATCACGTAGACGGAGGTGTGATAGAGCACGAAACTCCGACGGTGACATGTTAGACCGCCAAAGGCGTTTTGGGTGGAGCAGTCCAATATCATGTATAGTATTCTTGATGTAGAGATCAAGAGCGTTAGAGGCACCAGGTTTGGGTGTCCAGTCATGTTTACGAGTAGAAACTTGGAAAACATACTCGTGTCAGGACATAGGTCAGAGTCAACCTGGTTCTGAAAGTGAAATTTCAAGCGCAAGCCACGGTGAAACGAGTCACATCTTGAAGAGTTGAGTAGTGGTCAATGGTGGGTCGGAGAGGAACAAACTTAAGACCCTTACTTAAAACAGATCTCTCGTTGTCCGATAATGGAAGGTCTGGAGGAATACAAACCACCTGTGTGGGAGGCGAAGATCGTAGTGGACAATTGGAAGGAGTGGTAAAAAGGGACAGGGCGAAGAAGGTTAAGTTTTTGTTGGTGATGGGTGCAAAGAAATTCATACAGTTGTCTGTTAAGTACATGGATAATGAAACGAATAAAGGAGTAAAGGAGCATATTGTTAGAAGTGAGAAGTCGTAGACGCTGAAGAAGTTGGGACTGGGAGGAGTCCAAGTCAGACAGAAGATGTGTATGATTAGCAGCAATACAACGCATACGCTGTAGAGCACACTTAGCTTCCCAAATGTTGTAACATGCGCTGCTCCCTAGGGTATAATGGTCCTGCAGATGGGTGAAAGTTAGAGGTAAAGCCTTTGGGAATAACCCTAAGTCGCTGACATGTAAAAGAAAATTTCGATGAGAACAAAAGCGGGTTTTCTTTAAAGTAACCATGGCAAAACTAGTAGCCGTAAGACGAATATCGGTCGGCAAGAGACTAAAGGAAATAAAGATATAGTGACGAAGAAAATTCAATACGTACTGTAAGGAAGGCATAGTAATAGAAAAATCAACACTAGTACAGCTATTATATATTAAAACAATAGTGACAGGAAATTACATACACCACACATATAACTACTAACACTTACCTAATACGTCACAACGAAGAGTTGCAGAGAAATGTCTAAATATTCAGTATATATATATGGAACTGCAGTAAAACTATTTGATTGGCAAAACACGTAATTACAAAGTACTGTAGTTTTACAAATTACAAAAAAAATGACAAAATACAGCAACGTTTCGACCAACAAGGCCTTTATCAAGCAAACGAACAAACAGGAGTGACAAAATAAAATGAAACACAAATGGACGACCAAATACAAACGTATCTAGGAAAATCTGGAATAAAAACGAATAACGAAATAAATGTAACACAAAAACACACATAAAAACTAGAAATAGAAAGGAAAAGAAACAATGAAACATCTAGTAAAGATATAACTTGAATACATGCAACATATACCCATATAGATTACAAAGCATGGAAGAGAAAGTACTAAGAAGCATAAGAATGGAATATAACATGAATACATGCAACATATACCCATATAGATTACAAAGCATGGGAAGAGAAAGTACTAAGAAGCATAAGAATGTAATACGTTGAGCCCGCGTGGTCGCAAGGTACCATACAAAGAAATCAACCGATTCTCCAGAGCAAATCGACTGCGATCATCCGAGGAACATGATCGGATGGCTGTGACCTGGGCATCGTGAGCACCTAAATGGCCAGTATCATTGAAATGGGTGGCTACAGGGGGCACAGAGCATTGCGTATGTCGCGTAGGTTAGGCGAATCGGTCACTGAGCCTCTTGCCTGTCTCGCCGATATGCCTTGTTACACCGCTTACAGATAATGGCATAGATAAGATTACGGGACTCGCATGTGAACCCATCGTCAATAAGAAACGTGCCTAAAGGAAAGATACAGTACGCGTCTGTATCACATAAGCACACGTGTTGCAACGCCGACGACCACACTGGACAGTGCCAAAATGAGTCTGGATATTGGACTTAAGCGACTGTGTACCAACATATCCCTAAGACTTCTGTCCCGTCTGTAAGACACCAAAGGATAGTTAGGGAAGACAGAACGGGTCTCAGGATCTGATCTAAGGAGAGACAGATGACGGAATAAAACATTTTTTACCAGGAACTCCCATAGTCACCACACTTCCGTCATTTTTGAAGGATACAAACCACGCTTTGTCTGTCTTGTCTACCATTGAGTTGCTACCGAGAGAACCTACCGTCTCTTCCTCCTTGATGTGTGCTCATTGTACACTTCTATACCTCATCCTGACGGCCTTATAGCTCTCCAGTTCTTTCTCAATAGGAGAACTAATCCACTTGTGTCAACTTCTGCTCTCCTTCGTCTTGCGGAACTAGTTCTCACTCTTAACTCCTTTCAGTTTAATGACCAATTCTTTGAGCAGATCAGTGGGGTTGCCATGGGTACTAAATGGGACCCAGTTATGCTTGTCTCTTCATGGGTTATCTTGAACACCTAGTATGGACTACATATGATGGCCCTCTTCCGTCTGTCTATCACAGATACATTGATGACTGTATTGGCATCATTGATATGCCTGAAGCCGATTTGTCACGCTTCATTAATTTCATTAATGTTTTCAACCCTTCTATTCGTTTTACTTCTCACATCTCCACTACTTGTGTCAACTTTCTTGACATTACTATCACCTTACGCCTATCCGCTATCACTACATCAGTATATTTCAAGCCTACTGATGCACATAGTTTTCTCCTCTATACTTCATCCCATCCCTGGGCTTGTCGACTCTTGCCATTCTCGCAGCTCTTACGCCTTCGTCGTGAGGACGATGATTTTCTTGAGAGAGCTCGCGAGATGCTTGATTTCTTTCGTAGGCGCCTATACCCGGAGAGGGTGCTTGTCTCGGCTATGCATCGAGTTCAGAAAATCACTCGCCAGCAGGCCCTTACCAGCCAGCATAGGACTACTAACTCTGACAGAGTAAAACTTATCTTAACTTACCACCCCCATAGTTCCTGGTGAAAAATGTTTTATTCCGTCATCTGTCTGTCCTTAGATCAGATCCTGAGACCCGTTCTGTCTTCCCCTACTATCCTTTGGTGTCTTACAGACGGGACAGAAGTCTTAAGGATATGTTGGTACACAGTCGCCTTAAGTCCAATATCCAGACTCATTTTGGCACTGTCCAGTGTGGTCGTCGGCGTTGCAACACGTGTGCTTATGTGATACAGACGCGTACTGTATCTTTTCCTTTAGGCACGTTTCTTATTGACGATGGGTTCACATGCGAGTCCCGTAATCTTATCTATGCCATTATATGTAAGCGGTGTAACAAGGCTTATATCGGCGAGACAGGCAAGAGGCTCAGTGACCGATTCACCCAACACTTACGCGACATACGCCAATGCTCTGTGCCCCCTGTAGCCACCCATTTCAATGATACTGGCCATTTAGGTGCTCACGATGTCCAGGTCACAGCCATCCGATCATGTTCCTCGGATGATCGCAGTCGATTTGCTCTGGAGAATCGGTTGATTTCTTTGTATGGTACCTTGCGACCACGCGGGCTCAACGTATTACATTCTTATGCTTCTTAGTACTTTCTCTTCCCATGCTTTGTAATCTATATGGGTATATGTTGCATGTATTCATGTTATATTCCATTCTTATGCTTCTTAGTACTTTCTCTTCCCATGCTTTGTAATCTATATGGGTATATGTTGCATGTATTCATGTTATATTCCATTCTTATGCTTCTTAGTACTTTCTCTTCCCATGCTTTGTAATCTATATGGGTATATGTTGCATGTATTCAAGTTATATCTTTACTAGATGTTTCATTGTTTCTTTTCCTTTCTATTTCTAGTTTTTATGTGTGTTTTTGTGTTACATTTATTTCGTTATTCTTTTTATTCCAGATTTTCCTTAGATACGTTTGTATTTGGTCGTCCATTTGTGTTTCATTTTAATTTGTCACTCCTGTTTGTTCGTTTGCTTGATAAAGGCCTTGTTGGTCGAAACGTTGCTGTATTTTGTCATTGTTTTTGTAATTTGTAAACTACAGTACTTTGTAATTACGTGTTTTGTTTATAGTTCCTGTGATTCCCTTTTTACATACATGTCTCATCAATCCTTGCATAAATCCCCACTTACTGATGCTATGCATAAGGCATTCACAAGTGATCCCCAATGATGCCATTCTATCCATGGCATCCCATATCAGTCCACACTCTTATCATTTCTCTTTCCATCATCCTTCTCTAGTTTTCCTTTGGTCGACTTTCTTCTGTCTGCTGTCCAGTAAAGAGCTGTCTTGGACAGAGCCTGATATCATTCTACATACACTATCAAGCCATCTCCATCATCTTCCTCTAATCGTGGTTGCCAGCGATACTCAAAATTGTATGGTCAAAATATTTGCAAGATTCTCTTAAGACATTTATTTAGAAAGGTCTCTAAATTATGTGTATTGCCTGCAGTCATTTTCCAGCATTTACTATTCTACAGCAATATTCTCAGTTTAGCTCTAAAGTCAAATCATTTTGATTTATTTTTAAGCATGACAGATGCCTGCTAACTTTGTATTACCTGGTTCTTTTAAACAAATATTAATTTAATTCTCCTTATTGAGACCATATATTACTTAAGATGGTTCTGCATGTGAGAAGAATGGAAACTTGTTGCATACCAAAACAAATGTTGTTCTGTGAACTTTCGGAGGAGGCACCAGGGCAGACCACTGCTCAGATATAAAGATGTCTGCAAGGCCTCAATGAAAACTTTTCTATAGGTCCCAGCACATGAGAAAGACTAGTTGATGACAGAGTTGTGTGGAGTACATATTCACAAGGCAGTCTTTGAGAAGAGACTTATGTATGAGCTGAAAGAAAAAGCTAAAACTCAGTTGTCACAGTAGAACACTTACAATTGACCGTCTGTAAAGATGAAAAAGGTCATATATATATATATATTGAGACCCAGCTTTGTGTGATGGTTTCATAATCTGATGGGTCATCTTAGAATCATTATTTGAAAGCAAATGCAGAAAAGAAATTATTATTTTTATAATAAACATTGCAAATGTAAAAGCAACACAACAGACATAGAGTAGGTCATCAACTAATCAACATTGAACTGGTACAGTTAGTCACTTGACGCTGTTGGAGTTATTGCAAAGGAAATTGGAGCACATTTATGCCATGTCGAGTCAAACTGAAACATTGTAAATGTGTTTTCATAGATACTTTATGGTCTTGGTACTCTACTTCTTTTCTTTACCTGTTATTCTGTGGGTGAACACATTGAAAACAGTTTATAGTGATTAAATCTATGATTAAATATACACCTCACACTACCTGGATCATGACAATTTGAAAAATAATTTGAAGAGAAAATGTGATAAATACAAACAACTTTATTGTTGCAGGAATATGTACATTATGTATGACTACATAAACCATTGAAATTCTTGAAATATTACGTACTAAGCAAACAGAATTTATAAATCTAAAATAATCAAAAAATACATATTTTAATTTTGACACCTGTAAAAATACATCCAAAAACAGATAATCAAATAAATTTAACAAACCCACTTAATGATTAATGAACTAAAAATAACTAGATTTCAAAATGGTTGAAGCCATCAGTCCCAAATGATCTAGGCCAGATAAATCAGATCAACATTCAGATGTGAAGATCAGATTAAACCATTGAAATTATATGGATATATGCCTCAAAATATTGAGACAGTACAGTAGTGACAGACTCATACGACAACATTATCATGAACTGGATGAGATATCACCAAACTGACATGACCTTAAAGGGCATAGATATAGTGACAGATATAATGACAGTGTTAGCAATGAAGAATGTGAAGTCAGTAGAGGGAAGGGATGATGATGAAGTGAAGATAGGATGAGAAAATAAAGATGGGGAAAAGAGAAAGAAACATGGGAAATAGAAAGAAGGAGAATGTACATACAAGGAGGGAAGGGAGGAGGGTAGGGATCAAGTGTTAGAGCATATGGAAATTGTATTTAGGGTAGAGGAAAGAAGGAATATGAAAGGAAATGAAGATGCAAAATAACTTAGTGTAAATAAGATGTTTCATGATAAAAGGATGAAAGACAGAAAGTATCAACACGTAAAATGAGTGTTTGTAGACAGGTAGAAGAGGGGTGGTCTACGGCTAAATTCTGACAGGAACATCCTGTGTTTGCACCTCGTGACAGGAATATCATGTGTTTGTACCCTCAGTAAGGTAAAAAAAAAAAAAAAATGTCTCTTGGTGAGGGAAAAATCCAGTGACCTGCATATGCTTGATGACAGCTTCCCATAGTGGCCTTAATTCTTCCGCCTATACAATCTCTCCCCCCCAGTGTACGCTCAGAGATATGAATAAAACAATGTAATGACAGTGTTTGACAGAAGATGGATAGGGAGCTGAAGAAATTGATAAGAAGAGATGTATAAGGAGAAAGTGGAATGGAAGAATA
This sequence comes from Arion vulgaris, assembly GCA_020796225.1. Lineage (NCBI taxonomy): Eukaryota > Metazoa > Mollusca > Gastropoda > Stylommatophora > Arionidae > Arion > Arion vulgaris. Next base: position 53,727,327 of record CM036756.1, on the reverse strand, counting down.
CAGAAAGGTGTAAAAGTGGATATTCAGAAGTAAAGAAAAAGGGAGGGTAGAAAACGTAATAATGACATGTTGGAGGGTGCATGGAGAAACATGTTACAAAGAAATATACAAAGAGGAGATATTATTTATTATATTGAGAAGTCATAATTTGTATTTACATTAATCAACTTTTACACTTTTTAGCTTTAAGAATAATACCAAAGTATGTACTGAGTGTGCAGTAAGAGATTTTTCAACAGTCTAGGAACAGTAGAGGCACATATTCAAGGAGTGTAGGAACAGTAGAGGCACATAATCAAGGAGTGTAGGAACAGTAGAGGCACATATTCAAGGAGTGTAGGGACAGCAGAAGCACACATAATCAAGGAGTGTAGGGACAGCAGAGGTACATAATCAAGGAGTGTAGGGACAGCAGAGGCATATAATCAAGGAGTGTAGGGACAGTAGAGGCACATAATCAAGGAGTGTAGGGACAGCAGAAGCACATAATCAAGGAGTGTAGGGACAGCAGAGGCACCTAATCAAGGAGTGTAGGGACAGCAGAGGCATATAATCAAGGAGTGTAGGGACAGCAGAGGCACATAATCAAGGAGTGTAGGGACAGCAGAGGCACATAATCAAGGAGTGTAGGGACAGCAGAGGCATATAATCAGGGAGTGTAGAGACAGCAGAGGCATATAATCAGGGAGTGTAGGGACAGTACTGGCATATAATCAAGGAATGTAGGGACAGTGGAGGCATATAATCAAGGAGTGTAGTGACAGTAGAAGCATATAATCAAGGAGTGTAGGGACAGTAGAAGCATATAATCAAGTGTAGTGACATAGAAGCATATAATCAAGGAGTGTAGGGACAGTAGAGGCATATAATCAAGGAGTGTAGGGACAGTAGAGGCATATAATCAGGGAGTGTAGGGACAGCAGAGGCATATAATCAGGGAGTGTAGGGACAGTAGAGGCATATAATCAAAGAGTGTAGGAACAGTAGAGACATATATATACACATATACACTCAAGGAGTGTAGGTACAATAGAGACATATATAACCAAGGAGTGTAGGGACAATAGAGATAGATAAAGGAAATTAATTGTTATTATGAAAAAAAAAAAAACACTTTTATACAGATATAGTATTCTAAAGTACACCAGACACAACCAACATTACTGTCACAACAAAGCCTTTATCAAGCATCAATCTCCAAGTAACCACCACACAAAGCAATGTCTCCAAAAAAAAAAACAAACATGTAAAGTAACAATAAAAAGAAAAGAGTAATAGTAAGCAAAGACATGTAATGTGTGACATTCACAAAGGATAAAGTAGTACCATTTAGTTAGTATAATGATATTCTAGAGCAGAGTTTCCCAAACCGGGGTCTGTGAACCCTTGTCCTCAAGAGCTTGAAGAAATAATATGATCTTTGACATTTCAAACAGAAAAATACATTTTTAAAATGTATAAAAACAGTAGTAAACTAGTTCCTCTGTGAGATCAAAGAACCCAGACCAGACTGGAGTATAAATATCTGATAGGACAAAATGAAAGATCATTTGAAGTTTCCTGCATTCTGAGAAATTGGAGCTAGCTTGACTGTTGGTGTGGTGTAATAATAAACCCATTCCTACAAGATTTTCATATACAGAACCTTTTGGGGTGGTCTGCGGCAGCAAAATGTACTTAAAAGGGGTCCTGTGTAATGCAAAGTTTGGGAGCCACTGTTCTAGAGCAAATCAACTCTGGTCTTCAGTTGAAAATTATCTGACCACTTTGGTTGAAGTGACTGACAGTAGGGATCAATGAACGATGGAAGACATGCAGATATTGACATTACATTGTTATGTCTATAAATACATCCCACACATACTTCCGTAAAGTAGGTCCCCTTCGGTGATAGCCTAACGCTCTTGATTTAAAAAAAATAAATGAGGATGATATAAGTCATTAAGGAATATAATGAGAGCAAACTCAATGCAAGCACACAGAAATATCCTTTCAAAAATATCAAATGGATTCTAGACAACTAAAAGAATGTTAATAAGAAAATAATATACAGAATTAGTGAAATGTTAACTGATACAAAATGTAGTGATATGTCAATATCAGATATAACATACAAGTTTTATGTATGCCGTACAAATTGTTTTTGGGCATTTTAAAGATGCATATTTTTCTTTTTCTTGCAATCAACAACTTAGAACATATGAGTTTTCAGTCATCTTCCTGTCTCTTTGTTGCAGTGTTCAATACTACTCAGAGGGGAGATCATTCACAGAATGTAGTCATTTAGAAGAGTGATCTAAAGTAGCAGTCTCATTTACTGAAAGTGTCTTCGGGTGTAGAAGTACATGTTCATGTATTAGAGGCATATATGTATATTATGGGGGTCTTTGTGACTAAGCACTCATTTCGCATTCTGAAGGCTGTATGTGGCTACGTCCTCATCTTGCACTCTGAAGGTCACAGGTTCGAATCCAGACGACGCTGTTAAGTTCACGGGTGTATTTTGCCAGACACCCCTGGGATTGTTACTGTAGCTACGGGATTTGTGCAATACTCTCGGCAGATGGTGTTCTATTTCTGCGGAGAGAGAAACCCAGCCATATGGGTAAAACACGGAGTGCATGAAGCCAATCCTTCGCTTTAGATATGATATTGTAAACATTAGTCCATCCAGTCAATAACTTAGTCCCACATAACCTGCATAATGTTATCAAAGATACTATAGCACAATCTCTCCAACTACACATGCAGTTATAGGCATCTCTCCAACTACACATGCAGTTATAGTTCTGGCCATCTCTCCAACTACACATGCAGTTATAGGTCTAGTCATCTCTCCAACTACACATGCAGTTATAGTTCTAGGCATCTCTCCAACTACACATGCAGTTATAGGTCTAGGCATCTCTCCAACTACACATGCAGTTATAGGCATCTCTCCAACTACACATGCAGTTATAGGTCTAGGCATCTCTCCAACTACACATGCAGTTATAGGTCTAGGCATCTCTCCAACTACACATGCAGTTATAGGTCTAGGCATCTCTCCAACTACACATGCAGTTATAGGCATCTCTCCAACTACACATGCAGTTATAGGCATCTCTCCAACTACACATGCAGTTATAGTTCTGGCCATCTCTCCAACTACACATGCAGTTATAGGTCTAGGATCTTCCAACTACACATGCAGTTATAGGTCTAGGCATTCTCCAACTACATGCAGTTATAGGTCTAGGCATCTCTCCAACTACACATGAAGTTATAGGCATCTCTCCAACTACACATGCAGTTATAGTTCTGGCCATCTCTCCAACTACACATGCAGTTTTAGGTCTAGGCATCTCTCCAACTACACATGCAGTTATAGGTCTAGGTATCTCTCCAACTACACATGCAGTTATAGGCATCTCTCCAACTACACATGCAGTTATAGGCATCTCTCCAACTACCCATGCAGTTATAGGTCTAGTCATCTCTCCAACTACACATGCAGTTATAGGCATCTCTCCAACTACACATGCAGTTATAGTTCTGGCCATCTCTCCAACTACACATGCAGTTATAGGTCTAGTCATCTCTCCAACTACCCATGCAGTTATAGGTCTAGTCATCTCTCCAACTACACATGCAGTTATAGGCATCTCTCCAACTACACATGCAGTTATAGGTCTAGTCATCTCTCCAACTACACATGCAGTTATAGTTCTGGCCATCTCTCCAACTACACATGCAGTTATAGGCATCTCTCCAACTACACATGCAGTTATAGGCATCTCTCCAACTACACATGCAGTTATAGGCATCTCTCCAACTACCCATGCAGTTATAGGTCTAGGCATCTCTCCAACTACACATGCAGTTATAGGTCTGGCCATCTCTCCAACTACACATGCAGTTATAGGTCTAGTCATCTCTCCAACTACACATGCAGTTATAGGTCGTCATCTCTCCAACTACCCATGCAGTTATAGTTCTGGCCATCTCTCCAACTACACATGCAGTTATAGGTCTAGTCATCTCTCCAACTACACATACAGTTATAGGTCTAATCATCTCTCCAACTACACATGCAGTTATAGGTCTGGCCATCTCTCCAACTACACATGCAGTTATAGGCATCTCTCCAACTACACATGCAGTTATAGGTCTGGCCATCTCTCCAACTACACATGCAGTTATAGGTCTAGTCATCTCCCAACTACACATGCAGTTATAGGTCGCATCTCTCCAACTACCCATGCAGTTATAGTTCTGGCTATCTCTCCAACTCACATGCAGTTATAGGTCTGGTAATCTCTCCAACTACACATGCAGTTATAGGTCTAGTCATCTCTCCAACTACACATGCAGTTATAGGTCTAGTCATCTCTCCAACTACACATGCAGTTATAGGTCTAGTCATCTCTCCAACTACACATGCAGTTATAGGTCTGGCCATCTCTCCAACTACCCATGCAGTTATAGGCATCTCTCCAACTACACATGCAGTTATAGTTCTGGCCATCTCTCCAACTACACATGCAGTTATAGGTCTTGTCATCTCTCCAACTACCCATGCAGTTATAGGTCTAGTCATCTCTCCAACTACCCATGCAGTTATAGTTCTGGCCATCTCTCCAACTACACATGCAGTTATAGGTCTAGTCATCTCTCCAACTACACATGCAGTTATAGTTCTGGCCATCTCTCCAACTACACATGCAGTTATAGGCATCTCTCCAACTACACATGCAGTTATAGGCATCTCTCCAACTACCCATGCAGTTATAGTCATCTCTCCAACTACACATGCAGTTATAGGTCTAGTCATCTCTCCAACTACACATGCAGTTATAGGTCTAGTCATCTCTCCAACTACACATGCAGTTATAGGTCTGGCCATCTCTCCAACTACACATGCAGTTATAGGTCTGGCCATCTCTCCAACTACACATGCTGTTATAGGTCTGGCCATCTCTCCAACTACACATGCAGTTATAGGTCATCATTCTCCAACTACACATGCAGTTATAGGCATCTCTCCAACTACACATGCAGTTATAGGCATCTCTCCAACTACACATGCAGTTATAGGCATCTCTCCAACTACCCATGCAGTTATAGTCATCTCTCCAACTACACATGCAGTTATAGGTCTAGCCATCTCTCCAACTACACATGCAGTTATAGGTCTAGTCATCTCTCCAACTACACATGCAGTTATAGGTCTGGCCATCTCTCCAACTACACATGCAGTTATAGGTCTAGTCATCTCTCCAACTACACATGCAGTTATAGGTCTGGCCATCTCTCCAACTACACATGCAGTTATAGGTCTAGTCATCTCTCCAACTACACATGCAGTTATAGGCATCTCTCCAACTACACATGCAGTTATAGGTCTAGTCATCTCTCCAACTACACATGTAGTTATAGGTCTGGCTATCTATCCAACTACACATACAGTTATGGTTATCACTACAACTACACATGCAGTTATGGTTATCACTACAACTACACATGCAGTTATGGTTATCACTACAACTACACATACAGTTGCCATTCTGGTTATCATCTGCTAACACATCCCACAACAATTTTGATTGAAACTATACAAAAAGAGCAAGATAGAAAATGTTCACAAAGGGCAAGATAGAAGATGTTTACAAAGAGCAATATAGAAGATGTTCACAAAGAGAACTCACATTTACTTGATTTATCGACGTTTACTTTCACAATAGTTTACAATGCAGTGCATGCTGGTATATCAACCTTATAAATGGTGGCCATTTATTCTTTTTTAAGTGAGTCAATGAAAATGGGCAAGAGGTAAATATTTCAGTTTTTTAGAGATTCTAATAATTCATCATCCATTTCACTCCATTAAAAAAAATCTCGGACTCACTTATATTGTGATGTATACTCAATTAGTATACAGACTTTGCATCATAACAAAAAATACAGCAAGCCAGTATGTTAATTAGCTCAGCACAGAAGAGCGAAGGAGTGAATATATTCAAAAGTACCTGGATGGACGCAAGCAAACAATATTCCGTAAACTGTGGTGGTGATATTTTTTTCACTTTCAGATAAAAAGACAGAGAATGTGCCATTGTAATTTTACTAAATGTCTAACAGACTCTAATCTTCTTATCATCATCATCAAATAGCTTGTCCTGATCAGAACTTCGCCACCCCAACAGTCCTGAATTTCTCTCTCTCAGAGAACAAATGTCCCTCATCTGCAGCCATCATGCTTGCATCAGAGAAATACTGATAAGTAAATCTTTGCGTTCTGTTGGTTGGAGAAAAATATGGTCTAAACCTGCATTCCCCCAAATGCCACATTTATAATAGGAGATTCTAGAATTTAACTAGAACTATGCTGCGGCAGACCTTTGCTGCGGTTGACCAGTGTTCAAGCTGATGAATTATGGATTTCTCTTGATTATGCTGAAGTAATTTTTCTCTCTCCACATTTCAACTCTGCCACTAACAAAAATGACTAAATATTACAAGGTTCATTCTGATATAATAGACAAGCATGCCCACTGTGAAAAAAATTGTGAAAATAACTTGGAAACTACACTAATTTGATGAAGTGGACAGACACAGAAAAAAGTGTTTATAAAGAGTCAGAATTCAATGAGTGGAGAAAAGAAAATAGAAACTCATGATTTTAAATAGCAAATAATATTTGACAACATTTGCTTGGTATCCGAGGACTAGAGAACAGTGTGTTTTGTTTTTGTCCTAATTCTTGATGATTGTCTTGTGCTCAAGGGCTTGACATTTTCATTCTGAATGTCATCTGCAGGCTGTTTGGAATATTGAAAACAAAATTATCAGACAATTAAATCGACTATTTAAATATATTTACAAGTAATGTAAAGATGTACAATCAAACTAAAGGAAGTATACAGCTATCAATCTATCTTTGCATGGGTCATAAAATATGAGAGTGCATTTAAGGTCTTTGCCAGTTCTCCCATATCATATCTCATAGGGTTGCTCCCTTAGGACATGTTTTGTGAAGTGTTTTTTTTCCTTCACCCCCTATGAATTCAGACTAATATGGCCAACTCTGAATGATTTCTACTCCTCTCAGCAGAAATGGCATGTCTCTTGTTAAACTGATGTGGCAGTTAGAAGAAAAACATCTTTTAGACACAGCAAGCTGGATTATGAAAATAAAAATCTACCGAAGATCAGATCACATATTTCACTTCAAGAATTGAAGATGTCTTCCACAAGAAAAAAGCATACACTTGCTGGTTGGGTAGATTTGGAAAAGGTGTTTGATAAAGGTATGGAAAGAAGGATATCAAAAAGTAGGGTTTGTGGTTGAAATGTACAAATGGATTAGTCACTACCTGGAGGATAAAAAAAAAAAGCAGAATACAAATTAAAGGTCAGAAAGAAGATGACTTTGAAGCAATCTAGTAGTTGATATGGATTGGTTTAAATGAAAATCTTCTTTGCTACCACACTATGAGAGCATTCAAAATGTCAAAATATCCATTAGCCCTCTGATATGGTGGCAGAGCCAGCCAGTATGTCTGCTCTCTCATTGCCAACGACACCCATGTGCCCTAGAACAAAGATAAGTGTAATATTGCAAATTTTGTACGCTTATAGTGAACCAGCCTCCACTTTTCGGATCATACTCAATGAATCCTCAGAATGCACCATGAGTGTATTTTTTACTCCAGCCAGAATAGTGCCCTAGTCATTGCCAGCACCTCCATTGTCATGTTGCTTGTTGTCATACTAAATGCACCACTGGCTTCCTTGACCATTATTCTACCGCATGAGCTTGCAGAGAAGGCTCATGTGGACTTTTTCATGGCGAACTACCGATATACACAGATGGATCAGTAACTAATGCAATAGAAAATGGAGAACATGGAGTCTGCACACAGAAAAGATTATCAGTTTTAACAGATAAATTCCCTAGTAAATTTAGAGCAGAAGCAGCAGTCTTGAAAGTTGCAGAAGAAACCCTAATGAGAAAAGAGCAAATAATTCTTTTCACTAATGTGCTATCTGTAGTTGCAGAACAAAGAAGATATAAAAATGCATAATGAATAACTTTAATATCAGAAAGTTATAAAGTAGCCAACTTACAACATAGGAAGCCAAATGAAATGGGACTTCTAAATTTGCCTGCTGTTTCTCTTTGATTTCTTTCCCTCGCTTCCGCTTGAGAAAACAATAATCTTGTTAGTTGATGATTAATTGAAAACTTGATATCATTAATTTGTTTGCATACAATAAACACTCATCATCAAGGTGTGTATTCCTTTATAGGATGTTGCTTCTCTTTGCAGCGGATCTGAAATTCAACTCTTTCTCTAAATCAGTTCACCCACTTCGTACTATAGGATGGTTATATTCATGGTTTCTTTAATAGTATTAGGTTGTTATAACCTGTTTTTCCCTCCCATTAGAATACACTGCTACATAATCACACTCATAAAATAAAAACATGAATTACAAAGTAAAATACAAAGGCTAAATGACATTTTGAATTAACTGGCTTTATCAAGCAAAAAGTATTATATTTTAAAAAAATAAGATAAAATATTATGGCAATTTGAAAAAGCTACTCACTCAAAATACTAATACAGAGTTTATCTGAGAAAAATTGTCACTCAAAAAAAAAGCATAAAAGTAACATATAAACTAGGAAGAAAGTAATTGTAAAATATAACAATGAATAAAGGCATAGCAATACTAATTGTATAAAGCATAGGTTGGTAGTAAATCAGAATTAAGGCATGAAAGTAGTTTTATGACTAAGTCAGACTAGGCTTCTTTAGTTTGCATCCTTTTAACTTGCACCCTTGGTTGCGTTTCAAATCAAAAGTGAGTTTAACTTATCACACTTGATAAAACTACAATATTTTATGTTTTAATCTTCCTCACTTGTTACAATCAGGCATCAGTGTGTTGCTGGTGCCCACAAGGGAGAAAAATAGTTACACTGCGACATACAAGTCGGCGACTGAGGTAGGAGCCTAGCAAAGCTACCCTAGTAAATGAAAAACGTAGCATAAATCTGATGTGGCCTACTTGTAGGCGCATAGCTGGCACAGCGTACAATCGCTTTTAGGCTTGGATCAGATACAGAACACAAAGAGTGGTTTAACAAGTGGTTGATATTGGTAGTTCGAAGAAGTAGTTACAATCAGGCATATTGTGAAGAATCATTTTTTTAAAGTTTGTTATCTACCTGATCTGGTGGCATGTGGAGTAATGCTAGCAATAACATCACTGGCTAACTCTGCTACTTTATCATGGAAACTACTTTTAGTTGGACTTGTCATTTGTCTTCTCATGGCAGGAGACATCTCATTCTTCTCCTAAACAAAAATAGACAGTGAGTAATTACAATTTCAGTTTGCATTCTTCATCCAGTGTGATATTGGAACTTTAAATGAGAATGCTGAAAACTATTAATGGGTATCATGTATATATTTTGGTATATATATTCTATAGTAAACCCTAGATTTACCAGGTTAATTGAAGGTAAGCTGTGTCCAATAATACAGCAAATACATTAAATTGCATGTAACAATATAATTAAGTGTGTTTATGTGTGCACCATATGCATAAACATCTAAGTATAAAGTGCACACTGTTCTTCTTCTTGCATTTGCCCGCTATGAATTCAGGTGTGTGGTATGCTGATTGATTTTTGTGTGAAGTCTGCTTTATTTTTTAATCAGTGTCCTCAGCCATATTCCGACTTCAGAGGTATGTGCACACTGTTGACATCATCTATGATTATGTGTTGACAACATCCATCTTATATCCACTATCTATGATTATGTGTCGACATCATCCATCTTATATCCACTATGATTATGTGTCGACATCATCCATCTTATATCCACTATCTATGATTATGTGTTGACAACATCCATCTTATATCCACTATCTATGATTATGTGTTGACAACATCCATCTTATATCCACTATCTATGATTATGTGTCAACAGCATCCATCTTATATCCACTATCTATGATTGTGTGTCGACATCATCCATCTTATATCCACTATCTATGATTATGTGTCGACAGCATCCATCTTATATCCACTATCTATGATTATATGTCGACAGCATCCATCTTATATCCACTATCTATGACTGTGATCATCAACTTCAAATGTACTTAATATTCCCACTTCAAATGTACTTAATATTCCCACTTCGAATGTACTTAATATTCCCACTTCGAATGTACTTAATATTCCCACTTCAAATGTACTCCGTTGTTGACAATTATAATTAAATAATAATCTACCTTTCTAAAAACAATATATCTCCTGATTTGAAATGTTTTCATATATTGGCATTAGGAACACTGTGATAAATATCATACATCATATTTCAGATATACTGGACTAGAGATATATAGGTCTGAAATTAACTGACATTCATGGTGACATTGGTATTGTCAAGAATAAATGCATACAGAGACCAAAACCATGACTTCATGAAAAGGTTAAGAGAAGAGATTTACAGACTTTACTTTTGCGATAACTATGGCATTTCTTCATTTCTGTTCCCATAGTAGTAACTTACCACCAACATTAATTTTCAATTCAGATTTCCAAATGGAACATAGAACCGATATTGTTACTAAAGCTGGGAATATGTTTCTTTTCATTGCAGTTTCTGTAAAGAACTGTTTGTTTCATAGATTTGGATTGTTAGCATTAACCCAATTCAATTAGCATAAAGAAATATTTTCCAATAGAGAACAAATTTGTACAGATGGTATAATGAGAAGATTTTACAAATATGAAATTCAATGTTATAGTGCCACATCTACTGAGTTATACTGATGCATATGTGCATGATGTGTCATATATGATTAGTTCTAGTGGAAGTCATCATTCACTCATGCCCAACAATGGCACTCATCATCTATAAGTAGCTTGTCCTTTCTGGAACTTAGCTCCCACTACAACCGCCCTGAAAAATTATGTTCTGTGCAAGTTGACCAGCGTCAGCAGCAGTCACTCTCAATCAGATTGTCAATGACATCTTACACATGTCTTCCTCTAATTCTTCTTCCAGGCCTCATTCCCTCCAAAATTATCTTCTCCGGGCACTTATGTTGTTTGATGTGTCTGAAATAATTTAATTTCCCTTGATTTTATGCTCTGTAATAGCCAACTTTGTTTAATATCAAGCTGTTGCAGAACAGAAGCATTTGTTCTATTCTCACTAGTTTGTTTTAATAGTACTGTTTCATTCTCTCTCGATCACCGCCAGACCGATGTACCAGACCTCCCCATAAATTCTATTCATGTGGAAATCTGATTTATGCATCCTTAGCATTGGTGTGTTTCACGTCACATCTTCAGCACCATTTGGGGCTCTGGTGCTCATCCTTCGCGATGTGTCCGGTTTCAGCCAGCCTTTACTTGGTTCGCTCTCCGTTCTGTAGCCATCTAGTGTTTTTTACGGAGTGGGGTAGATAGCCCCACACCCAACCTCCTCAGTCGCCTCTTACGACATGCGTGGCAGGTAACAGTGGTTCTATTCTTTACATCCCAATTTGGGCCCCGGTAACCACTCGGGCAAGTTTCATTCAATATAGGGCATACATAAATTAAAAGTAAAGATTGAACCTTACCTCAATGGGTTTCAGAGACTTGCAGACTGGTGCCATCTGTGTCTAAAACAATAATAACAACATCATTGTATTTGCATGCAATCTGTTACATTCTCAATATTGACTTTGATCACAATTAAGGTTAGCTACCAGTTACATTAGAATAGCATACAATCTAAGCAAACTGTATACTCTGTTATTTAAGACTAAATGTTTCTGATGTTTTAATAACAGTCTGTGTGTTAAATTCTACATGCCAAAATTCTTATTACAATGTGTTAAGTCACATATATATATCTGTATCTCATCTTCACCAACCATTGTGAAGATGAGATACAACAGACTTTGCATTCTGTATAGTTCCTGTCCTGTTATCATATATAAAGGTTACTGTGGATTAGAGACACACACTGCACAAGAACACCATGAACACAAAAAGAGCAATGTTCAACACAATCTTTCTCCCACATTATGTTACCAGTGCCAAACCGACGTGACAACAAACGATAGAAGAAAACTAGTCACAACAGAGATGAAGTGTCTATGCAGAATGCTGGGTGTAACAAGAAGAGACCGGTTGAGAAATGAAGACATCAGGAAAAAAGTGGGTACAACATCAGTACTAGACTTCATCAAGAAACAACAAATTAAATGGTTCGGCCACGTAAGTAGATTACCATCAGACAGTGCACCCCAAAGAGCAATGCTGCTCCGATACAATGGGTACAAAGCAAAAGGCCGGCCATGCAAAAGATGGACCTCAGAGATAACAGAGGCGACAAAGAGACCATCTACGAAGCGCATACTGGCGTTTAGAAATCTCTTCCTGACCTGACGCTGTGAGGCATACAGGATTCGAGAAAGAAGAAGAAGAACTGCACAAGAATACTAATGATATCAAGAGTGACATATCAAGAATGGTCCAAGCTGAAATGATAGTTGGTTAGGTGACCAGAGCTTTAGACCTTACCAAAGAATGGATCCTGATATATGGGAGCATGACCAATTTACACAATGACTCTTGGAAGAGAATATAGAGATATGGACAACATGAAAATTGACACTGCAATTAAGCAGCTGCTCCAGAGACAGGTTTTTCCCACTAGCTTCCCCATTTATTCAGTTTTTAATCCTATGTTCTCATTTTAAGGCAGTTATGAATTAATTGTTTCACTGTGTCCAAGATGTCTGTTGCATACAAATATGTTCTTGTATTCTTTGCTTGTGAGCGTCTGTAGCTTAAGTGGTAGTGAGCTTGATCACAACCCAATCGTACCTGGTTCAAACTCTGTGACACCGCAGTTTGGAAGCAAGTTCATTTCCGTGGAATTTTTATGAGAGGTAAAAATAGACCTCACAGTTCAGAAAGCAATGGTAAACTACTGAACGCATAAGTGGTGCCTAGAAAATCAACGACACGTTTGCTGTGGTTGATGGATACGTCCTGTAAAGGATATGTTACAAGTTTCTTGCTTATGTATTTCATCTTTAGAATGTTCTAGTTATTCCACTCATTGTCTGCTGAACCTGACTCAGCTTTGCAAAGCATAAACATGGAATCGCTCTGTAAGTATTCATGACTAAGTAAGAAGACCAGAGGAGGAGTAACCAGGTAAGTAAACAATACAGATATTGTTATATGAGAGTAAAACACAAAAAGTATTTTAAAATATATTGCATACCTCAGAATCAACAAAAGATGATGAAAGTGTATGTTGAGTACTGCCTAGACGTTTTCGACACTTCTTGGCTGCAATTGGTGGAGTAGCATCTACTTCAAGGTGGCCTGTAGTATCCAAATCCTCAATAAACTCACCCCGATTAAAGACACTAGTGTCTGGGGTAGCAATCTTGGGTGGAGAAGTCATTCCCTAAACACAGAGAAATAGACATTTTAGAACTCATTATGTGTGTAAAATAATGATCAACTTCTTATGCTACACAGAACAGTCAAATAATTGTGATATCTTCTTCGAACACTCCACATCGACCACTCTGTGCGATTATTATCGTAAACCACCCTGTGTGATTTTTATGTGATCTGAGCCTAAGAGTGATTGTACGTTGTGCCAGTTAGGCGCCTACAAGTAGACCAGTACATCCGATTTCTGCAATGTTTTTAATTACTAAGGTAGCTTTCCTAGGTCACTACCTCAGTCACCCCTTACGACATGCCTTGTAGGCCACAGTGTTGCTGTTCTTTACTCTCCTTACAGACCCCGGAATCACACCAGTGATCTAATTGTGATATGAAGTATGACATTGTGGTATATGTTGATACAGACCAGCAGTTAAAATGACACACTCTTGACTACATTATTAGAACTATAGAACAGTGTATACAAATAATACAGAGATATGGTGGGCGTCTGTGGCTTAGCTGTAGTGAGCTCGATCACAAAGCAAGAGTACCCTTGTTCAAACTCTGTAGCAGCATTTTGGAAGCAAATCTGTTCCTGTGGATTTTATGAACCGTAAAATATACCTCACGTTCAAAAACAATGGCAAATTAATGAAAGTAAAAGTGATGCCTAGAAAATCAACAACTCGTTTACTGTGGTTGGTGGCGACATCCTGTAAAAAATATGCCACGATTTTCATTTTTTCATGGGGAAGTTGGGTGCACAGATGAAGAATAAACAACTCACTGAATCAAGTATATTAACTACCAGTTCATATATCTCACCTGTGCTCGTGCAAACTGGATGGATAGTGTGTTGTTTATCTTTCTCAAGTCAGCGATCACAGAATCTTTCATGCTTGTGATGTTGCCCACATTTTTAGCTAAATCAGCATTGTCCTTTTTCAGTTGTTCAACCTGAAAATAAAGCAAACACACACATTATATTACAAAAAGTTATTACACTAAGGGACAAACTATATAGCATCTTTAACAACTGAAACTGATTTGTTGTTAACGGGAGCTGCTTAGTTGCTCTTTCAAAGCTAATTCGAAGTTTCAGAATTTGACATTGAAGTTATGAGTGGACTATCATCACTGAACTCTGCACAAGTTCATAGGTGCTCCTGTCCCAGTATCTTTGTCAGAGTATACATTCTACACATATCTATCTTTATTTATTTATATTTTTATTTATTCCTTGTGTACATACGTTACATAGGGCTTGTAAGTAATTTCTCAATACAGCTCTGTCCTGGACACTTTGATCAACTCTTTCTAGGAATTAAGTCTGATATTTCTTCCTCTCTCAGTAAAGTTCATTTCAGGGTTTCCCTAGGGTGTCCTCTCTTCCTTGTACACTTTGTCTTACACTTCAATGCCTGCTTTGCTATTCACATCAGAGTATAGTAGCTCACAATTCCAGCTATGTGACGATCGCGTGTTCGGTTCGAATTTAAATTGTGGTTGTCCTTACAAGCAGCAACATATTTAACTCATATCTCCTGCATCCTTGCCAGCAACCACCATTTACATCCAAAAAGATCCCCTACTTGGTATGAGTCTTTCAGTATGGCTGGACGATCGATCCAATGCACTTTCTTCTGACAGTCAAACCAGCAAGTATGTTCGCATGTTTGCTGCCCTCAACTTCTGTATGTCCGGTACATAAACGTACGTAAATAAATAAGTGATCATCTTTATCCTAGAATACTGTGGAAATTTCTCACATTGTCTAACTAGACTTTTTCAGAACATACATGAGGTATGACTTGATATGCTTTTACGGGTGTATTTCTGTTATACCAGCTGTGACAAAGACTCACAGCTCCAGTAGTTAGACTGCTCATATTAATATTACGAGAGTATATATATAATGTTACAATACAGACAAAATACAGTAGAATTAATCTTGTGCAGACACAAAAGTCTACAATGTAGCATAAACTATAATTATGCAAAAGCTTTAATTCATTCTTATTCATCAAAATAAAAAAAAGATTTGGTGGAGACTTATACAAAAATATAGTTTTGGTGGTGACTGATACAAAAATATGGATTTGGTGCTTGTTGATATCAAATATAGATTTTGACTGATAGACATGATATAAAATGATAGATTTGGTGGTGATTGATGTAAAATGATAGTTTTTGTGGTGATTGATATAAAATAGACTTAGTGCTTGTTGATATTTCTTCTTCTGCTTTCTCACTAGATTGGGCTTTCTCACTAGATTGGGATTTCGGATTCTATAATAAAGGCAGCCGTCTGCCTCAAATTATCAGCCATGCCATTCAGTTTGTCTTGGACGCTAGTGTAAGTGGGCCACCTCTTTCTTCTCAAGTCTGCATACTAGGGGCAGTTCTGTAGGATATAATTCCTATGATTTCTGCTTCCCCATTTGTGCCGACCTCTTCCAGTAAGTTTTGGCCACCCTCATGATGGTAGGTCTGACATTCTTGCTGCATGGCTAAATCTCTGAGGCAGATTTGCGACCGTAGAATCCGTTATCCCATTCCTGACTGTGAGGGGTTGTTGCACCATGTTATGCGCCTTACAGCCTGGTGCATCCGTTTTCTGCAAGCATTTGTTTCGGTTAGCATTCCTAGCGGACATGTGCATCGATTTCAATCAAACCTCCTTAGACGTCTCTTACGACATGCATGGCTGGTAACAGTGGATCTATTCTTTCCACCCCAAATTTTGCGGTAACCCCTAGGTTGATATAAATGATAATTCGTGATACTGAAATGATGATTTAATGGTTGTTGATATAAAATGATAGATTTGGTGGTGACTGATGTATAATGATAGATTTGGTAGTGACTGATGTAAAATGATAGATTTGGTGGTGACATGTAAATGATAGATTTGGTGGTGAAAATGTAAAATGATAGATTTGGTGGTATGACATGAATAAAATTGATGTGTTGATATAAATGATAGATTTGGTCATATGTAAAATGATAGATTTGGTGGTGACTGATATAAAATATAAATTTGATGGTTGTTGATATAAAATGATAGATTTGGTGGCGATTTATGTAAAATGATAGATTTGGTGGTGACTGATGTAAAATGATAGATTTGGTGGTGACTGACATAAAATATAATTTTGATGTTTGTTGATAAAAAATATAGATTTGGTGGTGACTGATAGAATCATGGAAAGGGATGAGACAGGAAAAAACCATGATGACTGTGGTAGCAGGACATTAAGGCAACCTTGAACATGATGATAGAAGCAGGACAACTGACTGGACATCAAGAGTATTTCACTGTAATGAGACAAAATTTGGCAAAGACATGGTACATGAAAGAGTTAATTATACAGTAACCATAATCATCATTTTCATTTTATTCAGCTAAATATTTATTCTAACAACGATTAATAGATCATGACAGGTACAAGAAACAAAGAGAAAAAATGTTCTTACTTCCTGAACCAAATGTTTATTTTCTAGCTGTTGTTTATCGATATGTTGTCCAAGTTTACTCACACATGAATCTCTCTCTTGCTTCCAGTTCTGGGAGAAGAGAGAAGAAATATTAGACACATGGTAAACTTTCTGAGCCTTAGAAGAACCCACACCCTCGGTTATTTTTCTTCTTCGAATACTCCATATCGACCACATGTTAAAACTCTCTTTGTTCTCTGTATGTGCTCTGAGCTTAAGAGTGATTGTACATTGTGCCAGTTATGTACCAACAAAGGCCAGCACATCCTATTTCTGAGATGCTTTTTATTTACTAGTGTAGCTTCCCTAGACACCTACCTCCTCAGTTACCTCTTATGACATGCCTTGTAGGTAGTAGTGCTACTATTTGGTGCTCCCCTTGTGAGCCCCGGCAACACATTTTTTTCAATTATCCTGCTACTTTTGCCATTAAACGTCCTGGGATGCTTAACTTTATGTTGCTGTGGGATCTGAGTCTAGTGTGTTTACATACTGTTGCGAGTTTGTAGTTCTTAAGACGATATATATCCATCCACCGCTTGGCCTCATTCTGCTCTTAGACAAGATCTACTGTTGGTGTGAAGTGGTGATTAATTAGAAAGTATTATGTATGGTGGCAATGTCTTTTTCAACTTTCAACGGAGCACAGGTCTTCAAAACTTCTTCCAGATCTTCCTCTCTTTTGCCACCCCTTCCAATTCTTTCCATGTTTTACCTATCCTTTTAATATCAGCCTCCAGCTCTCTTCTCCAGGTCTGTCTAGGCCTTCCCCTACTCCTCTTACCCTGTGGTTCCAAAACAGCGCCTGTCTTCCAATGCTTCAGGTCGGTCTTCTCAATGTATGTCCTATCCATCGCCTCTTCATCAGCTCTTTCTCCACTGGCAATGTGGCTACTACTATATTTGTTTCTCATTTTGTATCTAATGGCACAAGTCACTGTTTTTTTTCCAAATACTTCATCTTTCCGATGACCTTCTCTTGTGTATTCAACATGGTCCATGTTCAACATTGGTAGCAGAATTATGAATATTATTTATCAGGTCATTTAGCTTGCATACTGATTATGTTGAGGTAAATTTAGTGATAAAATTTGTAATATCTTGACTTTGTAGTTAACACAAATAGAGAGTGAACAAAAGAAAAAAACTAGCCATGCAGCACTATTACCTGAAACTCTTACTGATATCTCTAATTTATATAGCATATTAGAGGGTAGAAACTTGAATTAATACCATTAATTTACTACATAAAAGTGGCAGACATAATCAAACATGTCAAGCTGTGATTAAATATGTACCTCCATCTCTTCTCGGTTTCTTTTATTTATCCTGTCCTGCTTCCTGAGTTCTTTTTCTAGACTCTGAAAAAAAAAAATTAATTTTATGATTAGTCTAACTTTATCATCATAATTATCCAACAGTTTGTCCTAATCAGAATTTTGCCACTTTGTGCTTTGCAAATGTCAATCAGAATTTCCAAATCTCATAGGCCAGATTTCTAAATCTCCGCTGCCATCATGTTCAAATCGTCTCTTACATCTTGAGCCTTTCTCCGCCATGGTCTTCCTATTCTCTTTGCGAAGATGTTTCCCTCTATAATTGTCTTCTGCCCTTTATATCTTTTGAAATGTCCAAAATGCTTCAATTGCCTAAATCGTATTTGCAGCATCAGTCAGTTATCTTTAATTTGCGTCCCTTCTGGATGTAACTATTTCTTCTCTTTGTCAACGGTATATGATGCACTCTTCTGTAACATTTATATTCTAAAGCACAACATGCAATCTTGTGTACAACCTTATAATGCATTTATAGTTTCACAGAAAATCTTGTCCCTAGCAAGGTGATAATGTTAAGATTATAAATGTTACTACACTGCAGAATGCTGAGATATCTTTACAAACTAAAGATCCCCCACACAAATTAAATGTCTATATAGGACATACTTGAACTTTAAAATACTTGAACGTTCTTCAGGACTACCAGCAATAAATGACTAACAAACTCGGGCCTTGACAGATTGTGCAAAACTGAGGTAGAAGCTATGGAACTGCCAATTAACCTGTTACCTTGCAGGTCAGCTGGGGACAGCCAAAGGCTGGCGGAGAGCGAACCCAGTAAAGGCTGGCTAAAACCGGACACATCGCCGAAGGATAAGCACCAGAGCTCCAAATGGCGCTAAAGGTGTGACGTAAACATACCGCTGCTAAAGGCTGCATAAATCAGATTTCCACATAAAATTTATGGAGAAATCTGGTACATCAGTCTAAGCGATGATCGCGAGAGAGAACTGCCAATTGGATCTAGAAAAGACTGTGAGCTTTGCGCTAGTCACAAAACCTGAAGACCTATCTTGTATCTTAACTGCCCTGTGAGGACAAGAAACACTTGAGCGGCAAACACATAATTCTGATGAACTAGCACCAACTGGTATAAGTGGGCACATCCATAAATCATCTACATGGGCATACATCCACAATCTCCTGACAGCCATAAATCATTCTTACAGGCAGCCGTGAATAAAATGTCAGCAATGTAAATGCAGTGGAAAAAGTGAAACAAATAAACTCTGGATGTGAACCATACTAGGAGGAGGAGGGGAGGGGAGAGGAGAGGAAGAGAGGAGGGAGAGAGGGGAGAGAAGAGAGAGAGAGAGAAAGAAGAGACGACACACACTTCAGCTTGAAACTCCCAGCAGATAAAGTTCTTGAATCTCAAAAAGCAAGTCATCTAAAAGAGTGAAAACTCCTAGCTGTGTATGAACTATCCTTGGATAGATATGAGGGGCTAGGGAAACAAATCCTGACCCAAAACTAAGACCTGAAGCAAATCATAAGATCATGGATATTATTGGTGCTTCCATCTGATGATAAACAGAAAGACAACAAAGAAGAGAAAATGGAGTACCAGTGGGGAAGTTGGTACAGTAAAGTGCACTGGATCTATGCACCACTATAGTGATAAATTTCCAGTGTAGTCTGCCCCTAGTTTAGCCAAGTGAAAACTGAGCATTCTGATTTGGGAATGATTTAGAATAAAAGCAAGTGTAAGTTCACTGTTGCTGATACCTTCAGCTAACTGAGGGCCTGAGCACTTGTATGGGAGTCCCAAGTTCAGCAACATCATATCTAACCAATGATCCCAGACATTATTGACAATGCAGTGTACACACTGTATCTATACTACATTTCTAATAGTAAAGGATTTTCTTCAATAGGTGCACTTGTGGACATGTTTTAAAGCTATTTCAATACATTTTTAATGAATGTTGGTTTATATATACAAACTAGTATTATTACTTCTCTATAATATCGCAACTGTCTGCTATGAGTAGATATTTAAGAAAGACAATTACATAATTTATATTTACAACATATAATCAATAGTTGCAGCTTTTACCTTGAGCTTTTCTGTTGTCTCCTTCAAAGTTTCATTAAGTTTATCCACATCATTCTGTTTACCTGTAATAGAAACTTTATATAGTACATTCTTCTCTTCAATTACAAAATTTGACAAACATCCTGTCTCTCAAATACAAATCTTTGTACAATAGATTTCTCACAAATGTACACACTAGCAGACATTTCTCTAGACCATAGATTCCCAAACTTTTTCGGCCCACTGCCCACTTTGCATGACATAAACTTTGTAACACCCCGGTTTGCCAACGCGCACTCTATTTTCACTTTGACATAGAAAATTGATATATATTTCTGTCATACATGGTCAATTTTAAAATGATTACATACAAGAAATAGAAAATTGATGAAAAATGGATCGTGTAAAATGGGCATAAGATGAATTAAACTACAGAATTAAAATTTTTTTAAATGATTATTCAATCGCAAAATCGCGTTAAAAACTCCCCCAAATGCTTTTGAACCCACTACCGTGCCCTGGGAGGCTTCATTTGGGGGAAAGAAGAGAGAAAGAGAGAAGAGGAGAGAGAGAGAGGGAAGGAAGAGGCCCACTTTGGAAACCCATGCTCTAGACCTTTCCAACATTTCATTTTAGCAACCACTGGACAATGCTAGACTAGTTCTTAACTACTCTTTGTTACTGAATTTACATCACAGCACTTCAGGCAAACTCACAAGTGTGTTAATAATGAATGATAACATGATTTATACTTGAACTTCTCCATTTCTGGCATGCCATTCTACTATTAACATTGAGTGTTATGATGATTTTAGTAAACAATATTTGTATACATACACAGATAGTCTTCTTTAATCTTGTTCAGCTCTTCTTTCATGTTTGTATATTCTTTCTCCAATTCATCATGTTTGTTTTTCCAAACATGAACTTCCTCTGTCTTTAAACAATAAGTCATATACTGGTTAATTTAAAGCAGAGAAATAGTTAACAACATATGAAAATCAATAACTACAAAAATATACAGTTCTGGCATATGAACAATAGATAAATGAAAAATCATTGAGGCAGAGAGTTGTCTTATAGAGAGAATGCTCAGAATCCCATGTGCTGCTAAAATGACTCATGATGTATTGAATCTGGCACTGAATAGGATACACCCTGAGAAAACCAGAAGAGAATATAACATGGCAGAAACTTCCCTATAACCAACTGGGAATCATGTATAGAATATGCATGTGCTCTCCGAACAATTAGTCCTACGCAAACAGTGAGACTGGAAAAAATTCAGAATGAGGCTATGCGCATCATTCTGGGATGCACCAAATATACACCAGGAGTGTCAATGAGATTCCTTTTTGACCTCCCCACTATTGCTCACAGAATTGAAAGCTTGGAGGGTTCGATTATATCTAAAAATCAACGCAAACAAGGAACATCCTCTCCATGAAGAACTAATTAAGGAGAAAAGGTGTAGACTCAAGAGAGGCAGATCATGGCCGAGTCAGGTGGAAAATACTCTTAGGAAAATATGTGATCCTTCCGGAATTGAACCAGGAGAGGAATGGATTGCTGTGCCACCTCAATTTCAGACTGCTTTTACAGTTATTACATCTATTAAGAAAAATTGCAAACAAAATAATCCGTCACTGATTAACGTGGAGGTTGAGGCCCTCTTGAATGACAACATCAATGATACAGATGTGATTATTTACACCGATGGTTCAGTCATTCGCAAACAACGATGTGCATGGGCTTTTTCAGCACTCTCAGGAAAAAAATAATAAGAGAGGCCAGTGGGGCCTACGCAACAACCACACGTACTTTGACAATGGAAGTTCGGGCAGTTGCGGAGGCAGTGAAATGGTTGGCATCTCACAACTCTCTCGTGTTTTCATATCTAATGACTCCATGAGCATGATTCGTAAAGTTGAATCAGGAATGGCGAGACGCAACTGGGTGGAGGTACTAGTACAGACAATAATCAGAGAAATCACCATTTTTGTCCCTGGGCAACAGGAGTTAATGAACGAGCTGATACATTAGCTGGCTTGGCTACAATATCAGGAGGCGCTGCCATGGATGGAAAGGACATTCTTCACGCATTGAGAGTCTTTCCGAACAGAGGAGTTTCAGGGCTGTGAATCCTATTTGATGACCAGATTGAAAGAGAAGGGTGTCAATATTGGTGCTACCCGAAAAGAACAACATACTAAATATGCAGAGATTGATTAATCAACATCGAACTGGCGTGTTGGGCCACTGCTGGATTTACTGAGGCGGAGACCAGA
This sequence comes from Arion vulgaris, assembly GCA_020796225.1. NCBI lineage: Eukaryota > Metazoa > Mollusca > Gastropoda > Stylommatophora > Arionidae > Arion > Arion vulgaris. Next base: position 53,704,692 of record CM036756.1, on the reverse strand, counting down.
GCACCTATGGATATGTCCGGAGTGCTATGATGATAGTCCTCATATAACTGATAGCAACTGGGAATGCGAAAGAAATGGGAGCCTAAAAATACAAGAAGATGATTTGGAGGCAGAAAGAGAGTTTAGCAATATATTGAAGAGCAGAAAGAACCTGCAAGAAATAGTTAAAAGGACGGAAGACTTGGCATGAGTTCAATGAGGGCCTGTGCTCAAATTGGGGTTAAAAAGGCACAAGGAAAGATGTGTTGAAAAAGACGAACACAAAGGCAGCTCATTATCAACAGAATGAAACATCATTCTGGGACATGTCATGAGAAAAGGAAGATTAGAACACATGGTTGTCCAACCTGCAAAATGAATGGATGATGAGAAAGATGACAGAAAGAGAGCTTTTTGTAAATAACCTGACTATGTGACACTGACAAACTTCCCACATCGGAGATGATGGTCAGTACACAGGACAGACATTTGTGATGAGATCCTTGATCACATATGTTAATCAGCACAGCATTTAATGTCAGTAGTATAATTATAAACACTAACATAACTCGGACATGTAATACTGACACAAACTAGGAACTCATATGCATTTAGTAATTGTGTGCAAACACAATATGTGCTTTTTTTTTCTGACTGCTCCAATCATAAATCCAAGCTCTTGCAATCTAGCAGTTGATATGTAGTGGTTTAGAAGAAAATCTTCTTTGCAGAATTCAGCTCTATCCATTGGTTGAACTCCTACTATGTGGCAGAGATGGCCAGCATGTCTGTTCTCTTACTGCCATCAACACCCATGTGCCCCGGTATGAAGATTAATGTAATTCTGCAAATTTCTGCTACTTGTAGTGATTCAGTTCATTGCCTGCACATTAAACCAGCCTCCACTTTAATCAAAAATAATTCTAAGATCACTTAACATTAACAACAAATGTCCCAAACATGTGTTCACTATTTTACTATAACAAATGACCGGCTTCGGTCGCCAACATGGCGGTTGTGAAAATTCCTAACGGATAAACTGTCGAATTTCTTGTGATTGCTGTGTGATTGATGCGGTTTCTGGCCACTATAAGAGGATAGAATTAGAATGTGTTAATTAGTGTCCGTGTTTGTATGGTCAGAGCAAACGCCTGACCGTACATTGTGGCCTTGAGCGTGCGGCCGTATCGGAAATAGCGCGACCTGTTATCGATAGGTAGCGCACCGTGTGGCGATGGACTAAGAGCGAGTCCAACCTGCTGCCTTGTAGGTTAATAAATTAAGGCTAAAGGTGGGCAGCCTGACAAAAACGCTGCAGAAGACGGGTGCACAATGTGCAGCGCAATTCGTTTTACGACAACATCGACTGGTGGTGGTGGTACTATAACAAATAGTATAATGTGTGTTGTTTTTGATGCTTCATTTGTATACAATTTACCTTTGCCTGATGAATATAACGATTGGGGAGAAAGAGGGGCTGAGGCCTATAAAGCGGGAGGTTGAGTCGTCAAATGTTTACACTGCATCTGAAGACAGCGGCCGCTGTAATGTCTAACCTATTTCTTTCCCCCATTATATACCCCCATTTTTTTCTGTATACTAGAAATTGACTGGACCACAATTTATACTCCTAAAAGCACTTTACACTGGAAATACATGAATTCTTAAAATCTTACCTCTTTTCTGAGGTTTTTCAGTTCTGCCTCTAGCAGATGTGACTGTTCCAACTCTTTGAAGTTTTGCTGATTTGTTTTTTCCATCTGCGCTTCCATCATGATCTGTTTTTCTGTCATTCTATCAATTTCCTTTTCTAAATCTTTTTTGCTTTTTTCACTTTTCTCTATTCTTTCTTTCAAGTCTTCTATATCTCTCCTCTCATTTTTAATTTGTTTTTCTGAGTTATTTATTTTGTCCTCTAAATTCTGATTCTTTTCTCCAGTTTATGTATTCTCTCCTCAAATTCCCTCTTTTCAGATTCAAATTCCTTCATCTGATCCTGACAAGTTTGTTCAACATCTAATGTTTTACTTTCAACTTGTTTGCAAACTTTCATCTCAGCCTCCAATTTTGATATCTGCATAATAGAAAATCTCAGTTATTTCAAATGTAGATTCATCAAAAAGACATTTTGATTCATGTTACACACAATTTATTTGTTAATAAATAACTAGAACTCTTACTCCTGTTAAAACATCTAACCATGAATACATCTCTACAACATATTTATAAATCTAAACACTTATCAGTTAAAGATTAAACAGCACTACAAGAAGTAAGGTAGTTTGACAAAGAAAAAAAACAATGCTTTTGTGATTTGCAAAACTCCACTTCATGGTTCAATATTTCACATTTTGTACATAGAATGCCAGGACTCAAGATCAATGGGGGAAAAAAATACTAAAGATATGCAGATGACACAGTATTGGTAGCAGAAAGTGAACAAGAATTACAAGAGCTAGTGGGCCAATTGGACAGAACTAGCAAGCAATATGGATTCGACATTAACATACAGAAAACAAAAACTATGGTAATCAACAAGGAAATGGAGAAATATAAAATGAATATAAAAATACATGGAGAATTACTACATCAAGTAAAAGGTTTCTTATATCTTGGTCAGATGATAGCAGATGTATAACAGAAATTAAAAAGAGAATAGGAATGGCCAAGGATAATTTCAATAGCATGAGAAAGTTACTGACATCCAAACAAATTACAAACAAGCTAAAAATGAGAATGATCAAATGCTATATATATCCTATATTAATGTATGGCTCAGAAACATGGACAATGAACAAGCTGTTAGAAGATAGAATTGATGCATTTGGGATGTAGATATATAGAAGAATAGGCAGTTTCATGGACAGAAAAACAGACAAATAAAGTTTTAGGAAAACTAGGCATGAAGAAACAATTAAGAGAAATAAAATTCAGACAAGAATATTTTGGGCACATAAAAAGACATGACACCATGATAAAATATTTACTAGAGGGGAAAGTTGAGGAGGGAAGCGCAAAAGGAAAACCGAGAGATAAGTGGAAGGGAAACTGTAAGAAATGGACAGGTTTACAGTCTGGCAGTGTGCAACACCAAGGCGAAAGACAGAGGATGCTGGAGATTCATTGCAGCCAACCTTCGATGTGGAGACGGCACCTGATGATGATGACATAGTTTAACTACAGGCTTCCCTATTAGCGGGAGAGCTGTTAGGGAAGAGAACAGTTTTGCTGTGCTCACAAGTAGCATGGCTATGGAAATTCTGGCCGAAACCATGGCAATGACCTGGCTGGAGCATGCTCATGAAAGTCAGGGTCTGTTTTGTGTGTAGAACATGGTTGACGTCTGTGTTGAGTTCAGGACTGGGAAGTTCCTTTCACTTTCGTGCCCGGACATGTGGGACTCGAGGAAAATGAATGAGCATATAGACTTGCAACCCAAGCTACAGTGGCAAGCAGAAGAGCAATTTCCATGTCTTGACTGCAGGAACTTGGGAGTCCCATATGGTGCTAATACAGGGTGTTCAAGATAATAGCAGCCTGTGAATGGAGTCAATCTGGCATATATGTATGAAAATGAGAAGGTTCAGTTATGACGTAGTATAGGTCAAGGTTATGTGACGGTATGTAATTGTAGTGCGGGAAGGGCGATGAACAAATGTGACGTAAAACAAGCTAGTCAGAACTGGTTTAAATAGTACATAAATATAACGCGATAGATTATCTGGCAACTTTCGATTTGTCAATGGGGCTGCTTTAATTTTGAACACCCTGTAGATTTGATCCCTACAAGGAAATTAGGCAGTGTTTCATTAAAAAAACACAGAACAGGAACTGTCAGTCACAGTCTACTGACGGACAAACAGAATATGAGATTGGAGCACTCATAGAATTGTTCCTAGTCCAATGAGGATGATATCATGACTAACTAACTCGATATCATCTCAAAGGTTATCTTACAGTTTATTGTGATGCAGAGATCTACAAGCAATATCATCAAATCACACCATCTTGATAATCTGCTTCACCTCTTGTCATATCCTCTTTGTGGGTAACCAGCTTTTCCCACATTGATTACAGCCTAAATAGTTATGAATATCCTGCCACTGGTGCTGTCATGTTCAAATCATCTATCACAATTTGAACTTAACTGGAGTGTCCTCCGCCTAGGCATTGTGCAAGAACAACCTCAAAATGAAATAGGTCAGCTTTTCAACTGTGCAGTGCATTTTAACTTGTTCAGATTCTGGGTTTCTCATATTGATTATTCACAAAACTAAAGCCAGAAATAGAACCTTAAAACGTTTGAATATACAGATTATACTTTTAGACTGATTATGTGTGGTGATCAACATCACGCCTGTCGTCTTTACTTTCCAGTGTTTCTCTAGTACACATTTTAGACTGGATTTGCCTGAGAGCCAGTGGCATGAGAAAAAATACACAACCACTGTGGAATTTGATCCTGGGACCACATGTCTCCAAAGCAAGTGCACTAATCACTAAGCCATTGCAGTTCACATATAAGTTAAATAGCAGAAGATAAATCATATATTCCTACCAACCATCTGCTACCTTGTCATAGGCACACAAATAAAGAAGATCCGTGTATAAGATGACATGCACTTCTGAAGTTGGAGATGTCTGAATTCATAGTGGGAAAATGCAAGAAGAAGAAGAAGACTTGCTCCAAAAAGACATCAATGTTACCAGCAGAGACAAAATGAAAAGAACAAACACCAGAAAAACTATTGGAATCAACATCTATCATCAAGATGAGAAAAAAAAGAATAAAATAACTTGAAAATCTAACAAGCATCAACTATGATTTTGCATCTAAAATTGTAGAATATCTAGTCTGATAGCATGAGAATGTGAAAACTCACATGGGCAGATAACACCAAAGAAATACTATAACAAAGGTCTATGCTTTTCAGATAATGTGGATCATACTCAGGGCAAACACAGTCACCCTCACAAAAGTGGACCACAGAAATAAGTCAGTGAAAGACACTACATCTGAAGCGCACAGAAGAGTCTGTTCTTTACATATTTTCTTATCCTGATGCTTTAAAAATTGGAGAAAGAAAAAGAACTCACTTGTTGATTTAATTTTGCAGCTTCAAGCTCCTTCTGAGTGATCAGATAAGCTAATTTATATTTTTCTTCCGCTTGGCTATCTCGATCTGAAATTGAAGAAACACAAACTTGAGCATATAAATAATATACTATATATATAATCACAATGTAACCTACATTTCAACAATATATACAATTTCAATTACATGTCACTTGTCATATTTTTAATAAAAATAACTATCCTAATAATATACTTCATTGTGTAACAATAGTTTTGAACAAAACATCCCCTAGCATCATCTCAAAAAACTTTTCATTATAAATCTTTTGAATCTAGTTTAGGAAAAAAGATATATTTAAAAATCATCATCAGATACAATATGAAAGCATGTTTTACAACGGCTATTGAACAGCCAACAATATGCTATCAAGTTTATGAGACTTTAGAGGCAGGTACAGGACAACTGTGTGACTGATTAGAGTAATGCCTAGAATGTTTGCTTTATGAATCACAAACAAAAGGGTTGTGGATTCATTTCTTGCTATATCTAATATTTCACAAAAGAATTGGCTAACATATCTCCTGCCTTCTTTGGTCTAGAAATGTGGAGCTCTCCTTCTTCGCATTCTATTCTTTAACCACTCTTTGTGAAATGTGTTTACGCCAAGATTGTGAGTACATTATTCATTGGTTTTAGGAGGAGTTAAAGAAATTAAGGCATCAAACACCTACAGGAGTGTGAACAGACTAAACCAGCGATGTCCAATATGATTCCCGAGGGATATATTCTTGGAGCCCTGTTTGACTCTGCCAGCTTTAACACTAATAAGAATCTCAAAAGTATGTTTATGGGTTTTTTTCTAAAGCACCTTATTTATTTTGATACATCAGAAATTATTAAGTTTTCATTTGCGAATATTTGTTATTAATGTTACTATTATTTTGCAATTACTACAGGGTGTCTGTGCCAGAAGTCATTAGGTGTGCCCCAATTTATAAGAATGTTGGAGAGCACTGATCTATACTAATGTCTTGGTGGTGATTAGATCACTACGACTGGGGTGGAGCAAAGTCTGACACCTACCTCCAATTTTAATCACATACTTCCCGACTGTATCAGTTTAGAAGTATCCATGGCGCTACATCTGACAACAGGGTGTAATTCTGATGCAGTGGCTATAGTGCCACCTTCTCAAGATGGAGAGATTATGAAATACACCATGGCGACGTTCTAAGATATAACATGATCACATATCTGAACACACAAGTATTTAACTGCAAAAATAAAACTTCACAGAAACAAGACACAAACAGTAAACATATACCACATCTGATGCATTGGCTATAGTGCCACCTTCTCAAGATGGGGAGATTATGAAATACACCATGGCGACATGTTCTAAGATATAGCATATCACATATCTGAATACACAAGTATTTAACTACAAAAAGAAAACTTCACACCCAAAAAGAAATCTCACCCATTTTCAAATTGTGAAGTTGATCATCCTGATCGTTTATTATTATTTCCTGCTTGTCCATATTGTGTTCACAATCTATGAGGCAGCTCTTTAAGTCGGTGACTTGTTGGCAATATTCTTGTACACCTACAAATAAACATCAGAATGCTGCTTAAGATTTAGTGACCACAAAATGTTTGGAGGTATTTATAGCTCTTCATTTAACAAGTGTTGATATCTATAATAGGGAGGATTTCAGTAAAACGTTTGTGGGGGAAAAAGCTAGCTAAAATATAAAACCATACTGTAAGATAGTTTTACAACAACACTTTACCTACATAAGGTCATCAATGGCTTAATTATCCTCAGGTAGATATAGCAGGAAGTGTGTCCATCATGGGAGGGATTAACATAATACATAAGTGTTCGTCTATCGACTAAAGAGGGCTGTGGGTTCAATACTATACTCGATGTTCCATATGTTAGGAAAGGAATTGGTCCTCCTACATACTGCACTTCTTTTTCTTCTTTTGTTGTCACACTGCTACCTGATTGTTGCCCAGTCTCGTTGTTTTCTGTTTTTGTCTTGCGTTGTTCTGGTGGCTTGGATGATTGTTATTTTTGCTCTTTGACAGGATTCTGCTATACCATCTAACCATCTTTTCGTGGTCTTCCTCTCGCCTTCTTTCCTGATGTTCTGTTATAGAAAACTCTGTACACTGTGGAGTTTGAATGCATTCTTATTAAGTGGCCAAACCACTTCATTCTTTGTTTCTCAAGCAAGGTTCTGTGCCAACTTTCTTTCTTATGCTGATGTTGGTGGCTGTCTTTTCTGGTGTTGGTAACTTTTGAGGCACCGCATTTCACATGAAATTACTTTTGGCTGATAAAATGTTTGCTGGATATCAGAAGATGGAACACTTTTAATAACTGTGAAGTATACTGTATACTGTAGAGATTGGATGCATTCTTATTATTTGGATGCAGTTTTCCCATGGCCATTTCAGACCTTAGGGTATAAAGTGTCTGTCACTTCACATTTATAACCCATATTGCGCAGAAAGTAGGAGGGTCAATGCTTTTCCTCATGTGTGGTGCATCGGGTGTGGGATTGAACCCACAACCCTCTTGTGAGTAGAGACTTACTGCGTGTAGATAAGTTGACCAAGTCTGTGTCATTTCAAATATCACAATTAATTAAGACAGTTGAAAAAAATTCATAAATATATGTCAGATTACTTCTCACTTACTTTTCTGGGCTTGGAGACATTTTTCCACTTCTGAAGCTAAAGATTTCTCAAGCTCTTGAACTTTAACTTCTAAATCATGTGTCATGTTCTGGAACACAAATCAAAAGTTATATCTTTTTAAACTACTATTATATATTCTTGAATCAAAATATTAGATGCATTTCTGGGAGAATATGAAGGTGTTAATCAGTCTCAACTGATTATCAAGGAGTAAATATGACGTGCTAGCCACATTAGACTAGGCCAAGTACATGAGAGGTTTTCACATGAGTTATTTTCAAAGGCAAGAACATGTTTGTAAAAAAAGAAGTAGTGATTTTTTCTTTGTTTTTGTTTGCAAGCCATGAATTCAGGTGTAGTAATGACTGAATAAAGCGGCTCTTACTGATTTTTGCGTAAATACTTGCTTTTCCTATCGGCATTGTCATTCAAGCGAACTTTACTTCGACTTTGGGGGTACTTGTAATTTAAATCCCCAAGTAAAATAAGGAATTACTGAAAGTATTCATTTACAACATTTTATTTATAGAAAGACCATGGCAACCCTAGGCAACCACTTCAAGCCAGACAATGGAGGTACCTATTTCAGGTTTGATGTTTTGTAGCTAGTAGAACAAAAAGGACTCAAGCAATGGTAGTTAGTAACAGACTCAATGATTATGCCTAAGAGGAACAATGCAGGCTAACTTTGCACTGAATGGGTTAATTGGCATTCAGCAATCTCAACTCAGAAAACTGTCATTGATTTTACACACCTGGGACATGCAGGGTGAAGGAAATTAAATAACATAAATATTTGCTGTAACTGCATCCATTGCATATTGGAGGAAGTATGGACAGACATCATAAATGCCCTCTGTTCTAAATATTTGGAAACAAAACCACTGAACACATGTTGTCACTAAGCAGTAGATATCTTGACATCTTAGTGTGGAATATTAGAAAACATGACGAGAGATACGTAATGACCTGCAGAAGAGAACAGCCATTATGTACATGATCCAAGAAAACTATACCAAACAGTCATGGATTTATGCTTACACCGATGGATCTGCAACAGATGCAATTGAGAATGGAGGGGCTGGTATCTTTATTACATATTCCAACAACCACAACAAGACAAGGTATATTTCAACGGGTACATTTTGTTCAAACTACACAGCAGATGATCAAGCACTACTACAGGCCACAATCATGACCGACAACACCCAACTCTGACTGCCAACAAGTGGGGTTTTTTTCAGATGCACTATCCGTTCTGCAAGCTTCTCCAGAGTAAACTCTCATCCCTGAGAAAAGAGCTCAGCAAGATTTCTGCCAACAAGAGAGTTACACTCAATGGGTACCATTACACTGTGGAGTGCCAGGTAACGAGAAGGCAGACTAGCAAAAAAGGGAGCAGAATGTGGGCAAGTAGAAAATGAAATCACATATTTATAAATAAAAAAAGAGCTATCATGGACATTAGAAAAGAACCTAAACTATCCAATGATGACTACCACACACTCGACAGACTATCATCTTCTAACTCAGGATAGGAAAAAATACTGAACAAACACCTATACAGGCTACGATTGTCCCCATCCCCTCTGTGTGCCGTGGCAGCACTGATCAAACCACAGAACATGTCCTGCGAGACTGTACCCTGTATGTCCTCCCTAGAAAGGAATGACCATCCTACAATTCAACACTACATTCAAAACTACAAGGCACCAGAGATGAGCTCCAGACAAGTCGACTTCATCATAAGAATGCATCTAACGGCATCAAAATAGTGATCGCAAAGAAGAACAACAAATGACAGAAGATTGACTAAATAGGGAAAGTGCTGTAGATAAACAACTGACAGTTATGTATCAGAAGAAAAGGATGATCAAATCAACAAGAACACCATCTATACCAACACAGGCCAACTATCAAAATAGAACAAATTAAAACAAGTTGTCATTCTGCACTCCAGAACATGATTCAAATGACTCTGCAGCCACATCTATACAACATTCAAGATTAGCAAGTCAGCAATGTGTACATACTAAGACTGTTCCAAATATGTTACACTTAGACAAACTCATTGGTCCAATGAAACAACAGTGGAAAGAAAACTACATGGACATCTGTGTAACCTACAATGAACAGTGAAGTTTAACAAAAAACATAATTGCAAATATAGATATTTCCTGCAAACAACAGGAAACTAATTTCATTTGTCACCTGGACTAGAAAGATAGTGTGTGTGTGTGTGTGTGCTTTCTGGGATGTTAAATATTACTAACATAAACCCCTATTTGAAAATATACAAGTATGGTATCTCTCTACATCATCTTTGTGTCCCATTTGATATATACAACTCCCACAAAAGATTTCCATTGTTGACACTTTTCTATAAATTGTTTCCCACATCAGGCTACAATCTTTCAACACTTGTTCAGTTCTACATGTTTCATTTGGAAGTCCCGGCCTTTTTCATATCCATTGTTTATCGGAGAACTGTCCTAGCCAATGCCCCTACTGGTATACAACATACATGCCCGATATAACTCCATCTTCTTTTATTAATGATGGTCTTCAATGATGTACAAGTTTGTTCACTTTAAATGTTCTTTATTTGTCACATGTAATTAGTGTACAATTATGAAGTATAGTATAATTATAACATAGTTATTATGAATTATTCACAAACAATTAACCACATTTGTTTTATCTAGTATACATTTACTTTGTTGTTGATTTTAAACTACTCTTTATTACTTATACAACAAATTACAATGCTACTTATCCCAAAGTATAATAATAGAGGTTTGGTGGAGTTTGTGAGTATGACATGTCCGGTGGTACAAATGAAGTTATATACTGTTATATGGAGTTACACCTGAACAGTTTATCCTCCTCTGCCACATGGAATATAATTCACAAATAAACTAAAGACATTCATTAATAATGTGATCATGGTTATAGTTTACATGACAAAAGGGGTGAAGGCGGACTTCATTGCACTGGGTTTTACCCCATATGGCACCGCCCGTCGGCAGAAATGGTACCTCATTTGCCGAGAGTACAAACTCTGTCGCCCAAAGTACAAACTCTGTAGCTCCAGCAATAATCAAAGGGATCTCTTTAAAGATTACACATGTGACTGTCAGAATTTGAACTCACAACCTTCAGAACGACAGACAAACGTCTTAACAACTCTGCCAGAGACCCTCGTTATATATATATATACTTTACAACAGAAAATAATTTCAAACAGACTATAATTTCACAATCTATTAAGAGCACTCGCTAATTTTCAGTATCTTAATGAAAAATCTGATACTGTTATTGACAAGTGCCTGGGCATGCAAGTTTCATTTTTCCTTTCATCTTCATATTTCAGATTAAAACTTTCAAGCTCTTTCTTACAAAGCAAGAAAAATGTCAAACTCATTAGAAGGTATGCAATGTCATGAGATTTATATTTCAGATGGCATCCATCTGCCACTGTATTTTTACTGTATTCAAAAATAACAGAATACAATACTAATAACTGAATAGAAATAAATTTGATGTGATGGGAGATAAGTACACTATTAATGCATTATTTCCCTTAAGGGGGAATTCAGGGGTATAGGGATCATGAAGCTATTTTCGTTGTTTTCACACTAATGTAAAATTTGTATAACCATTTTGAAAGATTATAACTTAGAAGAGTAGAAAAAATTAGTTTAAAAAAATGTCAAAGCGTTGCCATGGAAACAATACAAAATGGCAGCCAAAAACAAAATTTCAAATCCTTAAGGCTCTGAATCTAATGAATATAAATGAATTCTGTTTTCACTCTAAGGTCGAGTCGTGATATATAAAATATTACACATGATTTTTAGGATATATTAAATATTTAATTTTTTATAAATTTGTTTGTAAAAATTCCTCAAAAATACCGTTTACCCAAAAATTCATAAAAATGTAATATTTAATATATCCTAAAAATCATGTGTAATATTTTAGATATTACAACTGCGCACTTTAGAGTGAAAACATAATTCATTTATATTCATTACAGAGCCTTAGGGTTTTCAAATTTTGTATTTGTCTGCCATCTTTTATTTCCATGGCAACGCATGATTTTTTTTTTTTACTAATTTTTTTATACTATTCTAAGTCATAATCTTTCAAAATTGTTACACAAAGTCTACATTAATACCAAAGCAACGAAAAAGTTTCAAGACCAGAATCCCCCCTTAACGAGAACAAATATACTTTGACTGTAACAATATCAAGCGTGACTAGAATACTTTGCATGATAACAAAATGTTACAAATTATGTGCCATTTCCCATTAGAAGAAAAAGAAAACTACTGAAACTAATGTGTCAAACAAGACAAGTGTAAGAGAGGACAATACCTTACAAACAAGATTAAACTAGGAAGTGCAGTAGCAATTGTGCAAAAATGTACCATGCAAAATTATAAAAGGATTATTATGTGGTACTGGTATCGGTCTATTAACCCCAATGTTCTGAGTTCAAATCACGCTGCGGACAGTTTGTTGCAAATTGTTTTGAGTGGATTTTCACAAAAGGGCGATGGCACCACCCGTTCAGAAAGCAATGCAAACTACTGAACGTAATAATGCCTAGAAAAATCACAAACAGCATTAAAAAGCTGGGGTTGATTCGCAAAGTCCTGTAAAGGATATGCAATTAACTTTTAATTGGCATAGTGCATATCAATCTAAGCCACATATATAGCCAACTCCGATTTCTTCTTTTGTTGTCACACCATTATAGGGTTGTTGCCCAGTGTTATTGTTTTCTGTTATTGTATTACGCTGTTCTAGTGGCTTGGGTGAGATATTTTTGCTTTTACAGGATTCTGCTGTCATATGGCCATCTTTTTGTGGTCTTCCTCTCGCCTTCCTTCCTGGACGAAGAGATTGTATACGATAGAGTTTGGTTGCATTCTTATGAAGAGGCTGAACATACAATGTAAAAAGATACGCTACTTTTTTGTCATTTTTCAAAGCGGGTCATTCTCTTCCCCAACCTATTGTCTAATCGGTGAGCTAAAAACAGTTTAATAATCAAAAGATAGCTACACCAGGACATATTTTCAAAGTCAAATGCTAAACATAGTTTTCTGCTGACAAGGTCCATATCAAAGAAATAGGGACACCCAAGAAATATTTCAAAGCCATCATATTATACACAAGTGGTCAACAACAAACAACTATCCCTGCACCACTAACAAAGACTTCCTCAAAAACCACAAATTCATGCAAAAGCAGCATGGAGGCGTCTTCATCTACACCAGAACCAACACAACTGCATCAGAAGAGTCTAACCATGCCCACATCTACAATACAGCACATTCCGCCTTAATACGAGAAGGTAAACTAGTATTAGTAATATTCTTCAACATCAAACAATGAAAGCTTATTTCCACGACAGAAAAAAAAAATCAAAATTCCTACACTTGAATTCATATTGGCAAGTTCCTCTTTCAGCTGGTCCATCTCTTTGTTCTTGGTAGCCAATTCTTCTTTGAACTCAGTAGTTTTCAATGTAAGCTTTCTCAAAGTTTCAGCAGATGTCTTCAGTTGTTGATGCAACTGCTGTTCAAGCTACAAAATAGTGTGGGAAAACCATGCCAAAATATATTCTGAGAGTTTAAGAGAGTCAATATTTATACTTTTCTAGATATTTATATTCTCTCTATTGGTTTGAAAATAATGATATTCTTCTTCTTCAATGATCCAGCAGCGCCTGAGCTCTTGCCCTTCGGCCCAATGCTATGTAGTGATATCTGCATGTGTTTGTTAGTTGTTCTTTTGTTCAGTATAATGTGTTCCATTTGTCTTGACCTTGGAGGATCTTCCTGACATCATCTAGTGCTTGACACCTGAAGCTGCGATGAACGGTTTTATGAAGATGTGTACACAGCTGGCACTCTGGAGTGTGTTGTGGTTGAATTCTGTTCCAGTGATTAAGTGTTATGTGTTGGGTTCGAGTCTAAAAATGGTGCTCTGATCTCTTCTTGTAAGGTGGCTGATGCTGTCATTAAGGTTAGGGCCGGCCATATGTATGTAAACCTCTTACCGTGTTTCCCATGGCCATCTGCTCAGCCAAATTAATTTATTTGTCATTAGTATTTGCTTTGCTGTATGGAGAGCTGTTGCCATGATTGGTTGTTCTTGTGTTGACCCTTTCTTGGCTAACCTATCTGCTTATCATTTACAGGAGTATTTGAATGTCCAAAGATCCACTGCATAATTGTTTTGATGTCATGTGATGTAACTGTCAATATCTAGGGCTAGATGGGAGAGTTCAGATTTACAATGTCCATCTTCTAGAGCTTGAAGGGCAGACATTGAATCTGTAAAAAAATAATGTTTTGTGCCTTTGATGAAAAGACATCAAAACAGTCTTCAGGTGGTACAAAGCTGCTTCTAATTCATGAATTAAAGCCTCATAATTGGAACATATCTCCCTGCATGTACCAAACAGCTCTTCGGATGATCTGTCTGGGTACTGTAGATATACTTCATAGCCTGCTTAAAACAATGCTATTAAATTAACTATTTTCCAAAATTAAATATAAACATGGAAAAGAATACATTGTATCAGACTTGTACTTTGCATTACACATTTGTGTAAAAAAAAATAATTAAACTGTTCTACAAGAGATAGAGGAAACAAAGAGATATTTTTCTTTTGACATTAAAGCTGATATAATGTGAAAACTCGTGTGAATCACCAGACACTGGGAAGTGGTACAGAGTGGGAAGTAAAGACGACCAGCATTATATTGACCATATCACCTATAGTGTGCCAGTGATCAGTTAAAAATACAAGCCTAATACTGTATTCCCCAATATACTACTTGGTATGAGAATAGTCCTTAACTTACTTTACTACCAGAGACTGTAATAACACCTTTTATCTTAATATTGTATTATTGAACTATTTACTGAACTATTTACATTTATTGCAAAATACTATCCTTGACTATTTATCTCCACTCCTCGTGGAGCATAGAGCCTCAACAGTTGTTCTGGGTCTCAACAGTTGTTCTCCACTTTTCCTGGTTAATAGCAATGATTGTTACTGTGTTTTGACACATTCATCAAAGAGGCAAGTGGCGCATATGTGATAACTACCAGCAGCATAACTATGGAGGTTATGGCGGTGACAAAATCCCTGGAGTGGCTACAGGCGCATACATTCACTCACGTATGCATGCTCAGCGACTATGAGCATGATACAGAAGATCAAGGCTGGATATGTATGAAGGCAGTGGATGCAAGTAATACTTGTCAATCCAGATACTTACCTTCATTTTTGTCCCGGGTCACGCTGGGGTGAAGGACAATGAGAGAGCAGAAGCACTGGCGGGCAATGCTACGATTGAGAATGGGTCTTCTATGGACAGAAGCGACATCATCAATGCTCTCAGAGAAAACATATGTTTTGAAGATTTCAACGACGAAGATAAGGGGTATTCTCTATCTTGTTTGCGCAAATTGTGTATACCGATAGATGCGGCACGACGAGAGAACCCAATAGATACATTAATCAACACAGAACGGGAGTTGTTAGCCTAAACATAGATTGGATTGAAGAGGATTTTGGGGTTCAATCCCACACTTGACTTTCCACACATGGGGAAAGGAATTGACCCTATAACCTGATGCACCTAGCAATGTGAAATGACTTCATACTCTAAAGTCTGAAAAGACTATGGGAAATTATATTTGTTTTATATTTGACTATATAACAGTGCGATACTCTAGTGATTGGAAGGTCTATATTACCAGAGCTAAGACATGCTAGTGACACAGTTCTTTTGTCCACATCACAAAATGATATGAGAAATTAATATCATTTCATAGAAACAGCCAAGAAAAACTTGCATCTCAATGAAACAATATCCACAATTTTACAACTGATGCAACAGATATAAAAGTTGATATATGCACCAATAGACAAAAATTGGAAACAGTTGATAGTTTGGAATATTGAGTTTCATTGCTAACAAGCCACTGAAATGTTATAAAGGAAATAAAAACAAGAATGAATATGGCTCTGTAGAAATTAAAAGAACTACAAAACATATGAAAGGGAACCACTATAAAGATTTTTAAGAGAATGTATTTTTTATTCATAGCAATGAATGACTGTGTGACATGGATTATTAATAAACTGGTTGCAAAATCAATTAATGCCTTTTGTACAGAACAGTACTCCGGACAGAACAGGACAGAAAAAATAAACAAATGTGTCCATTTTGAAACGGCTTAAAATTGAAGATAAGCAATTGATTAAAAAAAAGAGATGAAAATTAAATATTTTGGACATATGAAAAGACATGATTCTCGGAAGATAGTTATGGAGGGTATGATACCAAGCAGATGAAAGAGAGGAAGACCAAGGAGAAGATAGGTGCAAGATGTTATAGGCAAGTTGAGTATGACTGTAGCAGATGTCGGATACCTCAAGCAGGACAGGGAGGAATTTAGAGCTGCTATCATGAGAGATAAGTTTCAAAAGGGACAATCGAAATGATGTTCATGATGATGAGGAGAGGACTTTATTTATTAACTTCTGTGGAAAATGCTTACTACTTTTCTTTGAATCACCAAAATCTGAACAATTGCACAAGTTCATTCAAAAAGAGACTAAGTGTCAATTTTTTCCCCACAAAGGTCTGGTTATGAGTTATGTACCACAATTTACCAGATAATACATACAAAGATATATGGTCATGTGGGTAAGTAAAGAAAATAAAAACATTATATATGGCCCTTTTCATCTTTACAGACGGTCAATAGGCAAGTGTTTTACTGTGACAACTTCTGAGTTTTCGCTTTTCTCTCTTGTTGTTCAGCTCGTACATAAGTCTCTTCTCAAAAGACTCTGCGCCCTTCCGTAATTTGGCATTCCACACAACTCTGTCATCAGTCCCTAGTCCCTCCCATGTGCTGCGATCTATAGAAAAGTTTTTCATTGAGGTTTTGCAGACATCTTTATATCTGAGCAGTGGTCTGCCCTGGTGCCTCTTCCTCCGAAAGTTCACAGAACAACATTTGTTTTGGTATGCGATAAGTTTCCATTCTTCTCACATGTCCCAACCATCTTAGTCTCTACTGCTGAGCATGCCCATGACGGAAGGCAGATTTGCACGTTGTAGTACTTCAGAGTTGGTTATCTTGTCGACCACCTGATGTTCATAATCTTCGGAGACATCGAAGGTGAAAGATGTTAAGTCTCCTCTCGTGTTTTGAGTAGGCTGTCCATGTTTCTGAGCCATATAGTAAAGAACTAATTACACAGGCTCGATATATTTGAGTCTTCGCTGCAATGTCAATTTTTGTTGTCCCGCGCTCGCTTTGATAGTATGTCGAATGTAGTAGCCGCACTCCCTATACGAGCGTTGATTTCTTCAGCAAGAGAAAGGCTGGCAGTGACCGTGGACCCAAGATAGCAGAATTTTTGCACTGGTGTTAGATGGTTGCCATTTAAAGTGATATTTGATGTCTTACCTCCTGACATAATACAACTGTTTTGGAGACACTTATTGTCAGAGAAAAGAGGTCCATGCCTTTGACAAATTATTAATTAGACATTGCAGTGTAGTCTCACTGTGGGCGACTAAGGCAGCATCGTCAGCGAAAAGGAGGTCCTTGAGAAGTATTTCCTCGTTTTGTCTTGGCTCTTTAGCGAGCCAAGTTAAACAGTGAACCATCAGATCTAGTGCGGATGAAAACATCACCATCAGCGTCCCCTAAGGCGTGGTTCAAAGGACTGCGAAGAAGATACCAAAGAGAGTGGGGGCAAGGACACAGCCCTGCTTGACTCCACTCTTAACCTCAAAACTATCAGATGTGCTGCCAGCGAACTGCATGCTGGCTTTCATGCCCTCATGGAAGGAAACAATCAATTGGAGCAACTTTGGGGGACAACCAATATACTTCAATATTTTATAAAGACTTGGCCTGCTGACTGTGTCAAATACCTTAGTCAGATCCACGAAAGCAATACATAGAGGCTTGCTCTGCTCTCTGCACTTCTCTTGTAGCTGTCGAAGGGTAAATATCATGTCAGTTGTTGACCGTCTAGCTCTGAATCCACATTGTGACTCTGGAAGAACACGCTCCGCCAGTTTCTGTAGTCGTTTTGAAAGGACTAGTGCAAAAGCTTTGCCTGTTACGCTTAGAAGGGAGATGCCTCTGTAGTTGTTACAATCCCCTTATCCCCTTTGTTTTTATAGAGTGTCACTATCTTTGCATCCCTCATGTCCTGAGGAAGTGTTCCCTCTCTCCAGTACTGAATAAGGAGATTGTAGAGGTGGGGCAGCAGGACATTCCTATTGTATTTGAGGATTTCTGCAGGAATGTTGTCTAGTCCTGATGCCTTGCCATTTGAAAGTTTGTTGATTGCTTCGGAAAGTTCCTGCTCCGTGGGTTCGGTATCCAGCTCGGTTTGGTCATGATGTTTCGGTATGATCTGATCGAGGACTGGGTGTGCTGGTTTCTCCACAGAGTAAAGATTGGAATAGTGTTCCACCCATCTTTCGAGCTGTTTGGTCATATCTGTTATTGGCTCACCTGTTTCTGATCTTAGTGGTGCAATTTTTGTTATGTTTGGTCCCAGAGCTACTCTGATATTTTCGTACATTGCCTTGGTGTTGCCCATATCTGCAGCATTTTGTATCGCAGAACATAGATTTGACCAGTATTCATTTGCACACCTCCTTGACTCTCGTTGCAATACTGATTTTGTGTGCGAAGATGGTCCTTTGAACTTTCGAGGTTTATTTTTGTAATTTATTAGAGCTCTTTTCTTTTCCTCAAGTAGAGGGCTTAGGGTTGTTTCATTTTGTTCTACCCAGTCTTTGTTGGAGAATTTCTTGGTGCCAAATGAGTCAATGGCACAGTCATATATGTTAGATTTTAGAATGTTCCACTTTTCGTCTACGCTACATTCTCCCATTTCATTCTCCCACAGAGCAGTAAACGCCTTTCTGAAAGTCTCCCTATTCTCTGTCACAAATACAGGAATGCTGGTAAGATTTTTGATATCTTTTTCTTGTATTTTCTTTTCTCCAATCCTTAGCTATTTCATTATGATCAAAGAACAAAAAGCTGAAAACATGACAACAATAGATGGGGCTACAGTTGAGTAAATATATAACATATGTGACATGTTTCTTCCATAACTGAATAAGAAGTTAAACCCACACCAATTCTATTAGATTATTTCACTGAATTTAGATATATGTCCATATATGTGCAGGGTGGAATCATTGTTAGTGCGAAATTTAAGGGGAAGAAATATGTGAAAGTCATATGTAGAAATGTGTACTAAGGGATGTACACTCGCTACTCCATTTAATTTGCATTTATATATCTCATATGCTGTATATATCTTATAAATGTATGCCATAATTAAGTAGGTTACAATTTTTTTGGGTAACAATTTTTTAGTGCATTTTTTCCAGACCTCTAGGGTTGTTGCCTGAGCTATGGAATTCGTGCTTTGTGCAATATTCTCAGCAGGTGGCATGCCATTTTGCGGAGAGGGGCCCAGCCATATGGGGTAAAACTCGTGCGATGAAGTCAATCCTTCGTCTTTAACCCCTTCAAAACATTAAGAAAACATTGTGAATGGATGCATTGTTTCTTAACTGTTTACAAACTAGCATCATGACCATTCATGAAAAATCTCTAGTATTTTTGGTCAAATGGTATCCTAGAATGAATAGTAAACTCTGTTGTACTTCAACAGGGTGTTCAAGATAAAAGTAGACCCACAGACAAATCAAAAGTTGCCAGTTACTTATTGTGTTGTGTGTATATTTATTATTTAAACCGGTTCTGACTAGCTTGTCCTACGTCACATTTATTCATCACCCCTTCCTGCACTACAATAACACACACCATCAGACAACCTTGGCCTAGCATAAGCCACGATGATATGTATTCTTTATAGTTTACACTTCACTTTTAAGTAGTTTTCAGCTTATATAATTGTTGAATAGGAACGGAAAGTAATGAAAAGCAACTAAATATTTCCAATCTTTCAAATGGCAATACGTCCCTGCAGATCTATATAACGACTGCTGGTACGCAATTAGTTAATAATATAATGAGTCTTTACAATATGCAGCAAGCTGGTTAATAAACGATGCCAGTTTACTACTTCTAGCATCCAACATTGAGTTCCATGTATGTAAGAAATTATCATACATCGTCTTCTTCGAAAGCTCCACATTGACCACTTGTTAACCACTTTGTGTGCTCTGTATGTGATCTGAGCCTAAGAACGATTGTACGTTGTGCTTAGTTATGCACCTACAAGTAGGCCAGCACATCCGATTTCTGCTTTTTATTTACTAGGGTAGCTTCCCTAGGTCCTACATCAGTCGCCTATTACGACATGCAACGGAGGTTGCAGCGGTATTATTCTTTGCTTCCTTGCGGGCCCGGTACCATACGGGCGAATTATCATACAATAATGATGTTATCCAGACTTTTGTATTTGATGTATATGGCACGGAAAAGTCTGCACATTTTTTAAACATTGAAGACCCTTTAGTTTTCCAATTGTCATTGGTATCAACTTTTCTGTTTCACTTTCATTGTAGCATAATAGAAGTGTGTCTTTACATTGTGGTATCTCTAGTACCATCATATTTCAACCTAACAAACGGTAATAACAACGTTGCAACATAATATAATTCGTTATAGTAGACTTGGCAATGTGACTTTAAAAAATAGTTGTACTGTGTAGGAAAATATGGAAAGTACTAACACAAATCCACTATATATATTGTATATATATACATATATACATGTATATATATGTGTGTGTGTGTATGTAATGTATATATGTTTATATGCACCATTTCGTACTTGTAGAACGACCAAAATATCCTTATAAAATACTAAGGTAAAAGACCACTAATAAATGTCTTGGATTGTATATGTAGTTATACATTTTAGCAATTGATTTATAGTTACCTTGTTCATGTGGTCAAGACCTTGACATTTTCGCTGCCACTCGGAGCAGCTCTCTTGTGCCTCAACTGTTTTCCTCTCAGCAATTTTCTTCTCTCTTTCAAGCATTAGCAACTTCTGTGACACTTCTGCTCCTTCCTCCTGTCTCTGACATTGAACTTTTTCCAGCTGTTATAATAAAGAAATTTTAATTGTCAATGAATGAATATATTTTACATATTTCAAATGTCTATGAACTGGCCTTCCACACCGAAGTGTCTGATTTTACTTCGAGGCATTACTTCGAGGCAGAACACAAAATTTGTTCAATGTGAAGCATCACTAAGTTTGGGGTACGTGAGGTTTAGTTCCGTTGGAGATATACACAAAATATTTTAGGTACTGTGTGCAAAATAAAGATCTCTTGGCAGTTCAATTTAATTCATACCACTACGTACACTAAATGACCTAGAATAATGGCTTACTGAACGTGCTATGACATGTATACATTTCAAAACAAACTTTACAAACACGGAGAGAGAAAAGAGTCTTGTTTTTATAACATAAGGTATATTGGGGATATAGTGTTAGTCCAACATTTTTCTTCCACCAACAGCACACACAATGTGTGACGTAGTCAACATCATGCCAGCCTCCATTTTCCAATGTTTCTTGGTAACCCAGTTGAGGCTGGGTTGACCTGAGAGCCGTTAAACTCTGAGAAAACTCATTACCACGGTGGAATTTGATCCTGAGACTATGTGCTTATGAAACAAGTGCCTAGCAACTACGCTGTCACACTTCTTGTCAAGTCATACTAGATCTTTCTAAAGTGTCCTTCTCTGCTCCTTGTAAGGTCAAACTAAATCTGTCCTGATTTCCTCTGTTCCTCTTGTTCAAATATATCCGGTGGTCACAAAGTTCTCTAAGCATTAACTTTAGCATAAATCAAATGTGATAGATTGAAAGGTGTAAATATCCAACCCTCAATGTTAACGTGGGCATCTGTAGCTTAAATGGTAGTGAGCTCGATCACAACCTAAATGTGACTGGCTCAAACTCTGCAGCGGACAGTTTGGAAGCAAATTTGTTCTGTGGAGTTTTACCAATGGTAAAAATAGACCTCACTCTTCATAAAGCAATGGCATACTACAGAACGTATAAGTGGTGGCTAGAAAATCAACAACTAATTTACTGTGGTTGATGGCGAGCTTGCAAAGGATATGCCGCGATTTTTTTTTTGGTGTCAACGGCAGAACACTGTACTTGCACACAACAGGCCAAAATCACAAAAATGGTTATCTTAAAGGAAATGAAGTAGTATAAACAATGACTTTTAGAAAACAGGTGCAATCCTGAACTAAACTACTCATACAATAAATACATATATGTAGCTGTAATAATAGGCAGATTTAATAAAAGCCATAGGGGAAATCAACAAAACCGCAGTGGCATCCAAAATACCTTAATCAGGACATAGCAATATTAACTCTTTCCGCAACGAGTTATTTCCTCAATTTTTTTAACAGTTAATTCAAAGGAGGTTTTAAAAAAAAAAAAAAAAAACCCAACTACTTGTCAATAAATAAACAAATATATATTATATACTAAATTGAAGAAACCTGGACAACCTAATAGCATAACAAGGTTTAAAAGTAGTAGAAGTAAAATAGTAGAAGTAAAACTAGAAAAACTTCATATTAGGAAGCATCTTCATATTAGGTGCAGAGTGCGGTGAAAAGCGTGGAAAGAGTTAAGTAATAGTTCAAAAAAGGTGTAGTTAAGTGATCATTGGAAGCCAAAGAGATGTGGTTTAACAGAAGAATGCTAAATATTCCTTGGACAGAAGAAAAACAAATGAGGTTTTAAATCACGCCATCAGGCATGACACTTGATTGATTGATAGTAAAGTGGTAGCAGCAATAAAAATAAACATATATTAATGTGAGCATCATTGTTCATTTGAGGATCATCTTCATCGCACATGTCCATAATTGCTCTGATCTCATCCCAAGCATGTATCTCAGTGTGTTTAGGCTAACATCTCTCGTTCTGTGTTGATTGATGTATCTACTGGGTTTTCTCTTGTGGTTTTCCTTCTTGCCGTACCTATAGGTATGCACAACTTGCGTAACCGAGATAGAGAATACCCTTTATCTTCATCGTTGAAATCTTCAGAGCTTTCCATGAGAGCGTTGATGATGTCGTTTCTGTCAATAGAAGACCCATTCTCAATCGTAGCACTGCCCGCCAGTGCATCTGCTCTCTCATTGTCCTTCACCCCAGCGTGACCCGGGACAAAGATGAAGGTAAGTATCTGGATTATCAAGTTTTGTATTAATTGCATCCATTGCCTTTGTACATAACTGTCTTTGATCTGTATCATGCTCATAGAGTCGCTGATCATGCATGCATGCGTGAGTGAATGTATGCGTCTGTAGCCACTGCAGGGATTTTGTCGCCGCCATGACCTATATAGTAATACTGCTGGTAGTTGTTGTATATGCGTCACTTGCCTCTTTGACTTTTCCTTTCGCTTTTGAGCATAAGAAAATGACAACAACCTGAATTTTAAACTGCCTATGGTAAAGCTGAGGCGAAACATGTAAAATTACATTAATTTGTTTTTCGTGTTTTGCTTTTTCTACATAGTTTTACTGCAGTCTTTCCTTATATGGTGAAACTGGAAACAAATGTGATAAATATAAAAGTAGCTTTATAATTAAGTAAAATATGGAAAATATATGTTCATATTTAGCATATATTTCCAGTTTTACTGTAACCCGTTCAGTTCTTAGACATCCAACTACATCTGGTTTGATCAATAAACTATCAACTCAACCACTCAACATTAGATGATATATTACAGATTTCTTCAAATTAAATTTTTATACAAAACAGATATATAACATGAATATTGTTTACCTCTGAAGTTTTCCTTTGAAGTTGCCCCTTCAAATCATCAATACACTTCTCCAGTTTTGTTATGGTGTCCAACTTTGTCTCCTCTTCACTAGACAATTCTTGTTTGAGGGCAGCAACTTTGCTATCAAACTCTTGAGTCTGCTTGCTAATTGCTTCTTCCCTTGCCACCAGTGTATCTCTCAAACATTTTAGCTCAGTTTCCATATCATTTTTATTGGATATAGTTTTCTCTAGTGTCTCTTTAACAGTTTCATAGTTTTGTTCACTAACGGACATTTCCTCTTTACACAATTCTAGTTTTTCGCACATGTTCTTGACTGAATTTTCCAACATAGACTTTTCTGTAGCAACTTCGGATAAAGTGGATTCGTAATTTTTTAGAAGCTTTTCCTGCTCAGTGAATTCTTCTGTTGATGATTTCAATTCATTTTCTGCCTGTTTTAACATGTTTTTAAATTTGCTAAGTTCCTCTTCCAATTCTGCAACATTAAGACATCGGAAGTTTTGACTTTCAGTTAACTCTTTCATTTTATCTATCATATTGTCCCTTTCCTTTGTGATAGAATCTGCATTTTGTTGAA
The DNA here is from genome assembly GCA_020796225.1 of Arion vulgaris. Classification (NCBI taxonomy): domain Eukaryota; kingdom Metazoa; phylum Mollusca; class Gastropoda; order Stylommatophora; family Arionidae; genus Arion; species Arion vulgaris. Next base: position 53,680,448 of record CM036756.1, on the reverse strand, counting down.
CTGTTTTGAGTTCGGTTTCTGTTTTCTGAAGTCCTTCTTTTGTTGATTTCAATTGATAAGCTACTTCTGTCAGCTTCTGTTCTGCTTCATTTCTTGTTATGACTGCATTATCCAAAGTTTCTTTCAGCTGTGTAATTATCACCTGCTGATCTTTAATCTCAGAGTTCATTTTTGTGATTACCGCTTCCTGCTCTTTAAGTTCAGAGCTCAACTTTGAATTTACACCAACTGTCTCCTGTAGTTTCTGTTCAATAAAATTCTTTGATGTCTGTTCCTTTTCCAGATAAACTTTCAACTTCAAGATTTCTTCCTCCTGCTGAGATTTCTGTTTATGCAATATTTCTTTTAATTTATTTTCAATCTCTGACTGCTCAACTGCAATCTTCTCACAAGCTGTTTTAGATATTTTACCTTCATCTTGTGAAAATTTACTTCTCATTTCCTCTAATTTAACAGCATATTCATCTAACTCAAACTGTAAGACACTGTCTCCACAATTCTCCTCAGCTATGAAGGCACTAAAAGCAGAAGAGTAACGGCTTGGAGTGCCCAAAATAACATCATGTACAAATGAATTTGTTGTACTTCTTTTCGCCACTGTCTGACATTTTCTAAATGCAGCATTAACAGAAAGAAGCTGCTGCTGTGTTTCAAGCAACTCATTGGATACAATAATCACAGTCTGTTTATCTTTGAGACTGTCTTCGGTTTGTGTATTTAGAAGCTTGGAATCACCTACGACACTGAGTTCACTGTGGGAATCCAACATAGATGAAGACATGCTGTTATCTATAATCTTTCTTTTGCCTCGTGATACAGGTGTGCTGGGAACTTTACTTTTCAGTTTAGCCAGTTCATACTTCAAATGTTCTATTTCAGCAGTGTAACCATGAATGAGAGCTTGTTCTCGCTTGAAGAAATCTTCTTCTTCTCGTTTCAGCTTACTTCGAAGTGCTGCATTGGCTAATTCTGAATCTTTCAATTTTGTTGCAAACTCCAGGCTTACACCGCTTTTTGATACTCCAGTGGAAGGCGTTTTTAACATTTCGCCAGATCTTACAACTTTTGGTGTTCGTGTTGAATAGACCTTTTGTTTTGAAATAATATTTTTGTTCAAAACGACTTCACTATCATCGCTCTGGTCCATGTTATTTAAATCATTTTTATTTGACATGTCATTCTTTGGAAATAGTGTGCTCTTCTCTATTTGTCTAACTATTTCAGTAATATTAATATCTTTGCCATCTGACTCAACAACATTGTCTGTAGTGTTCCTTTCACTCAGTTGGACTTCAAGAGCATGAAACCTTTCTGTCAATGCATCTTTGGCTTGCCGAAGAGCAATATTTTCTTGTTCCAATACATAATACTCTTGTTTCAGCCATTCCTTATTTGTATTGAGCACAATTTCACTGTCATCACTTTCAGTCATGACCTCTGTGATCAAAATAGCTGGTATGTCTGTAATGGGAGATGTACTCTGTTTGTTTTGTTTTACCATTTCAGTAGCGGTAAGGAGATCTGCATCTTTTTGCTTCTTGATATTTTCCAGAATATCAACCTTCTTGGTCAACTCCACATTAACTTTCTTCAGCGATTCAAACTCACTCATGGTTTGATGATTGGCTTCATGTAAGGACGCAGACTTTTCTTCAGCTCTAAGATCTGCATCATTTTGCTTCTGGATATTTTCCAGAATCTCAACCTTCTTGGTCAACTCCATATTAACTTGCTTCAGCGATTCAAAATCACTCATGGCTTGATGATTGGTTTCATGTAAGGACGCAGACTTTTCTTCAGCTCTCATTTGACACTGTCTTGCAGCTTCTGCATCTATCTTGAATTTCTCAAGTTTTTGATGTAATATTTCATTTTCTGCAGCAGACATATTCAACTTTTCTTTAACAATGTTCATCTCTGTAATCAAATCTTCAGTTTTACTTTTCAAGCATTTGATTTCTTTGTGTAATTCTTCATTAGTCTCTTTCAACATTTCTAATTCTTTCTTTGCAGCTTCTTCCTTTATGTGTACTTGTTCTCCACATACATCATTATGTGAGCTTTTCAATACTAAATCTGTCTCTTTAATTCTTCTTTGTGTTTCATCTTCATTCTCTCCCACTGCTACATTGGATGTTTGACAATATTTTACATCTTCTTGCAATGCCTTTTCTAACATGTCAACATCTTTAAGACTTGCAGTGTCATCAGGACACCAACTTGGGTTCGGAACAATCAGTTGTCTCTAGATCATCACAGTATTTACTGTTTTCATCCAATTGGCTCATCTTATCTTGAAGTCTCTCAATTTCATCTGAAATATGATTTTCATATTGTAAGTACAGTATGGGTGTGAAGCATGGACATTTAATAAGGCAGTGGAAAAACATGTGCTTTTGAATATAAGTGTTACAGAAGAGTCCTTTGTATATCATGGACAGAGAAGAGGACAAATAGATCTATCCAGAAATAACTCAAAATCAAAGAAAACTGGCTGATGCTACAAATTGAGGTATTTTGAACATATAAAAAGACATGAAGGGCTGGAGAAGACCATCATAGAAGGAGGCATACCGACAAAGAGAAGAAGAGAAAGACCACTGAGAAGATGGATTCAGGATGTAACTGATGGTTTGAACATGACGGCTGCAGAGGCAGGACATCTGACCTATGAGAAAGTGAAATTCCAGAGGACTAGTGGGGTGGCAAAGTTCTGCTCAAGACAAGCTATTTGATGATGATGATGATGAAGTACAATAAGTAGCGTATAATGAGGCAATCACACAATACAAAACAGAAATATAATTATCCTTTTCAACATAGGAATAAAGTAATGCTAAAGTAAAATTGATGTCACATTGATACAACAATACATACACTTCCCTTTTGTCAGATCAAATCAATGTACCATCACAACACTAAAGGTCAACTGTAATGGTTCTCCAACATATCCTATCTCTTGTCATGATGTTGCATTTTACTAAACATTGTATATATCTCTCAACCTCTGGGAAGTTGGAGATGGCTCGTCTGAATAGCAAAGAACGCTAATAAGGATAGCAAGCCTTCCGACTAAAATCAGTCAGAGGGAACATATTAGTCACCCTTACTACGACTGAATTCATAGTGGGCGAACAAGGAGACTATCTCCTAACACTCATAATATAGCTTGCCCGGTCTTAGTACTATTTATCCAGCTCAACTTCTTAAGGAGAGCATCATTAACATCATCTTTCTCAGCTTATTCAACAAATTAATTTAGGGGGCTACTGTGATCTTGAAGTACAGTACCCATCTCAAGCTTCAAAAGTATTTAGCTTGCATCCATTATATAATGAACAGGATATTTTCAAGTGATCTCAATGAAGGTGAGATCAAATTTCTAGCCCTAACGAAAGGGAATGACTAAAAAGTAGGTCCGGTGTTCAAGTTGAGCACAGTAAAGAACAGTTGGCAGTTAACTGATAAGAATATGTTGAAAAGTACCTGGGCAAAAATCATTAGAACCAATTTAAAAAGATATTGCTACACATTTTCACTATCCTCAGAATTATATCAGGGACCCTCGACTAAAGAAGAGTGATAGTGAGGCTGGACATCTGACATATAAGGGAGAGAAATTCCAAAAGACTGTTAGGGTGGCAAAGTTTTTCCAAGGACCAGCTATTGGAGGATAAAAAAGAACATGAAGGGCTACAACAGAAACGGATTACAGGTGTGATAGACAATTTAAATATGGCATCAACAGAGGAGGGACATTTGGTCTATAAGAGAAATTCTAAAAGACTGTTCAAGTGAGAAAGTTCTGCCCCTTATCCCATTTTATGTTTGCATAATGTTAATAGTTGTCCACTGTAAGACAGCTACAGGGTGTTCAACTTACAGAGCAGCCCCAGTGATAAATAGAAATTTGCCAGGTACGCATTGCATCTCGTCTATTTACTATTTAAACCGGTTCTGACTAGCTTGTACTACGTCACATTTGTTCATCGTCCCTTCCCGCACTTCAATTACACACCATCACACAACCTTGATCTATACTACGTCATAACTGAACTTTTCTATTTCCAGACATATATGCCAGATTAGCTCCATTCACAGACTGCTTTTAAGTTGAACACCCTGTAGAACTAAAGGAAAGGTCATCAAGAAGCAAGAGATGCGTATGTGACAACTACCAGCATCGTGACTATGTAGGTCATGGCGGTGACAAAATCATTAAAGTGGCTAGAGATGCAAACATTATTCGTACATGCATGCTCAGCGACTCTATGAGCATGATATAGAAGATCAAGACCGGTTATGTACGTAGGAAATGGATGCAATTAATACAAAATGCAACAATCCAGACACTTACCTTCATCTTTGTCCCAGGTCATTCTGGGGTGAAAGGTAACGAGAAAGCGGATGAACTGTTGAGTAATGCTGCGATTGAGCCTTATATGGACAAAAGAAACATCAATGATCTAAAAGAAAACATACGCTTGGAAGATTTCAACAAAGAAGATAACAGGTATGCTCTATCTCGGTTGCGCAAGTTATGCATACCGATAGGTGTTGCAAGATAGGAAAACCATGAGAGAAACCCAAGTAGATACATCAACCAGCATTGGGAGTTGTTAGTCTAAACACACTGAAATACATGCTTAGGAAGACATCGGAGCAATTATGGATGTGTCTGATGAAGATGATCCTCAAATGAAGAATGAACCACTGTAAGATTGATAACTTGAATCTTATGTTACCACACCTCTATGATGTGATCACAAGTAGAATAAGCTGTGGTTTATGAAGAAGTGTATTGCTAATCAACCTCAATCCAATATCAACACAACAAAAAGCAAAGACATCTAGATCAAACATCCTAAGACTCCCCAACAAATATATCCCTTCACTAAACACAGTAACAACATTCATTCCATATATACCCTGCAATTCTTTGCAGTCATCATGTAATGTCATAATAGTGGCATTTTGGCTTTCAACGGTCTTATGCAACTTCTCTTCCATTGTTTTCCATTCAGTTTCTTTGTTTTTCAGCGTCTGTCTGAAAGCATCACAGGTGGCAGTAACTTCTTTCAGCTGACTTTTAAGTTCTTCCACTGAAGACAACTGAAAAAAAAGACATTGACAATACTGTTTCATATATTTTGTCTTCCAAAACATATGTAGCCAGTTTTGGCACTCATTATTTACAGGTTTCAAAGAATAAACCAGTAGAAAATGTCGCCTTATTTAAACTGACTAAAATATCAAAGAACAAATCCTAGTTTTCCGTTCCCTGTGTGACAAAAACGTAAAATATTTTTACCTGGACAATTCTGCTTGGATTCTTATAAGGATAACTTATGATGGTCATGTCACTTCCTCTGTTCTAGTTTCAGTATAGCAGTGACTATACCAGTGTCAAACATGGTCAATAACAGCAGCTAATGAGCAGAAAATCATAACGACAGAGATGGGTGTCTTAGAAGAGCTGCAGGTGTGACAATAAGAGACAAAATTAGAAATGAAGAAATCAGGAGACTGGATGTGAAACCAGTTATGCAATTCATAAAAGAACAACAGATTAAATGGTTTGGACACCTGACCAGAATGCCCTGGTATCGCCTACCACAAAGAGTCAACACAGAAAAAGTATAATGAGTATAAGGCAAGAGGAAGACCACGCAAAGATGGAGCGACGGCATCAAGAACAGCCTTACGAACATGAATATCAGCTTACAAAGTGCCTTAAAAAAGCACACACAAGATCACTACATTTCACCCCAACACTTCCATAAAGAAGTAAATGGTGGAAGAGAAGAAGAAGTGAGTATACTGTGCTGGATTCAATTAATAAGGCACAGTATTTGATTCCCTAATCTACCCAGCATAAAATGGGTTCTTTTAAAAAAAACTAGAATTATCTGAGCGACAATAAAAGTGCGCTGCTATGGATACTTTAAGCCACCTGAAAAAAACTGAGCTGCAAGATGTTGAACCTAACCAGTTTTCTGACTTTCTTTTTTTCCCAGTTTCAGATTTGAGCTGGTTAGGTATGATTTCTGTTCAGTATCCAAACTCCTCAGACAGTGCGCTTCAGAGAAAAATGTTACTCCGATAAAGTGGATACAAAGCAAAAGGTGGACCTCAGAGATAACAGAGGTGGGAAAAAACACTTATGAAGAGCACACAAAAGTCCATTCTAGAAATCTCTTCTTATCCTGACGCTGTGAGACAAACCAGGATTCAAGAAAGAATAAGATATCTAAACTCCATTTTTGGGTGTTGGCTGAGAAGTAGGGTTAGTACCTCACGGAAAATGACAGCCGTATCCTGGTTGTGTCCACGGATAGTCATGATCCTATTTGGTCCCCACTTCTCACCTAGCTCATGTTTGGCTCCACGTGCCACACCCCGGGCAACAGTCTCGGCTGACTGGCTAAACTCTATGAACTCCTCCCACCACACCCATCTGTTCATAATATCCTTTACACTAGTCTCCCACAATTACAGAACACATGCAGATTCTACAAACTGGCATTGGCTGCCCAAGAGTGAAAACTTGCAGCCCTGGTTAGAAGAAGAAGAAGAAACTCCATTTTTTACATTGAACTCAATACCATATTCATTGATATCCTCATATATGACTCACTAAACATCACAACATAGTTGACTTTACTCCATAGTTGAATTTATCTTCCTTTAAATGCATGTCAATTGCAGAAGCAATACAGCACACTGTTATTGTATTTACAATCAGGATTCTCAAACCTAATAAAACTGCAGTTTATAAGCTGATCCTGATTGGAAATTTCTCACAGGCCAGATGTTCCGCCTCTGCAGCCGCCATGCTCATATCATCAGTTACATCCTTAAACAATCTTCTCTGTGGTCTTCTTCTCTTTGCAGGTATGCCTCTTTCTATAATGGTCTTTACCAACCCTTCTATCTTCTCATTCTTATTTGTAGCATCAACCAGTTTTCTTTGTATTTGAGTTCTTTCTGGACATATTTATTTGTTCTCTACTCTGTGTACCAGTAACATGTAGAATGGGCAAATCATAATTTCAGTCAAAGTGTATGTATATTATCCAACAGGAAACATATTTGTACAGATGGGTAACTGCAAGATATTACAAATAGAAAACCCCACTTTAAAGTACCACATCTGGAGTTATACTGTAGCCATCACAACTGACTCATGCCAGCAGTTGAAGTCAGAGAAAACAAAGAGGAAATCATTCTTGTGCATAACATAAAGTTATCATTCATGTAAAACAAAATAAATGACTTGGAAGTACACTAACCTGATTTTCAATGAAGGTCTTTTCCTCTGACAGTTTGGAAATTTCTTTGGTGTGCATGTTGTACACCTCTCCAGCTTCCGAGATAAGTGACTCTAGCTCACAAATTTGTTCACTCTGTAACAATAAGTTTGTTAATTGATTACATCACTAACATACAGCCAAACTGAACAATAAAAAAGTAAAGGGATCATTTTATACCTTGAGGTATATAGGGTATTGACCGTCGGCATACGGTGGGTGATGTGGTCATCATCATGCAGACCGCCTTAACTTCCCAGTGCTTTTTCTGGTACCCAATTGAGGCTTGGGTTGACCTGAGAGTCGATACGGTCCGAAAAATTTCATGCACACTTTGGAATTGAACCAGGACCACTAGTCTAAGAAGCGAGTTCCCTAACAACTATGCTACTGCGGCTCTCAAACTTAACAATACAGATATAAATAATTTTCTAGTCATACAAGCTACGTAGCTAGGATGGACAACCATTTCACCTATTATCAAACATGGATCCTGAAATAATGTCGAAACTTCATTCTGACAGCATGACCGACCAAAGTTTTGACATTACAAAGCAATTATTGAAAGTAGTCCATCTTCTGATATTCAGCAAAAATTTTTATCAGCCAAAAGATAATTGCAGTTTTCATATATTTTATAATAGCTTTGATTTTGCTGCAATCCAAAGTTCGTGATTAATTTCATTTGACAAGCCAACAACTCCTGGTGACTTTCTCATTTTTAATTTGGATACTCTCTGTTCCATTTCTATGGATGTAATTGGCACTTCCCATATGGCTTCATCTCATCCTTCATTTTATTTTTAATTACAAATCTGTTTTTGTTTCTTTGGTCCAACTTCAATGTTGCCGTCATGAGAAAAGGATTCTGCAAAGTGACCAACTGACTGTTTACCTGTGTCATAGTCCCCTCCACCAGGTGGCAGCGGAGGAATGGACAGTTAGTCAGATAGATAGGTAGTATAATTAGATATTATATAGTTAAGACTATGTGTTGCACTCTCTAAGTAGAAGTGCAACACATAACTACGAGACATGACGTTCTTGTGTAGTTAGGAGTGACGTGTTAGTAACGATAGAAAAACAACAACATGCATATTGGTCTGATGAGGACGTAGTTGTGTGTGTGGTTCTCATATACACAAATAAATGCATGTAAAGGCAATGAAATCGTAGTTGTTCAATATGTTATGAATTATGTTCACTGTGTTACAAGTGTACAGTCTTAACGTCAACTGTAATACTGGTATTGATATGGGATAAAGATGGAATGCACTACCAATTACTATCGTTCATCCATGAAGCAATGACCAGCGGTCATCCTGACATGAAACCCACAATAACCGGCAATCCTGATCACTAAATCAGTGGGACAAACATCATCAATATTATAGTGGCATTCCCAAACCCTGCCTCAACATTCCAAATTGACATATATAGAAATTTGCGTTTCTTTTACACCTGTAAGGATGTTTTCATCTTTATTAACTGCAACCATTGTGTTGCTTAATGTAACATCATCGTTAAGTTGTTTTACCTGTTTCTATAGTTTTCTGGTATCTCTTTTAAAGTTTAGAGAAATTTTTTTTACCTCCAGCTTCTCAGTCTAGCTTGCAACATGGACATTTGAAATGTGGCCTTAGCATACTGGTAGTTATGGTGTTCTTAACAGGTCTGTGTCAGTTTTCACAATATTTCTGTCATTGCATAGTTGCTCCAACTCACCCTTTCAATAATATTTGTATCGCTTTCAGGCCCCTCTAGATATTGTTTCAAGCACAGCCTGGACTACGTATGCATCTATTAAACTCATCAACTACCTTATTATTGTCCTTTTCTGCAGCTTTCCCTGGAATGATTCATGTGATAATCCATACAGGAGATTTTCTACTTAAAATTTTTTTTTAAACTATCACTGGTGCATAAGAGAGAATGTCTTGTTTACCTTTACTCTGCATAAGTCTTGGGCTTCTTGCAATTTATGTGTTAATGTTTCTATAAGAACTGAGTTACCAATGTCCAATGAATCATCTGTATTCTGAAAAGATATATAATGAACCATGTTAAGCTGCATTAATTGAAATTTATGGTCTTACTACAGTACTTCCTTCTTAAATCAAGTCTCATTCTGTGCATTTTCTAAAATACAATTTTGAATTACAACACTATCATTTATTGAAGTAAAATAAAATTTAATTAACTGTTGCAGAAGAAAAATAAAACCTACATCACAACAACACTGTCTTTATCAGACACTTAAGGACAATATAGGGGCTAATTTAAATGAATGTGCTTGGAAAAAGTGACAAAAATTGAATGAAAACAGGAGACATAGAAGGCCCAAAAAAACCCAGCTAGAAGGGTGCTAGTAAAAACCACTATAGTCTCACCTTGTTCTTCGAGTCAGAAACTTCAGCTTTGAGGTTTTCAATTTGCGTTTTAAGATCTGCTATTTCTGTATCTTTTTCCTGAAATGGAATAAAACAATTAGAATCATATCAATATTTGTGTTGAGAATAAATCCTCTAATGTCAAATCACAACTATTTCTTCTAGTTATTACATCTATTAAGAAAAACTGTGAACAAAATATTCTATCACTGATTAACATGGAGGTGGAGGCCTCTTGAATGACATCATCAATGATACAGATGTGGTTATTTACACCAATGGTTCAGTCATTCGCCAACAACGCTGTTTGTGGGCTTTTTCAGCACGCTCAGGAGGAAAATAATAAGAGAGGCCAGTGGGGCCTTCGCAACAACCACAAGTAGTTTGACAATGGAGGTTCGGGCGGTTACGGAGCCGGTGAAATGGTTGGCATCTCACAACTACTCTCGTGTTTTCATACTCAGTGACTCCATGAGATTCGTAAAGTCAAATCAGGAATGTTGAGACTACCTAGGTGGAGGTACTGGTACAGACAATGATCAGAGAAATCACCTTCATTTTTGTCCCTGGGCACGCAGGAGTTAGGGGTAATGAACGAGCTGATAGATTGGCTGGCTTGGCTACAATATCAGAGGGCACTGCCATGGATCGAAATGACATTCTTCACGCATTGAGAGTCTTTCCGAACAGGAGTTTCAGGGCTGTGAATCCCACAATCCCACTCGCTGACCAGATTGAAAGAGATGGGGTCAATATTGGTGAAGCCCGAAAAGAATGACATACTAAATATGCAAAAAGATAGATTGATTAATCAACATCGAACTGGCGTGTTGGGTCGCTGCTGGATTTACTGAGGCGGAGATCGGAGCACCTATGGACATATCCAGAGTGCTATGATGATAGTCCTCATATAACTGATAACTATTTCTTCTCTTCTTTGTTCAGGTTATTGGTTTATTAAGTTTTACAGCAGAAAAACTCAAAAGTTTCAAGCGACAGACTCATAATAGGTCTGACTGTTCCCATTCGGATATAGCAGATATGAGCAACACTGTTTATTTGTGCATGTGCCAGAAATTATAAAGCAGACAAGTTTTTTAAGAAGGGGTGACAAGAACGCAGCAACAATTCCCCATGTAGAAAAGCCTTTATAATTTTTTTTTTAAATATTTGACTGAGCAGATGGACCATGAGAGACACTGGAAGAGATGTCTACAGACACATGACAAACTCAAAACCCCCTGTTCACATCAACCAACTTACATGCAGAGATTGAAGTACTTTTCAACTTACATACAGAGATTTTTCAACTTCAAACACTTAACATTAAATATTCATATGAATAGAATTCAAGCACTACACACTCCAGAGTGCCAGTTGTGTCTACATCATCATGAGACTGTCCACCTCCATGTCTTTGGATGATGTCAGGAAGATACTTCTTCTAAGACCAGATTAAATTGAACATAATCGTTGCTTCATTATGATGTACATCAAAAGTATTTGTGTGTAGTCTCTACATGATAAAACTTCTATTCATCATCGGTCATTGTTGCATCAAAGGAAACATAACGCAGAGAATTAAAAATTTCCACTAAATTCAATCATACCACTATGGCATCCGAATCTTCCTGAAGTTTTTTTTTTTTCTGTCTCTGTTGCTGTTTTGTTTATTTACAGTGCAGGCCTTCTTGTTCGCCTTTTATAATGCCTGGGAAGAAACAGTAGTTCTTTCTTTCACAGTTTCTAGTAGTTCACAGATACCATTCAGAGTGCAGAATCAAAGTATCCAAGGGAGAGTGCAGAATCAGTGTATACATTTTTAGTCAGGCATACATTGAAATATGTCAGCTAGTTGCTTCTTGACTGTCCTGGGTAGGATGAAGACAACAGCAGATTAGATTCCTAGTGGAATAGGATGGACAATGTTCTCCAGAACGTTCTTTTTTTCTTCTTCAAACGCTCCATATCGACCACTTGTTAACCACTCTTTGTGATTTGTATGTGATCTAACCCTAAGAGCGATTGTACATTGTGCCCCTATGCACCTACAAGTAGGCCAGCACATCTGATTTCTGCTACGTTTTTTATTTACTAGGGTAGCTTCCCTAGGCCCCTCCTTCAGTTGCCTCTTACAACATGCTTTGTAGGTTGCAGTGTTACTACTCTTTTCTCCCCTTGCAAGCACCGGATACACAGGCGCTCCAGAATATAAGACTTTGAATATGATATGAAGATGACATCACACATTATTGGTCCATTCCTAATAAACATACTGAAAGATAAACGAGCAAACTGCACAGACAAGTTGGATTGAATATAGAACTCAAAAAAAGAAAGAAGTTCTGACGCTAAACTGTGCAACGACAAAAAAAATTGATATCTATGAATTAGCAACAAAAAAATACATTTAGTAAACTGGCTGATGCTACAATTACGAAAGAGAAAACGGATATTTTGGACATTTAAAAAGACAAGAAGGGCTGGAGAAGTCCATCTTGGAAAGAGGCATAACGGCAAAGAGAAGAAAAGACCATGAAGAGATGGATCCAGGATGCAACTGATGGTTTGAACATGACGGCTGCAGAGGCAGGACATCTGGCCTATGAGAGAAATTCCAAAATACTGTTGGGGTAGCAATGTTCTGCTCAGGACAAGCTATTTGATGATGATGTAATACATTTACATACATGGGAAGCATAGTAACACTACATGGGGGAGATGATAAAAATATCAACATCGGTACAATAAATACAACACTAAATGGTTTTTTCTTATGGAACATGGCTAGAATATAAAATATGCTATGATCTCACCTTGTTCTTTGAGATATCAACTTTTAGGTTTTTAATTTGTGTTTTAAGATCTGCTATCTCAGCGTCTCTTTCCTGGAATAAAATCAAACAATTAGAATGTTATCAATATTTGTGGAAATAATAAAAGGGCTACGGTCTTCTTCTTCGAACGCTCCATATCAATCACTTGTTAACCACTTTGTAATTTGTGACTAGACTTTCCTTGCGGGTCCCAGCAACACACAGGTGGGACTATGGTCAAATCATACTTCTATTGCTTCACTTCCGTGTTCGGGTCAATAGTTCATCATGTTTGTCACCAGACAAAGTCCATAGTCTTCACCAAGTGACACTGTCATAAAATTCTGACTATGTTTCTATCCAATAACAGCTGTTAGCAACATCACATATTTGTGTGTGATTCTGACTTACCCCTACTTTCTAACGTGCTGTATACTTAACATTAGTTCACACCCGTGAGTTGATGGGCTCACAAGGGGAGCAAAGAATAATAACACTGTGACCTACAAGGCCTGTTGTAAGAGGCGACTGAGGTATGGGGTCAAGGGAATCTACCTTAGTAAATAAAAAGTGTCGCAGAAATCGGATGTGCTGGCCTACTTTTAGGCGCATAACTGATACAAGGCACAATAGCTCTTGGGCTCCGATCACATACAGATCACAGAGTGGTTGAACAAGTGGTAAATATGGAGTGTTTGAAAAAGAACATTTGTTCAACAATTGCAAAGACATTTTTGTTACTAAATTTTAGGTAAACTTCAGATTATATAGAATAATAATAAATGATAAGAAAACATTTTTACAGAATGCAAATGCACAACTTCATTAGGGTGTACATCAAATTTATTATTATGTTCTCACGACATGACAAATCTTCTATTAGTTCACACACAAAAATGAGCAGATTATCGTTATACGTTTTTTCCCATTCACTTACTATGAATTCAGGTGTAGTCATATGTCTAATATAGCCACACTGACTGATTTTTGCATGACAACTTGCTTTCCTTATCATCAGTGTCCCTCAACTTCAGAGGTACTTGTAATTTAGAACCCCAAGTAAAGAATTAGGGTTTCCTGTAATCTAACCGCACACACCAAGATTTTTGGACTTGCATTCCAAAATTTTCATGGTATGTGGTCACTGGTCTCCTTTTTCTTTTCTTTTGTCCTTCTCTGCTTTTTTGCGCTAGGCGTAGCAGGTTTAACTGATGATCGGTTTCCGAGATAATGCACGCTCGGTCGCTTGATATGTTGTGGTATTGTGGAGTTTTAAGATGTCTGTAACTCCATCAACCCATCTTTTCTTGGTCTGCCCCCTTCCTCTTGATGATTCTATTTTCAGGTTGTACGCTCTTGCAACTAGTGTATTTGGGTTCATTCTGACCAAGTGGCCAAACCATTTGAGTCTCTGTTTTTCAATAAATATAACTCAGGTCACTGGTGCAGCCTGTTTATCAACTTCGTTATTAGCGACCCCTTCGCAATATCATGAGTAACAACATCATGAGTAGCATATCTATAGTCTCTGCACTACACTGCAGTTTCAGTAATATTTAGTTTATACAGTTAGAGGGTCATCATCTTCAATAGCCTGTCCCGAGCAGAACTTTGCCAACCCAACAGCCCTCCGAATTTCTCTCTCATAGGCCAGATGTCCTGCCTCTGCAGCCGTCATGTTCAAACCATCAGTTACATCCTGAATCCATCTTCTCCGTGGTCTTTCTCTTCTTCACTTTGCCGACATGCCTCCTTCCATGATGGTCTTCTCCAGCACTTCGTGTCCAAAATATCTCAGTTTCCTCTTTCTTATTTGTAGCATCAGCCAGTTTTCTTTGATTTTGAGATCTGTCTGGATAGATCTATTTGTTCTATTCTCTGTCCATGATAGACGAAAGACTCTTCTGTAACACTTATATTCAAAAGCACATTTATATTTTTCCATTGCCTTATTAAATGTCCATGCTTCACACCCATATGTTGCACCTAAGAATTTTTTGTAAAGCTATGTTTGTTCTTTTAATTTACTTCATCCCATTTCCATCTTTTGTTAGCAGTGAACCGAGGTATTCAAAACTGTTCATATTTTCTACTTTCTCTCCGTTGATAAAGTAGATGGTAAAAGAACAAAAATGAAGAGGATATAGATGTAAAAGAACAATATGATAACAGTTAACAGTGTAGACTGTATGCAAATAGTTTTTTATGGAGTTCACAGCATAATGTTAACATGAAATCTAATGCCTTATGTTTTAAGATGACTAACAACTCAAAGAAGCTCAATTTGAGCCCTCAATAATATCAACAAAAGGCTGATAAATGGAAAATCGCTTGGAAAAAAACATTCTCTAACCTCACCTCATTTTTCAAGTCAGCAATTTCATCTTTCATTGTTTCAATCTGTGTTTTCAGATCAGTTATTTCAGCATCTTGTTCCTGAAACAAAAACAAACATTTCAAATGTTATCAATATTTACAGTAAAAATTAATGGGCTAATCTGAAATCATATCTTCTATTCCTTCTCTATTCAGGACATTAGTCAACATCCATGTTCTTCAAGGAAATAAAGGGTTTTAAAGCCGAAGGATTGACTTCATTGCACCGGGTTTTACCCCATCTGGCTCTGTCCCTCTCAGCAGAAATGGCACGCCACCTACTGAGAGTATTGCACAAAGCACAAACTCCATAGCTCCGGCAACAATCCTAGGGGTCTCTGGAAAAACTGCACTCGTGAACAGAACGACGTGGTCCGCACTCGAACCAACGACCTTCGACTCGCAGGGCAAAGGGCTTAACCACTCAGCCACAGAGACCCACAAAGTGCCCGAGTGGCGCCAGGGCCTGCAAAAGTAGTACCACTGCGACCTACAATGCAAGTACCACTTCTACCTACAAGTAAGAGGCAACTGATGTAGGACCTAGAGAAGCCACCCTAGTAAATAAAAAGTGTAGCAGAAATCAGATGTAGCGAAATACTTGTAAGCGCATAACTGGCACAACATACAATCGCTCTTAGGCTCAGATATACAAATCGCAGAGTGGTTAACAAGTGGTTGATATGGAGCATTCGAAGGCGACACACAGAGGTCTGACCACTCCTATCCAGTCATAGCTGACAGGAGCAACACTGTATACTTATGGCAATTTTATATGCAATATTGAAGTAGTAATCTATATTGTGACACCAAGCAGATAATAAATAGAGAATGCCATACCCACAGACATATGCTAATTGAAGTAGTAATCTATATTGTGACACCAAGCAGATAAGAAATAGAGAATGCCATACCCACAGACATATGCTAATTGAAGTAGGAATCTATATTGTGACACCAGGCAGATATGAAATAGAGAATGCCATACCCACAGACATATGCTAATTGAAGTAAGAATCTATATTGTCTCACCAGGAAGAGAAGAAATAGAGAATGTCATACCCACAGACATATGCTAATTGAAGCAGGAATCTATATTGTCTCACCAGGCAGAGAAGAAATAGAGAATGCCATACCCACAGACAAATGCTAAACACATTTTAAAGAAGAAATGGAAGGCATAACAGAGACAACCAAAATGCTCATAAATCGCAGATGCACACAAAGTTGATAAGTTCTCACTAATGCAAATTTAGTGTTACATGCACTTTGAAGACTCTACACATAGTCTCAAGAATATACTATCACCCTTTTAGTTTTAGCTCAGCATCCTCATCAAAGAAACAGCATTGCAATGCATCCAAGTCCACTATGGCAAAATAGAAAATGAAATGTTGGCCTCTAGATTCATCAATCAAAGATATCAAAAATGATATCCTATAATGAATTTAAAACTATAAGAAAATCAGACAGAAACAGTGGAGGCAAAAAATCATTCAGTTGCAGACCTCCTACCACAAAATGTCATGCAAAGAACAAATTATTCACAGATGCTAAACAGGGCATACAGCTTGTCTGTGAAAAATCTTATATGTGTGTTCTGGCCAAATACTATCTCTAACCAAGAACTGCTCACATGATGTCAGCAAGAGAATATGAGCACCATCATCTGAAGACGATGCTGGAGATGGATTGGGCATGTGATGGGTATGGAGACTGGCTCTGACACGAAAACTGTAGTGAGATGGACTCCAGAGGGTAAACAAAAACATGGAAGACCCAAGACAACCTGGAGGAGTACGATAGAGCAAGAACTGAAAGAAATGAATCATAGCTGGAACACAATACAGAGGAAGGCCATGAATAGAGAAGAATGGAGTGTGTTTGTTGCTGCCCTAAACACCAAGGGCGTAACAGGCTACAGAGAGAGCTAAACAGGGCACAACAAACTGCTTTTATATTCCATTCTTATGCTTCTTAGTACTTTCTCTTCCCATGCTTTGTAATCTATATGGGTATATGTTGCATGTATTCAAGTTATATATTTACTAGATGTTTCATTGTTTCTTTTCCTTTCTATTTCTAGTTTTTATGTGTGTTTTTGTGTTACATTTATTTCGTTATTCGTTTTTATTCCGGATTTTCCTTAGATACGTTTGTATTTGGTCGTCCATTTGTGTTTCATTTTAATTTGTCACTCCTGTTTGTTCGTTTGCTTGATAAAGGCCTTGTTGGTCGAAACGTTGCTGTATTTTGTCATTGTTTTTGTAATTTGTAAAACTACAGTATTTTGTAATTACGTGTTTTGCACAACAAACTGAGAAGTCATATGTACTGAAAAATTCAGATTGGTGCACAGAGCCCATAGACTGCAGAACACATTCTTCATGCATGTCTAACCTACGGGAAAAATATGGCTAACCAAGATGATGATTCTTCCAGACCTAAGGGGTTATATGAACAAACTGAATTAAATAATATAGTTAACTGAAGCTATTTGTGTTTTGGTCTGATGTAAGAAGTCCAAGTAAGGAAACAAAGAAAATTTCACTTCTGTTCAACAATTGCAAAGGCATATTTGTGACTAAAAATTGTGCAAACAAATGGCTTTATATAATAATGCTAAATGATCACCCATAATGATAAAAATTACCTATTGTATGCAGTTGGTCAAAGAAAAATATGGACCTAACATCACATTCCGAATGTATGTCCCCATGGTGTGAAACGAGCTTTACAAGATGCCACAAGGCAACTTATTTGTTTATCTGCATCAAAATAAAATAAACAATGGAGAAAGTCCTCAGATATGTTAGGAAATGCACAAAGTATGCCAATGTCTTTTCCCTATCTAGCTGAGAACTAGAAGAAAGTTCACCTCTGTATACAGAGATGAGATGAAAAACATCAGTCTTGATGTTCATGACACCATATCAGTACATCATGGAAAGGGCCATAAACATTTTTCCACAGATCCTAATCTCAGTGTAGGTGATATCGAGTTCCTAGTCCTATCAGAGACCAACGAAAAAACTTAGGTCTTGTGTTTATTGTGAGCATGTAAAAGAACCCTTGGCAGTTCAACATTGAGAAGAGTAGGCACGTAAGCCGCTGCCCTGATCAAATTTATTAGAAATAGTTTTAAAAAATCAGATTCCTACAAAATATATTCACCATCTTCTAAATTACATCGGGATCCTGCGGCGCTGCAGAGTTTGTGCACTGTCGCTGAGATCTTCTTGTGTAAGAAAGAGCTCGGAGCATATATAGTAACTCACCGAAGTGCAATGATGATGGTTCTATCAATCAATCAACATGTCTACATTTACATGATCCAAAGTATTCAAACCTAGTATATGACTTCTAAAGAGTGACCAGTTCAGCAGTCTCTAGTTTACAACACGCCTGTGTGGTGTTGGGGACCGCAAGGGAATCAAAGAATAGCACCACTGCGAACTACAAGGCATGTTGTAAATGGAGACTGATGTAGGACCTATAGAAGCTACTCTAGTAAATAAAAAGCGTTGCAGAAATCAGATGTGCTGGCCCACTTGTAGGCGCGTAACTGGCACAATGTACAATCGTTCTCAGGTTCAGATCACATACAAATCACACCGAATGGTTAACAAGTGGTCGTTGTAGAGTGTTCGAAGGAGAAGAAGTTTACAACAACAACACATACTTCAAAACACATACTATACCTCAACTCTAGCCTGTTTTTGGTAGTATAATAGACTAGCAACCCATTCATCATCCTCATCAACTTTACGTTGTATTCTTTCCAAACGTTGCTCATACACCTCCATAACTCCTCGTACCCGCTCATCTGCAATTTCTCGTGTTTCTTCCATGGTCTCCCTCAACATGTTACTACAGTGTAATATTTTAAAATTAACAAAGAATATTATTTCTCTTGATGGTAACTCAAAGATCTAGTCAAAGCTAATTAAACACATAGTGTAAAAATCTTATATATCTTTTTATGTTGCACACTCTTTGTAGAATGTTGTTTTCAACACAGCCTACTAAAAATACTCAATATCTAGACTGTTCTCCAGTCTTCTATAATGGCATGTTGCGACCGTCAACTTGGTCATTCCTGCCTAGTCTTCAAAGAAGCATGTCTTTCATTACTGATCTCTCCAAACCAGTGTAATATTTAATCTAAATAAAATATTTCAGTTTTCGATACAAGATTATTTATTAGCCAATGTTTCTCTACATCATATCAATATTTATTCTCTCTGTCCAGGACAAGAGTTTGCATGGAGTACTATGTCTCAAAAGATAGTTTCTTTCTTTAATACTTGTGTAAGCGTTCATGATTCCCATTCATATATTGCTACATACAAACCTGTTTTGTTTTTGTTATCTAGCATTTGTTGTGTCATAGGTTCTTCATGCAAGGATCCCACTATTCCTGGACAGTCAGTGAGCCTTGTGTTACTTTTTGTAGGGTAACCATGAAATCTCTACAATGTGCTTGGTCAATGGTCATCATTCTCATGGAGTCCCATGACCAGCCTGCTAGGTGCACTTCCTCCTACAATGTTCTCAGTCAACCAACTTTCCTGTAGCTTTCATTGAACTTCAAGATTTGGATGTGTCCACCTCAGTGCCAAGTGTAATATTCTGCCATTCCATCATTTGCTTTTTTTTAAAAACGTAGACATGCTTGTTGGCCCTGCGTTTCAACCTCCAACCTGGAGGATCTGAATGCTAGTTTTAATCTTCTCAAGACCCTGTCCAGTTTGGTTAAATCTGTCAGGATCACAAGGCTACTGCTTGCAAAGATCTAAGAGCTATTGAAAGCATTTCTGTTACAACATGGCACTAATATAGTAGAACTGACGGTTCCTCTTACACTATCTATAAAAGTAATATAACCAAGTAATCCACAAACAGACTGGTAACTTGGGCAAATGACGCTCAACAACCCAGGAGGGAAGGTTGTCTAAGGGTAGCTACCCTTACCCTAGAACAAACCCAGTAAACGCTGGATAAAGACTTCGGCCAGACACATCGCCGAAGGATAAACAACATAGCTCCAAATGGCGCTAAAGATGTGACGAAACACATCTATGATAAGACTGCATGAATCAGATTTCCACATGAATAAGATTTATGAATAAGAATCAGCCTGAGCGCTGATCGAGAGAGAGATATAAGGAATATCTTGTTTCCATATGCTGGAACAATAATGATTAACAACTATTTTCTTATAAAATATCTGACATACACATCTCAACTATATACCTATGTGTATCCTCCATCTGTACAATCTGCACCATCATGGCATCTGTTGCATCTTCCCTTGCTTTTTTCACATTAATTAGATTTTTAGCCATTTCCTCTTCTAACATTTTCAGCAGACCTGCATTATGCAACTTCAAGGTCTGAAACAACACATAATAGCATTTATTTGAATTCTTCATCACACTAAATTACTTGTAGTGACTAGCTAAAACAGTTATTGAAGTTGCAAGTACACACAAATACCAAAAGTTAAGTACCATCAAGTTAAAGTTAATTGCATATCCTTTACAGGACTTTGCGAATCAACCCCAGCTTTTTAATGCTGTTTGTGATTTTTCTAGGCATTATTACGTTCAGTAGTATGCCATTGCTTTCTGAACGGGTGGTGCCATCGTCCTTTTGTACAAATCCACACGAAACGGTCCGCAGCGAGATTCAAACTCAGAACGCTGGGGTTAATAGACCGAGTCACTATCCCCTAAGCTACAGACGCCACCAAGTACCATCAAGAGAAATAATATAGATATGATATTTTCGGTGAAGTAACTAAATATAGCTAGGCGAACGTTGCCATGCAGTGGACTTCAGAGGGAAGACGAAAGAGGGGACGGACCCAAAAGAACGATGGAGAAACTGCACAGTGTAGATCAGTCAAGGGGCTTCCTGCAATAGGATGGCTACTGATTGAGAGATTTTATTGTTGACTGCTTTGTCAATCCATGCCCAGGATCTTCTTTGACTTGCAGCCGGTTTATGATCGGGTATGGAGGAAAAAACCTTCTTATAAAGATGATGGACATTGGAATACATGGATAAATGTACAACTGGATTAAGCACTTCCTAATTGATAGGACAATCCAAAAAAGAATAAATGATGGAATCTCTTCTAAGGAGGTCTTATCCCTAAGTTGCACCCTCTATATCATATACATCAATGACTTTGCAAGTCAGATTACGGCTGAAAAAGCACTAACAGCCGAAGGTCTGACAAAGCCATGAGGATGAAGAAAGGAGCAAGTAAACTTAATGGAGATCTAAGAAGACTACTGCCAGACATAGAAACTGACGAGAAACTGTGCCACAACCGTGTATACCATCTTCACTATTAGCCACAAAGTTGCCAAACAGAATATCACCTTGAATTTAGACAAACACCAGCTGCTAAGAGAACATCCCACATATCTTGGAGTAACACTTGATTGCCAGCTCAACCTCAAGAAGCATATTGTGAATGTAAAATACAAAGCATTAAGAAGATTACAGCTATTGAAGAAGCTGGCTGGCACAACATGGGGTTCAGACAAAGATACTCTAAAAAAAAAAACACGCTCCGCCAGTTTCTGTAGTCGAATTGAAAGAACTAGTGCAAAAGCCTTGCCTGTGACACTTAAAAGGGATATGCCTTTGTAGTTGTTAGTCCCCCTTATCCTCTTTGTTTTTATGGAGTGTCACTATCTTTGCACCCCTCATGTCCTGAGGAAATTCTCCTCTCTCCAGCACTGAATAAGGAGATTGTAGAGGTGGGGCAGGAGGACATCTGATTATATTTGAGGATTTCTGCAGGAATATTGTCTAGTCCTGATGCCTTGCCATTTGAAAGTTTGTTGATTGCTTCGGAAAGTTCCAACTCTGTGGGTTTGGTATCCAGCTCGGTTAGTTCATGATGCTTCAATATGATCTGATCGAGGACTGGGTGTGCTGGTTTCTCCACAGAGTAAAGATTTGAATAATGTTCTACCCATCTTTCGAGCTGTTTGGTCATATCTGTTATTGGCTCACCTGTTTCTGATCTTAGTCGGGCAACTTTTGTTATATTTGGTCACAGAGCTACTCTGATATTTTCGTACATTGCCTTGGTGTTGCTCATATCTGCAGCATTTTGTACTGCAGAACATAGATTTGACCAGTATTCATTTGCACACCTCCTTGACTCTCGTTGCAATACTGATTTTGTGTGCTGACAATGGTCCTTTGAACTTTTGAGTATTTCTTTTGTAATTTATTAGGGCTCTTTTCTTTTCCTCAAGTAGGGAGTGTTGTTTCATTTTGTTTGACCCAATCTTTGTTGGAGAATTTCTTGGTGCCAAAGGAATCAATGGCAGTCATATATGTTAGATTTTAGAATGTTCCACATTTTGTCTACGCTACATTCTTCCATTTCATTCTCACAGAGAGCAGTAAATGCCTTTCTGAAAGTCTCCCTATTCTCTGTCATCCCCATTTTAGTGACGCTGACTTTGGGTGGTCTTGTTGAATGGGTTTTCCGTAGAAGTGTTTTGACTTTGCTGATAACTAGTGCATGATCTGTATCACCTGTCCGCGCTGTGGCAGACGAACCCAAGTGCCGCTGAATCATTGAAGAAGAAATTGAGTCCCAGCACAGATATATATACTCGTGTCTGGGACAGCTATCCTGGCAAGTGCTGTTGGATAGTCAAAGTAACAATGCCCTGACAGTTCTGGCTGATTGTGTTTGAACATATGACATGGGAAATGCTATCAGTGGATGCAGTTTATGTACTCATACAGACAACAAAACAATATAATAAAACAACTTCTAATTTCTTAGGAGACACAAGTGACATTTTCCTGTATTCTTGTGTCGAATAAGAAATGTGTAGTAGACGTTCCGATGTAACGAGGTGACTGACTGATACTGCCAGTGCAGCTGATCAGAGCACACCAGGTCAATGTTCAGTTTTTTTTACTCCTTACAGAAAAACATTCAAGTGCAAACAAATTCCTTGGGTAGATGTAAATAATCCAGGTGCCCATAAAAACTGAGGAACATATTTCTTATCTGAAATGGTCTCCCAATGTAAACCACAGCCGAATGTTCACTCTCTTTGACTCAAACTTCATATAAGTCATAAAGATTAGTTAATAAGGGGTTGGTCTAGAGCAGCGTTCCAGGTATCCGCCCCACCCTGAAACCTTCTGGGGAAGGGTTCCTGAAGCATTTGGGGGAGTTTGTTTTCGTGATTTTGCGATTTAATAACCATTAAAAATTTGAATTCTGCATTTTAATACATCTTATGCCCATCTTACACGATCCATTTTTTCATCAAGTGGCTATTTCATGTTCAAATATATCAAGTGTCAAATAATCATTTGAAAACTGACCATGTATGACAGAAATATATACCAATTTAATTTTCTATGTCAAGTGAAAATAGAGATGTATGTATATATATGTATGTTATATGTATGTATATATATATATATATATGTGGTGGGGGGGCGTTGGCAAACAGTTATAATGAGGAGGGGGCATTACAGAGTTTATGTCGTGCAAAGTGGGCCGAAAAAGTATGGGAATCTATGGTCTAGAGCATAGATTCCCAAGTGGGTGCTGCAGCCTTCTAGGGTGGCGATAGTGGGTTCAGCATCATTTGGGGGGCGTTCAGGTGATCTAGGGGTCAGTGGCTACTTGTAGAAGAAACTAGCAGATGCACCTGTTCTTTGAATGGGAATTTAGTTTAAATCTTGTTTACAGTTACATTTGTTATCCCTTTCCGCTGATCTTCCAAATCGTTTCTCTTTAGTTTCCTCATAAATTGTCTTTACACTCCTCCAACGCTTGTAGTCAAGCCTAACAACTAATCTTTTCCCGTCTCTTTGTTTGTGGCCTTAATTTTTCTTTTCTTATATATTTCTTTTATATTTATATTTCTTACATATCCAACCGCATATCTTTTACTTCATTAATTTGATAGATTACGAAATTGTACCATTTCCTAAATATTTAAGTCCCAAACGATGAGAGACTGTGCCTATTAAAGAAATATGTCCCGGACTTTCAAAATCGACTAATATAGCAATTGGCAAATTGAAAGTATTCAGATTATAAACTTAAACTTTTTAAAAAAGACAATATATAAAATACCACAACTCAACCGATGCAAACCTTGATCACATATATATATATTACAAATAATTGTTAATAGGTGATTATTCTAAAACAATCAAACACTGATAACTTTATAAACATATTTATAGGCACGACAAAATGAGATCAGGACTGACTTTGATAAGGCTTATCATTTGCTTCTCATTTTCGAAACTCTCTAGATCATTTTCATCACTCTCATCTTCATACTCATCATCGTCCTCAGCATCGTACTCATCATCGTCGTCAGCTGGAAGTGGCTGATTCTGAGCATCTTTCAGAACTGCATTTTCTGATGGTGCTACAGTAACAGAAGATGATTAAAATTAATTAACATATATTTGTATTATTCAAAGGACTCTAATATATTTCTTTGATAGACATGCTAACTGGCATGACTATTCAGATAATAATTTAAAATTCTATGAATGACATACGGTTGGTCCTAGACAGATGAGCTCGGTTCAATTGCCGGTCCAGTCTAAACTAGGTTTCAGAGAAACACTTGGATGTAATGTGGACAGAGTCGCCCGCCTGCCCAGTGTGTTCGTAGTGTGTTGGACGACGGTGTGAGTGCTGGTTCAATTCCGTGGGCTGGCAGAAAAGCCACAGTTTTTCCAGATATTCCGTGGGCTGGCAGAAAAGCCAGTTTTTCCAGATTTACGGTGTTCTTGGCACCTAACTGAAGGGTTACAATGTCCATGGCACCAAGCGAAGAGCTAAAAGTTCAAGTGCCTCTGGATAGGGAAAAAAATGTGGCCTGAGTGATGTGTCCACATCATGTGTTGCTGAACAAGGAAATCTATGAACATTACACCATATTCCTCAATATACCATATGACAAAAGGTTCTTTCTCTTTCAATTTCTTTTTTGAAAAACCTTTACTAAGATTGAAGAAAACAATTTAAAGTACATAGAAATTGCATGATCAAATGGATGTTTAAAAAAGTAATTTGAGATAAACAGATAATTTTTACGAAACAGAGAATTGTTATGGTGTTTATTTGAAAACAGTATGATCAATCCCTGTTAACTACCATTACTGCCTGTGATACTGTTTTTTGTGTGGTGTAGGACAGGAGGGACATGAGCCTGTGGAATTTAATGACTGCAAGGTTAGTGCAGTCGCAGCAAAACTGTTCAGGTTAGGATGTTTCTTTATTCCCTCAATAGAACAAACTCCTTGGCCATATCGTGGATTAAACCCAGGTCTCCAGCATGGGAGCTGCGCTCTAATCCATTTACGCTCCACTATTTCCTCTTGTTACCTGCACTAAACAGTGTAGTTTATACTTTTAACTCCATTAAGTATTTCTTCTGGTGTGCATGATGTCACAAGCTTGGTAGTATTCTACTCTAGAGTAAAACTTTGCCTTGATTCTCTTACAACCTCTAAAGTATGCTGTAGATGGATGGCTCGATTATCTTCTAGGCGTTTGGTGTCATTCTTCAGTAGACTTTACCACATCAGAAGGGTCTAAAGACAAGGGATCGACTTATTACATTGTGTTTTCTCCATTCGGATCAGTCCCTCACCACAGAAATGACATGCCACCTACCGAGAGTATTGCCATTAGCACAAACTGTGTCGCTTCAATAACAATCCTAGGTATCATCGGGGGAAACTGCACTAGTTAACAGAACAACATAGCTTCAAAACCATGACCTCCGGGGTGCAAGACAATGGTTTAACCACAGATGTCCTCGAAACACCACAACAGAGATGATGTCGAGCCATGCTGTTTTAGTAAAGGAAGTCTGTTATCAGGATAATCAACAAGAAGTTTAAGTGAAGTTATGGTCCAAAGTGAACATCTCGGTGTCACAGACAAAAATTCATCTATATAATTTGGGAGCAGAATTCTTCAAGCAGCTATGATCTTCAATAATTACATAAACAATGACATTTTAAAAACAGTAATTGTATTTATTCTTACCCAACACTTCCCATGCAATTGATGGTCTTTGGGCAGGAGGGATGACCTTTTTCTCCTTTGGTTTCTTAGCTGGTTCAGGTGGTTTTGCTATGTACTTTACCTGCTTGGCAATGGTAGAAAATTTTAAGACATGTAAAGTGTCATCATACATAGATGCACACTGGCTAACATTGACAATCATGACGGCTCTGCCATTGCCATTAAAGTAGTTTTGAAGCATGTGTGTCAGTTTACTTCCTCGGAAAGGAACCAACCTCTGCTGATCCCTGTGGTGAATAGAATACAGAAATAATTAGGTACATGACTTGTACTATCCTGCTCACAACATTCATTAGTATACAACTAGATCAATAATATAAAGTACAACCTTCATATAATCAACTATTAGAGAGATGAAGTGTCTACTATATACACAAAAAATAGGTACATGACTTGTATTCAAAAGTTCATATTACTACTTCAAGTATTTATAAATATCCAGAATTGCTACATCAAGTAAAAAGTTTCTTATATCTTGGTCAGATGATAACAGATGTATAAATTTCAAATACATGGAGAATTACTACATCAAGTAAAAAGTTTCTTATATCTTGGTCAGATAACAGATGATGGCAGATGTATAACAGAAATTAAAAATAGAAAAGGAATAACCAAGGATAATTTCAATTGTATGAGAAGGTTACTGACATCCAAACAAATTACAAACAGGCTAAAAATGAGAATGATCAAATGCTATATATATCCTATATTAATGTATGGCTCGGAAACATGGACAATGAACAAGCAATTAGAAGACAGAATTGATGCATTTGAGATGTGGATATATAGAAGAATAGGCAGAGTTTCATGGATAGAAAAACAGACAAATAAACAAGTTTTAGGAAAACTAGGCATGAAGAACAATTATTAAGAGAAATAAAATTCAGACAAGTAAAGTATTTTGGGCACATAAAAAGACATGACACCATGATAAAACATTTACTAGAGGAAAAGTTGAGAGGGGAGAGAGAGAGGGGGATAGAAGAAGAGAGAGAAGAAGAGCAAGAGGAAGAAAGAGAGATAAGTGGGAGGGAAACTTTAAGAAATAGGCAGGATACAGTTTGGCAGAGTGCAACACCAAGGCGAAAGACAGAGGATGCTGGGGATTCATTGCAGCCAACCTTCGATGTGGAGACGGCACCTGATGATGATGAAATATACAGAAAAAGACATTTTTGTGGTTGATTGGTTTAAATTTTAAGTAATGAGCAACCAATGAGGGCTAACACTGGTCAAGTGACATATACATTTTACAAGTCGTTTATAAACCCCTGATTGTTTCGGTTCTAATTCTAATATTTCACTGTTCCAACATGTAACGAGATTGTTGTGGTCTCAGAATATCTGCGCTTATATATACCCTATAGGAGCACATATTGTACTTAAAATAGTATAACAATGATGTTCAAATCATAAAAATTCACAAGCAGTGTTTATACTAGAGCCAATGAAGCAAAAATGTTAATGTGCATGGCAAAATCGATTCTAAATCCATTTTCTAGTTTATGTTCATCTCTCTCTCTCTTTGGCGCTTAGGGCAGTGACAAATGCACACCATTATTCTCTTGTCTTGGTCATCCATTGTATTGTGTTCCATTTCTTTCAGTTCTCGTTCTACTTTCTCCTCCAGGTCGTTTTGGGTCTTCCACGTTTTTGTTGACGCTGTGGTGTCCATTTCAGCGTGTTTTTGCTACAAAGACTACCAGAACAGTGCAAGTAAAAAAACAGAAAACCATGGCACTGGGCAACAACCCGGTAGCAGTATGACGACAAAAGAAAGAACCGTTTTGGGTCTTCCATGTTTTTGTTGACGCTGTGGTGTCCATCTCAGTGCAGTTTTTGCTACAAAGACTACCAGAACAGTGCAAGTAAAAAAACAGAAAACCATGGCACTGAGCAACAACCCGGTAGCAGTATGACGACAAAAGAAAGAACCCAAAAAAGTTTTCAATAGTGCATATGCGAGTTCCACTGTGTTGTTGCTTTCTCTTGATCTCTGCACATTTAGATGAAAATGAATGAGTTGTTTGTGAAAGATAATGACTTGTAATGAGAATGTACTTTTATCTTACATCAGAATTGTGTTTTATGTATCTTCTTAACTTTGGTTACTGAACTGACATCACAGCACTCCAGGCAGACCCATAAGTCTCCCCCAACAGATGTCGAATGGTATGCATACTGATGGTTTCTGTGGCTCGTTGGTTAAACACACTTCTCTCTTTCCGCCCTCAAGCATACAGCTCTACTTGTACAGTGTGTAATTTTAAATTCATTAAATCACTGGATTCGACGTCAATTTTAGTGTCCTCGCCCAACGATAGGTCGCCAAGAAGTCCAAAAAACATCCCCAGTATCCATCCTAAACTCCCCAACAATCAATGCAAGCATGTCCGCCATCTCATTGCCACATGAGACCAGGACAGTCGATCCACAAGTCTCTGGAGGTTAAAAACTAACTGCTTCGGGTTTACTGCAACATGAATTAAACAAACACCAACAAAATCAGTGATACCAATAACAGTGTTTTCACAAAATACAAACACTGTATATTTGTCACATACCTGTGCGATTGATTATGTTTTAGTGCTTCTATACATTCTCTTAGGGCCATCAAAGATAAATTGATGTTGCCTGCTTCCTTCAATCTAACACCTGTGGCTTGAGTTTTTGAATACCTTTCAGATCCAGCCAGATCACAGAGTGATAACCTTTTACGGTACAAGAAAACATGGCATTCAATCAGTTAGTGATACATTACAGACATGAACATCAGCTGGTTTATGTGACTGATACTACCAAGTTTTCTAACAACATAAATAATGAGCAGTTCATCAATTTAAATATCGTATAACCTCTCTCTCTCTCTCTTTGCCTTTTTACCTCGGGTTGGGGCATAGGCCATCAACCAACTCATGCCAAGTCTTCCTATCTCTAGCTATCTCCAGCTCTTCTTTATATTGTTGATCTCCGCCTCCATGTATTTCTCGGCCTCTCCTTCTTTCGCTGTCCCTGTGGGTTCCAGGCAAGGACCCTTCTTGTTATATTCTCCTCGGTTTCGCAAAGTGTGTCCTATCCAGCGCCTTTTTTTAACCTGTTCATTCACCAGAATCTATCTTGTTCTCTCCATGTTTTTTTCCTTTTTTTTTCCTTTCTCGCTTTCAACTCAGGAGTTTCATCTCTAAACTGATTTTGCGTGTAAATCCGTTTTAATTTCTTACAATGGCATGCAAGCAGTGACATTGTAAATTACTTTACACTGGCAGCCGTGTGCTCAATGTATCGTAATTAGTATTCCCTCGCCATACAGGCAGATTTTCTTGACTTCAGAGGTACTCACGTTATCGTCCTGAGTAAGACCAGGGACTCGAACAAATGGGGACTCGGACAGTGGTTCGAACCCGCTATGAGGCGTCTCACAGCTAGCAGGCCGAGCTACTATCAGACTACTCTAGGCAGTCCCTCTCTCCATGTATAACCTAGCTATAGATTATTTTTCTTTCGCATTATAGATTATTTTCTTTGCACAATACTTTTCCAATCCAGCAGTCATCTTCTTCTTGACGCTCCACATTGACCACTTGTCAACCACTCTGTGTGATTTGTATGTGAGCTGAGCCTAAAGCGATTGTCGTTGTGCCAGTTCGTGACCACAATTAGGCCAGCACATCCGATTTCTGTGCTTCTTTTTATTTACTAAGATAGCATCCCTAGGGCCTACATCAGTTGCCTCTTCGACATGCATTGTAGGTTGCAGTGGTACTATTCTTTGCTTCCCTTGCAGGCCCCGGCACCTCACGGCAGTCATCTGAGCATTTGTCCTTCAACTTGAGACCATGGCAGTAGATGTACAGTTGTAGTGTGTTAGCACAGAGAGTGTTTTCAACATCTGGGTCTGGAGGTAGGTACTTGTGGCGTAGGTCACAGAGTGCATGGCACTGGAAGATATGGTGTGCAACAGTTTCTTCTGAACAGTCACACAGTTGACATTGTGGGGCAATCTTCGGCTGGATGTAATGTTGGTAAGCATTCAAGGGCTCTCGCACAATATGGCACAGACTGATTGTGTGATTGGTTATTAAAATGATATCATTGCACTCTAGGCAGACACATATGTGCTCAGTCTCACCCAACAGATATAGAAGAGTATGCGTACCAATGGTTCCCTTAGCTCGCAGATTAAACACACTCCGCACTCTGTCCCTCAGGCATCCAGTTCTATTTGTACAACGGGTAACTCCAAACCGATTAAATCGCTGGATTGATTTAACATCTATTTTAGCGTCTTCATCCACAAAGGCAGACAAGAAGAGACCGAAGTCTTATGTCTTCAATTTCAGGCGAGTCTCCTCTGACTTCAAAGGTACTTGTAATTTAGATCTTGAAGTAAAAGATCAGGGTATTCTGTAGTCCAACCGCATACTGTATGCCACAAAAATTGTTTATTCAAGCAGGCATTGAACCCTGGAATTTCCACAACATGTGGTGACTATCACATCATGCTATCAACTTTACTGAGTTTCTCATTTATCTATCTTATAACTTAGTTATAGACAGAATACGTGTCGCATTTTAAAGTCTTGACTCCCCTGCACCAAATAGTTGAAAGATACTTACATACTGACGCGAGCAGCTGGTGGATCATCTTCATCAAGAACATGTACAATTTTAATGTTGAACATGCAGTGACTGAAATAATGAAAAACATAATTCAGGAATATACAAACTTTCAGGTTGCAATAAGAAACGGAAATAGATATAGAATTGGGGATTTTGGGTCAAAGATTGTCAGGAATTGAGACAACTGTCTGAGCCTCCAGTGTTGGTTTCAGCCCAGACCACCCAACTTTTGTGAAAGATTATAAGATTTTGCTATGTGAAAGGGAGGGAGGGAGGGGCTGAGAAGCACACAACCATCCTGACTACACCCACAAAATGCAAACCAAGTGCGGTGAAAAAATACCATGTCCTGCAACTGGACAGTCATAATTTACTCTCAAACATTTGAGAATGTTGACTGGTTCCATTATTAATCTACTTTGCGTGTACATTATTGCATAGTAATAACGCCTACATTGATTTTACAATGTGACCACTTTTCGTGTGGCAAGAAATTTTTCAGTCATACATTATTAATATCCTTGGTGGAGTCGGAACATTTATTTTAGAACAAGCAAGACTACAATTTGGTGGGACTTCTGTGTGTACAATTTGTAACTCTTCTCTGTTCTCAGGCATGGGATATTTCCCTTGCAGGCCTAATGCTACATACACAGTGTTAAACACTTAAACTATCAGTCTTAAATGTTGGAATCTGTAGTTATTGTATCAATGCTAAACACTGAACTATCAGTCTGTAAATGTTGGGGAATCAATTCTAAACACTGAGCTAATATAATAGTCTGTAGTTATTGCATCAATGCTAAACACTGAACTATCAGTCTGCAGTTATTGGAGCATCATTGTTAAACACTAAACTATTAGTCTGTAAATGTTGAGGAATCAATGCTAAACACTGAGCTATCAGTCTGTAGTTATTGCATCAATGCTAAACACTGAACTATTAGTCCTGAAGCACAGATTTCAGAGCACATACTGCCCATTATACCCAGGCCAACAAAATGAAACATTGCCTCCTGAACAAAGCTTATAGAACAAGCTCTTGAGGAGCTCCCAACTGATGTGCACTTTCTTACAGGCAACCCATCCCATAGTTTAGAATTAACACAAAGAAGAACTATCAGTTAGTGGTTATTGAGGCATCATTGTTAAACATTGCACTATCCGTCTTTTGATGCAACATCATCATTACGTAACTCTTGCCGTCATATTTTTTCAATCATTACTCGTCAATAAATAAACATATATATCTTATTATACACTAATTTGAAGAAAACTGGACACCTATTAGAATAAAAAAGTTAAAAAGTAGCAGAAGTAAAACTAGAAAAACTTGTATAAACGAAACTCGAATGGCGCAGTGTACCGCGATTGGCATGGAAAGAGTTAACATTGAACACCCGCCACTTCAGTTAGTTTAGTACAAGGATCTATGATTTAATAGAAGACTTTCATTTCTTCATCGGATCGCACATGGTTATTCACCAAAGTGTAATGATAATGGCCCTAACATTTAATCAATCATTTCTTGATACTGCACTCTGATCTTTTCTTGTTGACAATTCTTTCAAGTTCCAAGCACAATTCTTGGTAAGATTGTCTTTGATAGTCAATATGTATCAGGGCTACTTTATATATTCAATAGAGGAATCTAAATAGACAAAAGCTAATCTTCCTTTTCTTCTTTATGTGCCATGAAAATGTTTCTAGTTGTTATGTTGCAGTTGTATATCAGGATTCCTACAAAGAAATAGAGAGGATGGTGATAATTGCAGACTGTGCAAATGTTTAATCAGTATGTTGCTATGATATGATCCTGTTGTCTTACTAACAGCATTTCTGTTCCACAAAAGTTAATGTGAAGAAAAAGCGAAAAAGACTGCTGACAGAAAACAAAAGTTAACTATCTACCTGCGAGAAGAACATTGGTTCAGGCGAGTGCAAGCAGTCTGCAAATTCCGCTGCCCGATTGTTAAAAGACGATAGGCTTCATCTGCTGATTCTGCATGAATCTCTTTCAAACCTTCAAAAATAAAAAAAATACTGAATTATTTAGTGTGAACTTTATTCAATGGATTCATTTGTTGCTGATAAAAAAAAAACAATGATATATCAAATCATCTACTATATATTTCCCAAAATTTGTGCATGTCTGCCTATACATGACCTCAATTTACATCCAAAATTCCCAAAACTTTTGCAAAAATACTTCTGATACCCAACTTAGATCAACTGAAGAAATAATTTCGAAACCGGATCAATATTCATTTAAAAAATAAATAATACTCAAATTTTGTGTCTTATCTGCTTTTTTTTTTTTTTTTTTTAACATTCAAATACACTTTCCACGAGGTCTTGAGACGGAATGTTATAGAAGCAACTATTTTAACTAGCTGTGCTCAAGGAGAAGATGTCTTCATTCCCAGGAGACCATCCCAAAACATAGTTCGAATTCAAAAGGTTACAATTCCTGATATGACTTGCGTTTGCTATGTCTATAAACAAAGCACAAGGCCAATCACTTAACCCAAGCGGGACTGCAGAGCGATCTATCGGTTCAATAATGTTCATGATGTCGCAGAACCGATATATCGGCTTTGGATGTCTGTTCACGGAAACAAAGTATCTTCAGAACCCCTTTACTGAAGTTAAAATCTTCAAAACGGAAGTACATATATGTAGGTACATTACTATCTCCATTTAACAAAGATTTGAAAGAGAGAAAGCAGTGTATTATTGTGTTCAAGTCAGACTTTTTTTAAAACGTTAATGTTTCCGACAATGTTTACAGTGTAATCTTGAGTACTTTACATCAAATTATAACTTGTGATAGTAAGAAGAAGTTTAATTGATGGTAATAGTTCGACATTTTGATTGTTTATGAAATGCAGTATCGATAGTTGTAAGTCTAATGTAATAATTGCATCTAAAAATGGGCTTCCACAATCCATTTATTGACGTGTAGACACTAAAAGTGAATATTATAAAAACTACTGCACCTAGTTAGATGAAACTTATAGAATATGTTCCCACATGGTCTATCGTCATTTAAATACTACTTCTGGAAACATCTATGAATATTAAGATGTAATACAAACCGGAGAGTAAAAATATTTTTTATGATTTTTCGTTTTTCAAAATAGTCATGCTACAATAATCTAATTTTCTCAAACGTATTATCACCTGATGTAAAATATTATTATATTAATGTATTCCACATCCAATTAGCAACAATTTAATATATAATATGTCATACTTTAGAGAAACAGTACAAGAGTTATAAAGAATTAAACTAATTGACATTGAATGTTAAATTTGAATGATAAAATAAATCGTCCAGAGGTCAAAATAATACAGGCAAAGGGTTAAGATTGCTGGAATTGATTTGAATGAATGCTTTAGTCATAGTCAGTTATATGTGACAATGCCTAGAGCTGGAAGTAGAAAAAATGATGTGTGCTTGCAACGGAAAAAAACCAAGGAATGTTGTTTAATACCAGGCTCTGAGAAATAAATATAACTTACACAATAAAATATGTAATTTTTGCTAATTAACATAACGCTATATTTAGTATAAATCTAGCAAATGCATCTAACTAAAAATAGTTTCATATATTCACAAAAGTATGGGACTTATTGTTACGCCAAACATTAATTCTTAAATTCTATAGAACCCCATTGCTGGTAATGCAGTACTTCTTGACATCCATGCCAGCATGAAAAGTAAGTGTTACATTGTAATACAGATAAAAAATAGTACCATTAAAACATTTTTGTAATATTTTCATTACATACATTTTCTAATCTGAGAAGCCGGGTTAATTATCTAGTATCTTACCAAACTATATCGCTTTATCTTTCCTTTCCATAGCTATAAATTCTTATTAAGTATGTAAGATGATTCAGCATGCCCTTGTGTTTCTCTATTTGTTGCATTAAATTCATGTCTATAGTATGTTTCAAAATTCGTGATCATCTTTACCGACCGATATAAAATCATCCATTTGACATAAATTCTTGATTTTTACATTTTTATATAGGTAACAGTGAAGACCTTCCAAAAGTATTTTTTGCCCACCCAAACCTTTAGTTCTGTAAGATTTGTATTATATATTACTAAAATAACAGCGATGTTAATTAGGTATACTTGTCGAAATTTTACAGTACGATTGTCAAGTTTGTCTATAATTAAGCATTTCCGTGTTCCACATGCATTTGGTTGCAAGTCAGAATCAGGAATTCTGTGAATTAATCAGTTCACAATGTATCTTAACGACTGTCATTGGCGTATGTACACAACATTTATTTTCATTTATAGAAGTTGAAGGTATCATTTGTTCACACTGTCACCTTTCTTTTTATAATATGTAATAGGGATATGCATTTGCAAACAATCACCACCATTTTGTGTATTAATGTAAATTCTAAACTTTGGTTATCATTTTATTGTGCTTATGCAAAGTTGTATAACAAAAACGTTTTTGCATTAGCTAAGTCACATACCAATTAGTTAAACATCAATTTGTAAGGTCGTGAGGTATATAAGACTGCATGCAAAAAATTACTGTTATCCATCAGGTAGATTTCGTACAAATTAAACTTTAGTGTGATCAAGAATTTTGGAACGAACTATAGTTCATCCTCTATCAGCTGAAGGCCTGACACTTGTTTCCAATGTCTCTATAGGGTTGAATTTCATGGTTTCAATGATTTGGTTGTATATTCCATTTATTTTGTTGCTCTGTGATTTGAAGGCTGTTATTCAGCCTTTGTCCAGCTGTTATTCCATACTTGTTCTGGTCTGACTCTCCCTGTACCCTTTTCAAAATGTTTTTGATTCAGGGCAGTTCAAGTTTCCAGAATCTGTTCCCATATTAGTCCATGTTGAAACTTGTTTTCTTTCTTTCCAGCTTTGTCTTGCTGATTTTTTTTTTTTACCTCTCTATGATATCTAGCAGAGACTGCCATAAGGCTATGTTGCTCCTCATCCTCATGTAGGATTGTCAATAAATAGATATGCAAGGGAGATTCGTATGTTCTGAAACTTTAAACATTCAATACAAAAATAACTCACCTTTGATGTATGGATTTCCACTTCTGTCATCGCTAATCTTCAACACTGGTCTCTTTGCATTCTTCCTTAAAGGAGCTAACAAATCGTAGATATGATCATTGTATATTTCAGCAAAGCTAACCCATACTCCAAAACGAATCTTGCCTTGATCTTCTACATTGACTGTTAGTTTCTCACGATCTCGATTTTCTACATTAGGTAACAACTCATCACCACAAGTACTGGTACCTATCAAAAGATGGCACAATTAGGTCATTCAAAAGTTACTAATTTATAAATAAAATTGTCATGGCAGCAGACAAAAAAAGAAAATACTGGAAGAAACCATTATTTTTTAAATTCTAAACATTGGCTAAATGTGTTTGCGGTAGCCTCTCACAAGACAAGAAGTGGTCTGTACTACTGTCCTTTTTCTCTAGGAATGTGTTCCTGGCAAGTGGACCACCATGGTAGTCTAAACACTTATTGACCGAGACTTTTAACAGTGACCAAGGTTTCACATCAAGTACTTAGCTATACTCTCTGGGAAAGGGCTACAGGTATGGGATCACCACCACTCCAGTCGTTTCGGACAGAAATCTATTTTAGTATTTTATGACATTTTCATACTGAACAGATGAGCAGTCCAGATCAAAAGTCAATGCTTTCGTAGTCGACTGGGGTGGGTGAAACAAGTAGTTGCATTAAAATACCTCAAATGACCAGGACTGCCAGTGTGGTGCCTGGGCCCACAAGGGAAGCAAAGAATAGTTACACTGCAACATACAAGGCATGCCGTAGAGGCGACTGATGTAGGAACTAGGGAAGCTACCCTAGTAAATAAAAAACATCGCGGAAATTGGATGTGTTGGCGCATAATTGGCACAACGTACAATCGCTCTTAGGCTCAGATCACATTCAAATTACACAGTGGTTAAAGAATGGTCGATATGGAGCTTTCAAAGAAGAAATGACCAGGACATCAAACGAAAAGACACCGCTATAAGTTATAGCCACTGGGAAGGAAACTTCAATACAAAATTAAACTGCTGTCTTTGGATCATCATCAGGAAATGGAAAGGCTATGGACAGAAACACATCCATACCTGTCAAAGACACAGTGTTTCACCTCAAAAGTAATGTTAACTGATTGGTTCCCATAAGCTGCTTGGAGCGCCACTGTGTATTTGTTTTAGATCTCTCTTTAAGAAAATTCAGTTACCTACAAAATGGTATATTACTCATAAAAATCAGTTAATAATTAGGGTAACTGCAACTGAATGTGTACATACACCTGCAATGGGAAAATAGGACAGCACTAGAACGAGACTAGTTTGTCGTAGATTAGTTAGTACTGCTTAGCGACGTAGTGACAACAAAAGAGACGAACATAAACACTAGACATGGACGGACTTGTTTATCAAATCCTCGTCAAAATAACATCAATAAATATGTATCAAAGTCAACCATAAGAACTGAGCTCGTATTACTTTATAATACACTGTGTTCATCATGTAGTACTCACACCCTGAGCAACGTTACAGAAACCCTCCTACAACATGACCAATGACTTAAGTGCTGACAAAGATGTATTTTTCTTAAACTATTTATAGTGATCAATAAATTAACAGTCATTAGCAATTGTCATATGTCTGAACCATACAGCAGAATCAAACTTAATTTTAAAAAATACTGATAACTTTCAAAAAAAAGTACAAAACTCGTTAGGAAAATTATTAGTCAAAAGCTGAGCATTTTCTAACAAAAGATTTTTTTAAAACAACACTGAAAGATATAATAGTTGAAAAGAAAACTTACTTGCTGTATCCGATTCCATTTCATCGCCCAGGAAAGTCATAACAGCTGCGTCCTGAAATTAGATGTTTTTAAAATCTGCATTTTATAAAATTTAAAAATGTACAAGATGAAGTGAACGTGATGACAATAGTCAGCGCCAGGGTAAATAAACTAGAGTTAACATTACTCCTCCAACTGGAAGTATTGGAAGCATCTGCATCAAACTGTTTACAGTGACACAAATGCCTTTTTCAGGATGAATAAAGGATTGAAAAATAAGTTTTATATACTGTTCTCAGCATCCTCACAGTGCATTTCTTACTAAAAGACATTTTGTTTTTTAGATCCAGAAGCACTTGAGCTGAAAGCTCTTCGGCTCGGTGCCATAGACATCGTAACCCTTCGGTTCGGTGCCACGAACACCGTAAATCTGGAGAACCTGCGACTTTTCTGCCAGTGCGCGGAATTGAACCCGCACTCAGAGGACTTGTCACTCGTAGTCCAACGCGCTACGAACACGCTGGGCAGGCGATTACTAAAAGACATATAGCATAGGCAGATGCTCTTGACTTCAACAACATCTTCCATTTGTTTAATTTGGCAGTTTGACATTTCTGTTATATTCTTTGTGCCCTTTATTTAATTTTCCACACTACACTATGCAGATCTTATTTTTCATTATCACATTAACATTATAAATCAAATTAAATTTAACACAAAAATGAAATGTTAGAAATAAAAGTAAGGGAATAAATCAGAAATTATGAGACAAGTAAAGGAACCATTGGTAGTTTAAAAATGATAAAGAGTATGATGCAAATTTACTGCCTGGCAAAAAATTTTTAATTTGACAAAAAAAATTCACGATCTTCTAAATTACACTGGGGTCTTACTGGTGCCACAGAGTTCGTGCACTGTCATTGATATCTTCCTGTGTACAGAAGAAATCAGAGCACACATGGTTATTCATTGAAGTTCATGCATGATGATGGTCACATCAAACAATCAGATTATAGAAAATGTAATTCTTCTACCTCACCCTTAGCCCTAGGAGGCATAGGTTTGCAACCAAGGTCATTCAAGCCCACCTATCCAAGGCTATCTTTTCTAGATCTCTCCACATTTTCTTGAATTCCGTCTCCCTCCTTGCATGGTCTTTCTTCCTTGGGTGGCAAGCTATGAATTTTCTTGGTGGTGGTTTCTGTAGCTATATAGTGTTTTTATGGTGTGGTGTAGCTAGCACCACTTCCAACCTCCTTATTCGCCTCTTATGACGTGTGGCAGGTAACAGTGGTACTATTCTTTACACCCACAGAAATGTATTACGTTTCTTATATTTCCAAGTGACAAAAAACACACAAAAAAAAAAAAGTTGTCATTACTACTTACATTCTCTATGCTCAGTTTTAAAGTTTGTTCCTTGATTTTCTTCTCTAGTGTGACTTCAGCAGGTGTGAGACTAACGACCTCATTATACATGTGTGGCTTGATGGAGACTGTACTGTTTATTTGTTTACCACTTATAGAATTGAATATAACATCCAGACATCTAGGTAGAATACCTGCACTCTGAGGCTGACCTGAAATAAATCACAGATATAAATTAGTGGACTAGAAAATTAACCCGGATTCGCTTGGATATAAGTTGCAGCTTGTTCTCGTTTTTGCAAGGTTACATCCCGCTTTTCATGGCAACTTCATTTACTACAGGTGCGGTATAAGTCCACAATTTTCATGTTGTCCATGAACACTTGGTCTAATACAATTTTAATACTTCTGACAATAGTTATTGCACATATGTCATCATCATTAATCCTCTCCGCTCCTTGTGGAGCATAGGGCCTCAACAGTTGTTCGCCACTCTTCTCGGTCTCTGGCTGTTCTTTTTATGGTCTCCCTTATGAGCACTCTTCAGCTCCTCAATAAGACCTCGTCTCCAAGTCTGCTTAGGTGTCCTCTTTTCGTTTCCCTCGGGTTCCACTCGAGAACCTGTCTAGTGACACTCGACTGTGTCTTCCGCAAGGTATGGCCTATTCATCGCCATCTTCTCCTCTTGACCTGTGTCATCACAGGTTCCTGCCCTGTTCTTATCCACAGGTCCGTGTTTGTAACTCTATCATACTATCTCAATCTGAGAATCCGCCGCAAACATTGCACATATGTAGCACACGTTTAATAGCTAATAATATATTTTTTATTAAGGGACGTAATCCAAGCATATATTGTAGAGGCCACCTGGCAAATTAGTGATTATATCCCTTTGACTATGATAACCTTTCTTCACCTGGTGTTAGCACCTACCAGAATGTAAAAAAATTGGCATATTGAAATGGTGGATTAGACATAAATTCTTTTTTATTTATTTTTTAAACAAATATTGAACTGGTTTCTAAACTTTTCCTTCAGTTAATCTAAATTTTCAATTTAAAAATTGTTTACAATGTTTGGTGAATTTCGGGTGTAAACTGAGGCTGGGTGTATAGGCGGACAGAACACACAAACTCTGAGGATTATATATACAAATTTGGAACTATACCCATGCCACGGATAATGCAGTGACTACATTCCATTCTGTAATGGGATTTATTTCAAGCTAAAACTTTAATATCTTTTCTAGAGTTCTTGAGAAGTATAGTGACAAAAAAAAGACAAGATCTAATTTTTATATCGTGTCACATACTGTGTAAAGCCCATCAACTTCTGTCCTTTGGGTAACAGGTAATAGTTTGCAGATCAGTTTTACTCCCCAGAGTTATTCTGATACCTAATTCACAAGGCAGAGTCCACCAGAAAGCCACTGCGGTCAGAAAAAATTCAACTGCAACTGGGAATCGAACAAAGACCACCCACTTAGGAAGGTGTACAAATCACTGTGCTAATCTCTCTGAGTATACTCTGCATCTTTCCTTCTTTTCTGCATGCAGCCATGTCTTGTGGGAACAAGAACTGTCGTGTAATAATAGTTACAACTACAATATTTTCAAATACTTATTTACTGAAATGTTTGCTTTCTTAAGTTATAGTTGTATTCAGCATAAAAAACAGTTTGGTTTAGGTATGTGTGGCAGGTAATAGTGGTTCTATTCTTTACACCCCAATTTGGGCCCGGTGACCACTCGGGCGAGTAGCCTCTCACGACATGCCTTGTAGGTCGCAGTGTGATATTCTTTGCTTCCTTTAGGGCCCCAGCACCAAATGGGCGTGTTTCATGGGTACAGAAATGTATCTTTGAATTTTAAGCTGTCTGCGTTGCCTATCCCAATCTCCTGCATTCCTCCTCAGGTACAGGGTTTACTACAGTATTCCCTTGTGTGGTCAAGGGACCAACAGATTGCATCTGCCTTTTACAGTCTTGCCGAGAGCTGGCAAATATAATGTGACCAATGAGTTTGACTTAGATTGTGTAACACTTTCAGACAATTCACTGCACCGTTTCCGTATGCTGTTTCTCTGTCATTTATGCTGCATATTGTACTTGGTATTTGTCTCTAGATTTCAGCCAGGAGACACTTGTGAACGCATCCACTCTGGGATTCTGCTTGTCTATACTGCAAAGACAGTATTTTTGATATTTTTGTCCTACATAGAACTCAAATTTAAAAAGTATGCAAAAACCGAATGTGCTGACCTATGTAAGGACCTAACCGAATGTAAAGACCTAACTGGTGCAACAAACTCACAGCTCCAAGGAGCAAATTCCATTGGTTATTAAACTGACGTCATTGCACTCCGTGCAGACCCATAGGTGCTCAGTCTCCCCAACAGATATCGAAGAATATGCATACTGATGGTTCCTGTGGCTTGCTGATTAAACACACCTCTCACTCTGCCTCTCTGGCATTCAGTTCGACTTGAACAACGGGTAACTCCAAACTGCTTAAATCGCTTGATCGATTCAACATCGATTTTAGTGTCCTCATCCAACAGACAGTCGCAAGAGACCGAAGAATATCCTCCTTATCCATCTTCAACTCCCCAACAATCGATGCTGTTGATGCAAGCCTGTCCGCTCTCTCATTACCGTAAACACCAGCATGCCCAGGA
This sequence comes from Arion vulgaris, assembly GCA_020796225.1. NCBI lineage: Eukaryota > Metazoa > Mollusca > Gastropoda > Stylommatophora > Arionidae > Arion > Arion vulgaris. The sequence goes on along the minus strand of CM036756.1, from coordinate 53,638,920 downwards.
CAGTATATCCATGTAAGCCGCTGGAGGTTAGAAACTTCTATAGACGACATCCACTCATGCGAAACCTGCCCTTCTGGATCTTGTGAAGCATCGACTGAGAGTCAGATACAATAACTTCCATATAGACCACAAAGTGTGGTTTAAGTGAAGTGAATGAAGAAAAGGAAAAAAAGAAATATATCAGAACAATGGCGAAACACGTAAAAACAAAGTACTGTAGTTTTACAAAATACAAAAACAGTACACAGCAACGTTTCAACCAACAACGTTTATCAAACAAAGTATACAACTGAAGTGAAGAAATTCACTTCTTCCCCGCATGCAACATTCTTCACTTATGTTGTATCCTTTGTGATAAAACCATTTGGTGAAATGTTGCTGTGTATTGTTATTGTAAAACTACAGTACTATGTTTTATGTGTTTCCATTCTAATATTTTTACTGCAGTCTTCCTTATATCGATAATATATCAGAACACAATAACACATGTAAATAAAATGGATAATGTGACACACTAAATTTTACTCACCTTAGATCGTATATGTTTTTCCAGAAGATGTGACACCATAGCTGAAGACAAGAGAATTCTGTCCACTGATAAAGTCTTTTGTCATGTCCAGCATTGTTAAATTTAAAAGAAATCAGCTTGGCTAGTGTTGTCATTAAAAATTCTAGAAAATGTGAATTTGAGTGATGAGTTTGCGGAATCTTTTTTCATGTTCCTATCAGCATAGCTACCTTTTGGAGCAGTGGCCACAATAGTGTTTTCAGTTTCAGCAATTGTAAAACATTTCTGTGAAACACAAATTTCAAAAAAATTGTTCAGCACGTAGTAAAAAACAATGAAAAGAATTTTAAATATAAGCGACAACACTGTCTATGCAAAAAAATCTAACCGTTGTGAAGAAAACAAGATATGATATCATGCCACAAGGTGACATCCAGAACTTGGAGCTTACATGACAATCAGTAGTGAACCCGAAGGAAGATAATGTCACAAAAACGGATGCCCAAGCGGCTAAATAAAAGTCAGAATTGCTAAATGGAATGTAAGAATGCAGAATGAGATATGACGCTTCTTCTTCTAACCAGGGCTGCGAGTTTTCACTCTTTGGCAGCCAATGCTAATTTGTAGAATCTGCATGTGTTCTGTAATTGTGGAAGACTAGATGTAGTCCAGGGCTTTAAAGCAAGATATGATTTATTGTCTCACATGAATGACTGCACTTTCTACAGTGAGGTAGGTGTGTTGGGTTTATTCTGTTTAGGTGGTAATTCAGTCCAACATGTCCTGTTCTAAACTGGAAGATAGTGCTTTGATCTATTCGCTGCAGAAGAATTTTTCATCTCTTCATACATGTCCTGATCAGTCGTCCCCATAGCCCATCAGTTCAGCCAATCTTCTTTGGAGTTGTTTTATATTTTGTATGCTAACAGCTTTGTCTATTTGTGGTTTTGATGATCCCTGTTTGGCCAGATGGTCTGCGTTGTTATTTCCTGAGATATTTGTGTGCCCAGGGATCCACTGTAGAATGACATTAAAATCAAATGAGGAAATTAGAGTGTGGATGCCAATGACTGGATCTCGCTTGACTGATTCTGCTGTTCTTCTAAAGCTTGTAGTCTGGACTGTGAGTCAGTGAATACTATCACATCTTGGACAATACTTTCTCCAAGTTCAAACTGCTGGTGGACTAGTTCTACAGCAGTCTTTATGGCTATAATCTCTGCCTTATAGTTGGAACATATACTACCACAAGGTGCACAGAAATTATAGGTAGTTCCATCTGGATATTTCAGGTATATGCCGCAGCCAGCATAAGTAGTGGCTTTGAAAGCTGAACTATCAGTGTAGGCATGGATAGAGGAAGTTGGATAACTGTCTATTGTCTCTAATGCACAGGTTAAGATCGGTGCAAGTGGTGATTTGTTTATAATTTTTATCAAGGAGGTAGTTCTGGATTACTGGCTGTTTTATGTTTAGCCATGGTATCTTGTGATCGGTTCTCTGTCAGTTGGAGATGGTAATGTTCATATGGTAATGTTCCTGAGTTTTCCCCTTTCCCGCAATGATTTTATTGGATTCTTTGGTTGGATTTCCCCATGTCAATAGTTTGTCTCTTGGGATGGTTTTTTCTATTTTTATATAGCTTGACTGCTTTTAGTAGAGCCCGCCTAATATCTAGTGGTTCGATATTGGTGTCGACAAGCAGGGAGTTAGGGTCGTTCTCATTCCCCCACATGTAAACCGGAGACCCCGATACTGCGCTCTGTCCAGGGATGTAGATATGGCGTTTAAAGCTAATAACAAAAAGGGTATGAGGGACTACAAGATCAATATATTATGAATAAACTATCGTTAATACTGCTTTTTACACAGTGTAGGTTTTACGTTACGTCTGTAGCAAGCGGTAGTAGCTCGATCACAACTCCGCCTGTGTCCCAGAGGAAGAAAAGAATAGTACCACTGCGACCTACAAGGCATGTCATAGAGGTGACCGATGTAGGCCCCAGAGATGCTACCCCAGTAAATAAAAGCATCGCAGAAATGTGCTGGCCTACTTGTAGGCACATAACTGGCATAATGAACAACGACTCTTAGGCTCAGATCACAAACAAATCACACAGAATGGTTGACAAGTGGTCGATATGGAGAGTTCTAAGAAGATCAGGGTAAAAGGCTCATGGCGGCAACATGCGCCAGGGTTAGTTAAGGGACACTAATCACAAGAAGACTCTGTCCCCTACCCCCATGTGGTGACCCTGATAATAGACTTTGGTTCCGGTCTGGCTAAGAAGGGCAGGATGGGAGAACTACTGGAAGTGGTAGCAGTGCAATCTGGAAAATACATGCAGGTCCACAAATACAAAACAAAATGCCGCTCCCCGGTTGAGCTGCCGTGGGCCCACATTGGAAGAAACTCTGGGCTCTGGGGGCGCAAATTTTGCTCTGTGTCAACAAGCTGGAGGCATTGTGAAGGTGTGCCGGTTAGGAAAAAAATCAAATGAAAGAAACAGTAGTCGTCAGTGAAGAAATCCAACCCCCCGGAGTAATGGGTCGCAAGCAAATTGACAGCTGTGGGGCAAAAATAAATAAGAACGATGAGTAACGAACTAAAAGTCTCGGTTGAGTCGAAAGACCAGGCAGACACCCAAGGTGCTCGATGTTAGTTAGTTCCTTTCATGGAAAAGGGCGCCTAGGGCAGGGGTTTTTAGATCTCCATGTGATGCAGTTGTTCCTAGCAGTTGGAGATCTTGTATGGTTTTACATCCAATAGATTACTTTCTTGTTGGATGGTTCTTGAAGAGTGGTCTTAGGTCTTCCACGTTTTCTTTTCCCAACTGGTGACCCATAAGGACTTGTTGATTTAGTCTCTGTTGTCCCGATCTAAGAACATGACCTAAATATTTCCACCTTCGTTTCCTTATAATATTTGATACGTGTTGTTGCTGTGTTCTATCTCTCACTGTGTTGTTAGAAACGAAATCACTCCATTTTACTTTTAATAATTTTCGGTGACATTCATTCTCAAAGCTGCCCAGTTTCTTATCAATTTTCTTTGTTGATTTCCAACTTTCACAACCGTAGGTAGTACAGGAATCACACATGACCTAAACAATTTAACTTTTGTGCATAAACTAAGGTCTCGAGATTGCCAGATATTTGTTAATTTAGTGAAGGCACTAGCTGCTATAGCAATACGAGAGTTTATTTCTTTCATCATGTCTCGTTGTTTGACACTTTACTACCCAAATATGTAAAATGTTCAACTTTCTCCAGTGTTTGGCCATTTATTACAATGTCTATCGAGTTTGTTAGGTCCATAATTTTGGTCTTGGCAGAATTAATCTGAAACCAACCTGTTCTGCAAGTGTCAAAGATTGCTCATTATTTTATGGGCTGCTTGTGGTTGAATTCAATGTGCAAAGCAAGATCAAATATTCTGCTGTTATTAGCTCTTGATGGGGCACGAATGCGTGAAAAACATAGGTGAGCGCTACCCAGATGATCAGGTGAAAACTGTAAAGCACAGAGTGGCTTGAACCCAGTAAAAACAAAGGTCTCTGTAAGTGTTTCTGAAACTCCATACATGAGACCAGGCTCAGAAAATCTTCGGGTAAGCTTGGCTGAGCGCAAATTCTAAAGTTGTGTTTTAGTGCTAACGAAACTGCCTCCTGGTACAACGGTAGTACTGTTGCATTTACAACTAATATCCCTGAAAGAACTGAAGTGGGTGATATTGGCGAGCACAAATTCTAAAGTTGTGTTTTAGTGCCTAACGAAACTGCCCTCCCTGGTACAACCGGGTAAGGTACTGTTGCATTTACAACTAATATCCCTGAAAGAACTGAAGTGGGTGATATTGCGAGCACAAAATTTCAATTGCGTGTAGCGTCATTGAAACTACCTTTTAGAATATCTGTGCGCAGTCCCAGTCTAGTGTTTCCCGGGACAGGGAAAATGCAGTGTAAACACTTGCAAATTGCCAAGTCCTGACACGCGCCCAGAAACAGCTGAGAATACTCCTACTGAGGATTAACTCATCGTGGATAGAAAAGTAAAGCTGATAATGCAACGGCTTGACCCAATCATTGACTAAGGGCAATACTTTTCGGACGCCGATCATCCTACACAGAGTGTGATGACGTCCAAGCACCATGGCTCAGATCAGAGATGATCGTAAAGGCGTAGATCCGGGCCAAAATATACGGCAGAATGGATCATACCCTAGTAAATAAACAGCCGAAGGATAAGCACCTGAGCTCCAATTGGTACTGAAGGTTGTGCAAGTACACCCGTTGTTGATGTCTGGAAGTTTATATATCACACTCATCATCAAAGTGCATATCCTTTATAGGACGTTGCTCTCTTTGCAGCACATCTGAAATTCACTCTGTCTCTAGCCATTTCACCCACTTCGTTGATGGTCATATTCATGGTTTCTTCAATATCTTGTAGCCATCTTCTTCTTGGTTTGCCTCTGCGTCCTGGGACCCTGCCCTCTAGTATTGTTCTTTCCAAGTCATCGTGACGCTTGATGTGACCAAAGTATGTAATTTTTCTGTATAGTATGTTGTTTATCAGCCAATTCTCTTTAACATTTAGTTCTTTCAGGACAACAGTGTTCTTTCTTTTTTGTGTCCATGGTATTCGTAGGATCTTTCTGTAGCATTTAGTTTCGAAGGACTGGATTTTCGTTCTTAATTTTTGTGTAATAGTCCATGATTCACAACCATAAGTAGCCACTGGGAAAATGCTTGCTCTCAATATTTTTAATTTTAATATTTTGCTGGTGCTTTGCCACATGTTCTTCACTGTGTTTAACTTCTTGATTGCTATTGTCAATCTTCTTGAGATCTCTTTGGGCAGTCACCTTATTGTTAATTGAGCCCAGATAATCGTAGCTTCTACACATTGGAGTTCTTCATTGTTTATTTGGATGTTAGGTTAGCCTTTTGCTTTGTCAGTTGACATGATTTATACTATCACACTAGAATGATAAAAACAGCCGTAAAGAAAGTTCGAGAGAAGAAGATCACAACCCAAGTGACCTGGTTCATACTCCATGGTGGGCAGTTTGGAAGCAAGTTTGTCCCTGTGGATTTTTACAAACGGTAAAAATAGACCTTACCGTTTAGAAATTAATGGCAAACTACTGAACGTGGTGCTAGTAAGTGGTGTCTAGAAAATCAACAACTTGGTTTACTGTGGTTGATGGTGAAGTCCTGTAAAGAATATACCAGGATTTTCATTCTTCATTACATACTAATACTGACATTCCCTCAATTGTCTTTTTTTAAAGTGTTCATGGAACTGTTGATATTCTTCTGTAAATAAAACAGTGGTCTCTGCTGAGATTCCAATGAATCAACATAAATTATTAATATTCACAAAACATATCACTTTACGACAGACTATCAAAAAGATAAAAACAACACCTGACTAGCATTCTCATCTGGTGTAACTGGTTTTATCCTAAGGTAGACTTTGATATAGTCTTCAGGTGTTGCCTTATTAAAGATATCAATAAGTTTGGTACGAATCTTCTTGACAGGGACATCATCCTCCTCTGATTTCCGCTTTGACCACTTCAAGTTCAGGAACATGCGCTTTTCAAGGTAGCTTTCGAGATCCATTATCTGGATGAGAAAAAAATAAGATGGAACATGGCACTCTATAACTAATACAAGAGAATAAAAATATATATATATATATAAAATGTTATATGGCCCCTTTCGTCTTTACAGGCAGTCAATGCAAGTGTTTTACTGTGACAACTTCTGAGTTTTCGCTTTTCTCTTGTCGTTCAGCTCATACATAAGTCTCTTCTCAAAAGACTCTACACCCTTGCGCAATATGGCTTTCCACACAACTCTGTCATCAGCTAGTTTTTCCCTTATACTATATATATTATTTTCTACATTTTCATAGCACAAACTCTGTAGCTCCTACAACAATCCTATGAGTCTAGAGAAAAAAATGCACTAATGAACAGAACGGTGCTGTCCAGATTTGAATCCACGACCTTCGACTCGTAGGCAGGGGCTTAACCACAGAGACCAAATTGATGAATGGAATCCATAAATAAAATGAATGGATATGTGATAAACGATGATCTTAATTTTGGAAATGTTCAGTTCTATGTATTTTTGTCGAACTGTATTTAACAGCACTCGATACTGTGTTGTATGGTGTTGTTGAACCCATAACAGATTTTTTTTAAATATAAAATTGTGGAATAGAAGAAATCAATAAATACGTTATAGCTACTAATGATAGTCATCATCAAATAGCTTGTCCTGTGCAGAACTTTGCCACCCCAACAGTACTTCGAATTTCTCTCATAGGCCAAATGTCCCGCCTCTGCAGCCGTCATGTTCAAACATCCAGTTACATCCTGAATCCATCTTCAACATGGCCTTACTCTTTCTTCTCTTTGCCGGTATGCCTCCTCCCATGATGGTCTTCTCCAGTCCTTTGCGTCTTTTTATGTCCAAAATACCTCAATTTTCTCTTTCTTATTTGCAGCATCAGTCAGTTTTCTATGATTTTGAGTACCTGCCTGGGCCATGCATGCATAATACAGGGATTACAGGAACAAAATTTGTTGAAATCCCCGCCCACTCACTATCTACCATACCTGCCATACCACAAATCGTCAACAATTATACATAATTAAATATGATAATATAAACATAAGATATTTCTGATACTAACAATTAACAGTTAAAATAACAATGTGAATGAACAATCATTTACAATCACTTTCAATTTTCATTTACTTGATTTACAATCATGTCGAATGTCGTGGAGACTGCACAAGCAGATGCATCTGAGATGGCAAATTATATATATTGTACTGTAACAATTAATAATCTATAAGCCAACAAAATAAACAATAATATTAATAATGCTGTGCAATTAATTTATTAAACCTCATTTATAGATCATGCTGTGTTTTTATGCAATAAAAATAAACCAAACGGAATCATTTTACTAGGATTTTCAGTTTTTGTAATTCAGTAATTGGACTTGGAACTCAAAACGATTGCTCAGCTATTCTCATCTAGAATCATCAACAATGCATTAGTATTTAATTTTACAAATCAAAAGGCAACGTTATTTATTAATCTGTGACTGTGTAACTGTCACGCACTGACAGTAGACTTGAAACTAAGTTAAAGATATAAAATTCAAATCGTCGGATCACAATCACCCTTGAAAACTGAAGAATACTTTATTTTATTATAACTTTTACCTTTATTATATTATAAATGAATGAATGCTAATTTACTTAGATTAGACTTACCTTCGCTGTGTGGTAAAATAATATCTACTTGTATTGCCACCGAGGTGTGCCTATTGTCATGCAATATGATTGACTTTAGATAGCTTCCAACACAATATATATGTATATATGTTTATTAAAATTAATGTCTTCCAAAACAACGTCTCTCCTCCAAGGCCGCGACTTATTTCAAATAACCAAATTGACCAATGACAGAGGGTATGTCAGTTTTTTCAAAATGTTGTTGTTAACAGTAAAAATCTGACAATGTTCAATTTTCACAGAATGCTTCAAACTCGGTAAATGCAGGTTAAATTGGCAAACTACTATATATATTTTATATATATATATATATATATATATATATATATATCTTTACGCTATGCTGTCAGCAACAAATGATGTTGATAATATATGATTATATTTACAATAATGTTTGACTTTTGGTTACAACTAAATGAAGTTATCGCGTTAGCCGAGATGATATGCCAGAAATGCCTCGAGATGAATCATGGTCTACTTTAGACCAAACTTACTTTCTTAAAACGAGAGGATCACAGTGACGTCATTGGCATGGTCCTATCGCGTCAGATCTAAGGAACGACTTACTATTGATCTACTAAACATGCCAGTCCCCCAAATCCAACCAGACATAAATCTAACCACAAAAGATCTAGCAATCGACTGTAACAAGTCCAGTTTCAGTTTCGAATATCTTCATTGCACACCTGACATGTCCATAGGTGCTCCGATCTCCTTCGCAATATCTCCATCAGCGTCCAGTGGCTGACCGTACCAGTTCTATTTTGATTGATGAGCCTACTCGTATACCTGTTGTACCGTTCTTTCTTGCCACACCAATCTTCAAACCCAGTTCTCGCACTCTAGTAGTTGACGTGGATCGGTTTAGATGAAGGTCTTCTCTGCGGCCACGCTCTATGAGGGCGTTCACGATGTCAGCTCTGTCCATTGGCTGGCCGTCTGATATAGCAAGTCCAACAAAGCGGAAATAAAGAAAGCCATTCTTCAGCTACGAAATGGTAAAGCTATAGGCCCAGCTGGTATTCCTGCAGAGGCCATAAAGACAAATGCTGACATCTCAACAGGCATGCTACATGGGTTGCTAGGAAAAATTTGGGAGAGGGAAGAAATACCAAAAGACTGGAGAGAATGCTAAATAGTCAAATTACCAAAAAAAGGTGATCTGCAAGAATGCTCGAACTATAGAGGAATATTACCCCTGTCTGTACCATGTAAAATACTAAGCCGAATCATCCTAGAGAATCAAGAAAGCTACAGATGCAGTACTAAGAGATAAACAGGCAGGATTTAGGCAAAACAGATCCAGCACAAATCAAATATCAACGCTGCGTATCATAGTGGAGCAGAGCATCGAGTGGAACTCATCCTGTAGTAGTGTGCCAGGAACGGCACAACCGTCCCCCAACCCCAGGTAGTAGCCAACAGACTAGACAGGTAGTTTCGGTAGTTTAGATAGATAAGTTTGTAGAAATGCTTAAGTAGAGACTGTAGTGTTTGCACACCAAATCTGCTCACTGTGAGAAGTAGCAACAATAGAACGAGACATTGACGTAGTGAAACTAGTTGACGTAGATTTGTTAGTACTGTTTAGCAACGTAGTGACAACATAGGGAGACCAACATAAACAGTGAAAGCGAACGGACGTGTTTTGTTTACCATTATGTAACAAAGTCAATAAATATATTATGTAACGATCAAGATGAAGTTGTGTCTGCTTGACGTCCTATGTCGACTACTAAATGTCTTAGTTTATTATCATTACTGTACCAACATCAATGTAAGGAAAGATGTCAAGGAATGTCATAAATAATCAAGGTGGAAACCCATGACCAAATAATCAAGGTGGAAATCCATAACCGAGTAATCAAAGAGACATACAACGAATAAGGATAAACCAAGAAAAAGGGGACATCATAATAAAACCCCTCTAGAAAGAAGAAAGAACAAACTACAACAAATTGTGTTATGAAGAAAAGTTAGACTGCCATACGCATTCGTGGAACAGAAAGTGAGTACATTTTTATAAATGTGTACACCATTGTCGATTCTTGCATCACTCTTTATCGGATAAGGCCTGACGCATGTCCTTACAATCTCACATTCTCCATAGGACCCAACGCCTGTCCGATTTTTACTTTCATAGGACCCAACGCATGTCCTTATGATCTCTAATTCTCCATAGGACCCAACGACTGTCCTTTGCATATTTAATTCGCCATAGGACCCAACGGTCGTCCTATTCTTCGGTCAAGGCGAGTGTGAAAACCCACCAGTAGGACTCTATTTATTATAGGTTTCTTCAGTGGACAGATTCCTCTGTCAAGGGACCCTATAGTTATTCGAATTGTCTATCAATTATCGTTTACCGTGCTTACATTGGAGGATCCTGTGATTTTATATTTGAACTTTACATATATGTTGGATCGCCTGGCATATTCTGAGGGGTGTTGAACATTGATTACTGTGTGCTTGTTATGAGTCCATACGATAGATGTATACATTGTGAGTATATATTCCCATTTACTATGTTCTTTTGCTACATTAAATATTTCGGATTATTATGTCAGGTGCTATTAATACCTGAATTTGTACCATCATATCTCTTCATTGTATTTCAGGTTATATATTTTTAACACTTATACACGTTTGCAAACCGTGCTTATATTTTTTTATTTATATCGCAAGTGTGCGATTTTTTTTCTTGGATTGATGGCTCATAGGAATACCAGAGGAGGCAAGGTTTGCGAGGAAGCTTTGTTGAGGTTGCGCCTCAGGAACCATTGCTCCTGTACTGCCCTGTCTGAACCTCAGGTTCAGGTTGGGGATGTTTACCCAGGTGCCTTGGCACGGTTGCCATCAACTCCGTGGAACTTTCCACCTCCACCCAGTCGGCCCATGCGCACATTTGGGATGCGCGACGGTCCGTCAGTGGAAGAGTTCGCCAGGGATATTCGCCAGTATTGGAGGCACTATGGACTGGATGGTCAGGACAAAATAGACTCTCTGCTGGACCATGTATCTGAATCAATTCGCAGTGAGTTAAATATTCAAATGCTTACTGTACAGGACCCGGAAATTTTATTGACTCGAATTATTGGAGAATATGACGATAGTAGGTCGGCCCATGACCTTTTGTCGGCATTTTATAAGTCCGTCCAGGGGGTTGGGGAATCCTGTCGCGATTTCTAACATCGTGTGGCGGATCTTTATGCCAAAGTCACAGCAGCGCAGAAGGCCTGGCGGTTATGGAGTCCCAAATCTTACGGGATCGGTTTGTTAATGCATTGCGTGACCGACTGTGTGCGGCCATGTTGTTGGAGAATATATGCCAGTCTCCATCTACAACCTTCCTGCACGTTCGTGATGCGGCATTACGCTGGGAGCGAAATCCCATCCCTGAGTGGGACCCCATTGCCATTTCTAGGATGCGACGTCGCATGGACGACCTAGAATACCGGATGGCTAGACGCCACCCTGAGCAACACCGACGAATCCCCGCCAGTACACCGACCACCCGGCCTCGGCGCGATCTATATTCATATAATCCATCAAGGCGTTGCTCGCGATGTGACCAAAGTTGGTACGGGGGAAGTGATTGTAGTTGTTCTTCTGTCCACAGCCAACACACAGTGGGGCACGCACAAACCTGGGTGCCCAGGGCCCCCGGACACCAGATTCCCGATAGATCCGATTGCATTAGTCATGGGTTGAGTGATGAGCAAAATTTCTTGGAAATTTCAGCGGGCAGATGCCAGCCGATGCAACGCAATGATATGATGGTTTCCGATGTTGATAGGCTAAGTACCACGCCAAATTTCTTACTAGATTGTCCCTGTGTAACGGAAGTCAATTCTCAGGAAAGTCATAAGGTAGTGTCAGTCATCGATAGTTCAGATGCAGAGCAAAATTTCATACTAGATTTTCCATGTGTAGCAGAAGACATTTCTCAGAAAAATCAAAAGTTGGTGTCAGTCGTCGATGTGTTATTTGACGAGCACAATTTCTTACTCCATTTTCCCTGTGTAGCAGAGGATGATTCTCCGGATAGAAATAAAACAGTATCCGTTGTCGATAGGTCTGGTGCTGAGCCCGATGCTCTCCAATATTTTCCCTGTGTAGCAGAAGATAATTTTCAGGACGGGCAACGACAACAGTCAATTGTTTGTGAGACGCGTGATGAGTAGGTTATCAAACAAGATAACCCTGTGTAACTGAGGATAGGGATCAAGAAAAGAAAGATTGCGACATGAAGGATTCCATCATTAGTGGTTTAGGTGAGGAAAAGAGGGTAGAACATAATTTTCAATAGCCACTCTCTGAAAAGTCCCTCTGTGACAACTAACAACAAGTAAGGGATTTAAGTTACGTAGCCCGCTTGCCCAGCGTGTTCGTAGCACGTTGGACTACGGTGACAAGTCCTCTGTATGTGCGGGTTCAACTCCGCGGACTGGCAGAAAAGCTACAGATTCCCAGATTTACGGTGTTCGTGGCACCGAACCGAAGGGTTACGATGTCCATGACACCGAGCCGAAGAGCTTTCAGTTCAAGTGCTTCTGGATCGAAAAAAAAAAAAAAAAAGTTACGTAAATTTCAAGCCATCAGAATTAAGGCGCGATGATAATCATATACTTCAACCTCATGGAACACGAAGATCAGTCAAAGAGTACGAAAGTAACTTGTGCGAGTTCTAAAATTACTATAACAGGGTTTACGAAAACAAACAATGCTAAAGCAAAAGTGAAACAACAAGGAAATAATAAAATGATACGTGTTAAGTCGAATAAATTTAAACACGCATTGAATGGATCAAATAGTACGGGGCGTATGTTTAAACGAAAAGTTGCTGACCTTTGTGGTCAGTCGGAAAGAGTGAGAAGCAAAGCAAGGTGATCTAAGTCCATCTTTAGAGGGGGCGCAGAAGAGAATTTAGAACGGGAGCAAGTTCAGGGTTCGCTTGTACACAAACCGGGGCAATTAACGGTGTCTCTTTCCAGTGACACGTCAACGACAACACAAGTAATTGAAGTCACTAAGATTGAGCGCAACCAAGAAGAAATAAAAAATCCAGGATCCAGCGAGTGTGCCTGTGAGCATGCTAAAGGTGATTGTCTTCCAGTAGGCAATGAAGAAGAGGGTAGTGAAAATAAACGTTTCACTACGTATAGGTTTAAGAATGTATGGGCCTGGTGCTAAGTCTTTGAGCACAGATTATGAGCAAAATATGAATTGCAACGCTAAATATGATTTTCAAATCTGGTCAAAATCAGATCCAGTGCAATTTGGTTCTGATGTGCACAATCGTGTGCAACTTGATCAAAAGTTTCTTGGTCGGATGGACAATGCGCTGTTCCATAGCCCGTAGTGAATATGTTTTGTGAATATTTGTTCCATAGGAAGGTTTGCGCCGATTCCATGGCCAGGCCTGTGCAATGGAGTGCCCTGGTAGTGATTGGGTTCCTTATGCTATTTATTAGCGCTGGTGCCCTGTGTTTCCATCAGCATTGTTTGAAAGAGTTTATTCTTTCATTCTACGTGCTAGGGTTTATTCCTGGCTTACTCTATTTAATGCTGGGGGTCTATGTTATCCTTGACAATATACTTCGGGGTGGATGTACTGGGGACGGTACACGTGATACCATTGACATTGCTCACAGGGATGGTCCCGTGGGAAAGGCATTCGATCATGACGAGGACAACCATGATTTATGCGATTTGTACAAAACCACAGGAACCCGAGTTTTAAAAACAACAGGCCTGATGTCGAGGATGAGATTGAACCAAATAGGAAAATATCTGTTTTTATTTCAATCCTTTTGGATTGAAGGATGGATTGTAATGGGTAGTTCGAGAATAATGTTGAACCAAATAAAGAGAATAGTTGGGTTTTTGTTTGAGACCTTGGAGATTGAAGGACGAATTGTATTACCTTATTTATTGAGGTTATCTGATGTTGAGCCAAATAAGTAATTCATTTGGGAAGTCGTTGGATTCCTTGGAGGTCTTAGGTCGGATGGTGATATTTCATTAATGGTGGTTATATAATTTGGAATCAAATGTTGGATATTGGTTGAGTCTGTTTGGGATTTTGGGGTGGATAATGAATACCTCATTGAGGTTATATATATTATTGAACCAAGTATGAGAAATATTTGGGGTTGTTGATTCCCTTGGGATTGTGTGAAGGTTAATGTTTACCTCATTGAGGTTATATAATGTTGAATCATATACGTTTGAGATTATAATATGATGTTGTTCCAAAATATGTCAATTATTTGATGTTTTAATTGATTCCTTTGGGATTGTTGGGTGGATTTTAAATGCCTCATTAAGGTTATATGATGTTGATACAAATATTTCAGATATTTGAAATTTTCATTGATTCCTTTGGAGTTTTTTTTATTAGTGCCTTATTGACATGAGTCTCCACAGTGATGATTCCCAACTTCAGATTATAAGATGGTGGATGAGGTTATGGATTCATTCAATCCCTGGGATTGGGGGTGGTTTATAATACCTCGTGGAGGTTATATAATGTTGATAATTTAAGCATTATATCTTTGTTTTTCCATGTCATTTTCCATATGTAACTTTTTGTGTGTGTAGTTTTCAGATTGACAATAGACTGGATAATGAAGACCACAGTAACTAACACCAGAAATGGAATCCAATGGACTCTGGCAGAGCAACTAGATGATCTGGACTTCGCTGATGATATAGCCCTTCTGTCACATACACGAAATCAGATGCAGGATAAGCTAAACACATTGAATCAAAGGTCCCAGCAACTAGGGCTGAACATTCATAAGGAAAGACAAAGATATTGAGAATTAACCAAGCAAACGACAACTCGATCTCCCTGGGGAAATCCCACTTCAAGAGGTAGAATCATACACATATTTGGGCAGCAACGTAGACAAAGAGGGTGGAACAGATAGAGATGTTAAAATAAGAATACAGAAGGCAAGAGGACCTCTCATTGCACTGAGAAACATTTGGAAGTCCAAAGAAATCAAATCTAGAACAAAAATACGGATATTTAACTCTAATGTTAAAGCAGTTCTACTGTATGGGTCAGAAACATGGAGAACAACTAAAACAATAGCGCATAAATTGCAAACATTCATCAACTGGTGTCTGGCAGAATAGAGGGAATAAGATGGTATGATAGGGTCACAAATGAGGAACTTATGGAGAGAACAAGACAGATTCCAGTGAACGAACAGGTTTAAAAAGACGCTGGCGCTGGATAGGACACACTTTGCGAAAACCGGAGGGGAATATAACAAGAAGGGTCCTTGCCTGGAACCCGCAGGGACAGCGAAAGAAAAGGAGGCCGAGAAATACATGGAGACGAGATTTGGAGGCGGAGATCAACAATATAAAGAAGAGCTGGAGGAGCTGCAGGAGATAGCTAGAGATAGGAAGACTTGGCATGAGTTGGTTGAGGGCCTATGCCCCAACCCGGAGTAAAAGGCAAAGAGAGAGAGTTTTCAGATTGCAAGACTCTGACAATCGAAAGTGACATAGAGACCTGACAAGTACTGTGAGATACCCCTCGTCCATCCTACAACATGTGAGAAAAGGTTGACAAGGTGCATCCACCTCATATTGATCAGTTATTGGCACTGCCTGGAGCAATTGATACGCTGTTGGGTCACTTTTAGCAACGTGTGGGGCCTATATTTCTATTTCACCCATACAGTTTTGCTGATTAACTCTAATTTGATTCCATGTTTCAGCCTAGAATAGAGAGGGTATTTTGTTGATGTTGACCATGGTCACCTCATGTACTAGTTAATGAGTCACGTTTAACGACGTGTGGTGACTTGTTCCCATTTAGCTCATTCAACTTGTGTTCTCCTGAGACCCCGTCAGATTTGACTTATTTTCGACCATGGTTGGCCATTATAGATTAGTTGTTGTTGAGTCACGTTTAACAACGTGTGGCGACTCTGTTCACATTCAGCTATTACAACTCTAATTACCCTGCATTTCTCTACCTGAACATATGGTTGGATTTCGCCGCCGTGTCGTCAGCGAAGTCGACCGGGGGATGTAGTAGTGTGCCAGGAACGGGCACAACCGTCCCCAACCCCAGGTAGTAGCTAACAGACTAGACAGGTAGTTTCGGTAGTTTAGATAGATAAGTTTATAGAAATGCTTAAGTAGAGACTGTAGTGTTTGCACACCAAATCTGCTCACTATGAGCAGTAGCAACAATAGAACGAGACATTGACGTAGTGAAACTAGTTGACGTAGATTTGTTAGTACTGCTTAGCGACGTAGTGGCAACATAGGGAGACCAACATAAACAGTGAAGGTGAACGGACGTGTTTTGTTTACCATCATGTAACAAAGTCAATAAATACATTATGTAACGATCAAGATGAAGTTGTGTCTGCTTGACGTCCTATGTCGACTACTAAATGTCTTAGTTTATTATCATTACTGTACCAACATCATTGTAAGGAAAGATGTCAAGGAATGTCATAAATAATCGAGGTGGAAACCCATGTTCAAATAATCAAGGTGGAAATCCATAACCGAGTAATCAAAGAGACATACAACGAATAAGGATAAACCAAGAAAAAGGGGACATCATAATAAAACCCCTCTAGAAAGAAGAAAGAACAAACTACAACAATCCCTAGCCTCTATATCAAATTTGACGATTATGA
Organism: Arion vulgaris; assembly: GCA_020796225.1. Taxonomy (NCBI): domain Eukaryota; kingdom Metazoa; phylum Mollusca; class Gastropoda; order Stylommatophora; family Arionidae; genus Arion; species Arion vulgaris. The sequence goes on along the minus strand of CM036756.1, from coordinate 53,622,410 downwards.
AAAGACATTTGATAGCCTAGACAGGGAAGCACTCTAGAAACTGCTACAGCATTATGGCGTCCCTCAGAAGCTAACCAACCTAATAAGGAAAATGTATGAGGAGACAATGGGTAGAGTACTGCATGAAGGAAAACTGACAGATGCCTTTGAAATAAAGACAGGTGTGAGACAGGGCTGGCTTTTATCATCCTTCCTCTTCCTGCTAGCTATTGACTGGATAATGAGGTCAACAATAGCCAAGGCAGAGAAATGGAATACAGTGGAACATGATGAGTCAATTGGAGGGTTTAGATTTTGCAGACGATCACGCACTCCTCTCCCACAGCCATCAACAGATGCAAGAGAAAACAACTAAACTGGAAACAATCTCACAACAACTGGATCTGATTATTCAAGGGGAAAATCAAAGATCATGAGATTAAATGCTAATTCAAGAGACCCGATCATACAGTGAGGATCAGCGGATGGGAAGAGAAGGCCTGGACGTCCAAAAGAAGCATGGAGAAGAACGGTGGAGAGAGAGTTGAAGGAAAGTGGCCTGACGTGGGAGACAATTGGTAGAAAGGCAGCAGAACGGCAACAGTGGAGGTCTCTTGTGGAAGCCTTATGTCTCAATCGGGACATGAAGAGGATATAGATTCTATTTGTTTCCCTCGCTCCTGCTCAGTTCTTGTATGGCTCATAGAATCTGCTTATGTACAGCAGTGCTTCCAGTTCTTTTAAAAAGTTTCAAGGTGTTGGAACAACTCATTTTGTTTGTTTAAAAAACAAGGTGAAACCTAGTATCTTTTTTTCTGGATATAAATAAAACTAATAGTTTTGTGTTGATATTTTGTTTTGTCAGTGGACAAAAATCTTCATGATCAATAATTACTTACTTATTCTCTTCGCTTTCATGGAGCATAGGACCTCAACAAGTTGTTCACCACTCTTCTCGGTTTCTGGCTGTTTTCTTTATGGTTTACCAGGATAGTCGAGCACTCTTCAGTTTCTCAAGAAGACTTTTTTTTTGTTTTCCTTGTGGCTTCCACTCAAGTCCTTATCTAGTGACACTCGACTGTGTCTTCCTTAGGGTATGCCCGATCCATCGCCATTTTTTCCTCTTGTCCTGGGTTCCTGTCCGGTTCTTATTCCCAGCTCTGTGTTTGCAACTCTATCTCAGTCTGAGAATCCGCCAAAGATATCCGTTGACAAAGGTCTGAATCTTATTTGTATTTAACTTGGTGACTCGCCACGTTTCCGAGCTATACATATTTCACATTTGAGCTGCATATCTTGAGCTTTACTTTTGTGGAGATGGCAGTGGATTTTCACACAGTGTGCAGGATAGCAAAAGCTTGTCAGGCTTTCCTAATCCTGGCATTAAAGACATTGAAAAGTCCCAGCAGTGGCAAAAGATACACAGGTCAACCCAGAAATGAATAGATTGTGTAAGATGGAGGTGAAAAGGAGCCTTATCCAGTACATAATGATTCACATGGAGAGACAGTGTTTTCCATGCATATTTGGATAGCACTTTTTTAAGGTAAGAATGCATAGTTTACTGCCGACCTAAATCACATAGACCAAGATCCAAAAGCAGTGTTCCTCTGAATACTTTTTGCGATAGGAAGAGATGTCTGCAAGGAAACTGAAGGTCATGATTTTAACATAACAGGTTGTGAAAAGTAACAGAAAATAATAGAAATAATGTTTCTCTTTAAACCTGCTTTGTTTAAAGGGTTTTAAAGCTAAGAATTGACTTCATTGCACCGGGTTTACCTGTTATGGCTCATTCCCTCTCCCAGAACTGGCAGCCACCTGCGAGATATTGCACAAAGCACGAACTCCTAGCTCAGCAACAATCCTAATGGTCTCTGGAAAAACTGCACCCGTGAACAGAATGGCATGGTCTGGACTCAAACCCGATCTCGTCTCACAAGGCAAAGGGCTTAACCACTAGCCACAGAGACCCCTAAAAAACCTGCTTTGTGTTGTGACAGTTTAACAGAACAGACACAGAAATGTCTAACTTACACACAGAATATGTGAGCTAAGCAAATACAACAGAGAAATGTAGAATCCAACAGTAGAAATGGGATATACCAGCCTACAGTTACTGACTATTCTCAGATATCTACAGAATATGTGAGCCTAACAAGCGAATCAACACGTAGAAATGTAGAATACAGAGGAATACCCAACAGTAGAAATGGGATATGTACACAGCCTACGGTTAATGACTATTCTCAGATATCTCACACAGAATATGCTTGCTCCTGTATATTATCTGTAGATAGGTGAAGCTCCTGAAATCCAACATCAAAGGGGTTATCAGGACCACTGACCTAACCTAACCTAACCCCAGAGACAATAAAGATCAGTGAAACTGATAGAAGAATTGTTCACTGCTGAAACTATTTTGGGCACGATTAACCTGGAAGCAGAGAAAACTTAACCATTTGAAGGCACAACTTATGATTAAAAACCCATCGCCCTGAGGCCCTGGCAAAAACAGAAGCATATCAATTGTTTGAAAACAAGATAGATTGGCAGAATTAAGTGTCCTATAATTTTATGACTTCCCCATCATCTACAGTATTCCTGCTTACTATGCCAGTCTTCCCAACATGTAGATCCTTCCTTTAGACACAGAAATTTTGACAAAATGTGCACCAAATTGTGTCTTCACTTTCTTGACTGGTCTGTCTTTGTAATCCATGTTTGGAAAGTCACTGACATGTTTGAACATCAGTCGGTTCAAATAATTCTTCTAAATGATCATCCGACTCACTTTCGATTTCGTTATCAGAATAATCATATTCTAAGTCTAATTCATCTTCAGAATCATTTAAAAGAAGTTCAACAGCTTGCTCTGTTGTCATTTTTTTCGAGTGACCATTTCCCGAAATTTTCAGCCTGTCGTCTCATCTTTTAAAAATTAATAAAATATTATAAAATCACTATGTTTCAAAACACGATGCAAACCGCCATTTAGATAAACCTTTAAGGAAGCATTTCCTGTGTTTGACGTCACACTAGTACACAAGTTATCGCTGAACACCGACAAATAACGAGTAGGGGTTCTCATCCCGATATGTAGGCACCCGGGTATACGTGTACTAATGATAATACCGTAATATCGGGAGGCGGGTTCAAAGGTTAATGCATTAGTCTGTGCATTTTTTGAAAATTCTTTATCTTCTTCTTCTTCAATGATCCAGCGGCACTTGAGCTTTTGCCCTTCGGCCCAATGCTATGTAGTGGTATCTGCATGTTTGTAAGTTGTTCTTCATCTAGTGCTTGACACTTGAAGAGGTGGTGGTGAACGGTTTCATCATGATGTACTCACAGTTGGAACTCTGGAGTGTGTTGTGGTTGAATTCTGTTCAAGTGATTATTAAGTGTTATGTGTAGGGTTCAGAGTCTAAAAATGGTGCTCTGATCTCTTCTTGTAAGGTGGTTGATGTTGTCATTAAGGTTAGGACTGGCCATATGGCTGTACACCTCTCTTCCCGTGTCTCCCATAGCCCATCTGTTCAGCCAAATTTCTTTATTTGTTGTCATTAGGATTTGTTTGCTGTATGGAGAGTTGTTATTGTGATTGGTTGTTCCTGTGTTGACCCTTTCTTGGCTAGCCTATCAGCTTTATCATTTTCAGGTGTGTTTGAATGTCCAGGGATCCACTGCATAGTTATTTTGATGTCATGTGATGTAATAAGTCTGTCAATATCTAGGGCTATATGGGAGAGTTCTATCTTATCCTCAAATCTACATATATTCGTTTGAATCTTAAAAAAAAAAATACACGAAGGAAATAATAAGAGAGAAATCAGAATATGAGAAAAGTAAGCTGGTTTGGCACAACAAATACAAAACCTGGTACTGGGAATAGTACAAAAAGGAGAGATAAACTATAATTGAAATTGTTTGCAACATACCATAGTACAGAAGAAAATAAGTCACATTCAAACAATATAAGTCAACCGTGGTCTGTGTGGCTAAGCCTTGCGTGAGAGTTGAAGGTCTTGGGTTCAAATCCGGACCGTGACGTTCTTTTCACTAGTGCCTTTTTCCCAGAGACTCCTAAGATTATTGTTGAAGCTATGGAGTTCGTGCTTTGTGCAATACTCTCAGCAGGTGGCGTGCCATTTCTGCGGTGGGAACCGAGAATATGGGGTAAAACCCGGTTCAATTAAGACAATCCTTCGGTTAAAAACCTTTTAATATAAGTCAACCACAAACACAGATTAGACAAACAAAACAAATTGAAGTGATCATGTATAGTCAACTCTTGTGATTTTATTATCACTATAATAATCTGCTATTGCATAGTAAATACAAAATGGAATGTTTTAGTCATACCTTTAAGCTGTAAAATGCAGGTAAAATAGCAAAAAGTAAGGTATCAACAACTGAGATATTAGAAATGAAAACTGAATAATTTCTAAAACAAATGTCATACAATGATACAAGAAATAAGAGAAATGGATAATAATAGTCACACTAGAAATATCAGACTGAATACGGAACTAACATATGGCATTAAAAAAAAACTCCAGCCACATTAACATAGTGGTTAGTGCACTCACTTCTTAGGCTGGGGTCCAGGTTCAATTCCACAATGTAAGTAGAGATTTTTGATTGATTGGCTCTCAGGTCAAGCGGTGAAATGCTGATCACATCACCCATCCGTATGTCAGCGTTTAATAAAAAATACAAACCTAACACCTTATTCTCCAATATACCTCATGAAAGGGAGTCATTATTTACCTAATATTATTACAAAGTGATACAGAAAGCTGTCTTTGTCGCACACATAAAACGTTTTTCCATTTTCTTGAGTCATATTACTAATTACAAATGACTAATGATGTGCTGAAAGAGGTCAAGGCACAGAGAAGACTCACTAACTCACTGCCAATAACGTCTTCCAAAACTTGAGAGTTTCATGGACGACACTGAAGAAATTAATAAAATCTTCAATTGAAACGAATGGTGGTGTGATCTGATGAAGAACAATGAAAAACACAATGAAAAAGAAAAAAGACCTCTACCACTGATATTTTCAGAGCTCACCTATGAGAGCATCCTGAGTGCAGAGATATCAACACTCTTCAGTTTTCAGTTGAAAAAATACAATGAATGCAATGATTTAAACTACAGAGGCAATACAAATAACAAGCATGTGTTAGCATTTACGCAAATTGACTACGATAAGAATAGTTTAGGTAGTGGATCTGCTTATCTGAATAGAGTTTAAACAAAATACAAATATCATGTACACAGAAATTCAGTGAGAATTAGAAACAAAACAGATATAAACTTAAATTATTGATAAAACATAAATTAGAAAAAAAACCACACATCTGGAAAAACATGAAGAAAGACATGACAGACCTTTTTTTTTGATACAATAAGTTAAGCATATCTTTTTAGCAGAAATGTTCGATTCATGTTGAGCATTATGCACAAATTTAATTGTGTAATACACAGTAAACTCAAAATAAGAATTATAGAATGTTCAAGAGAATACTAAAAGATGGGAACTGGTGGTTTTTTATATGATTAGTTTAAAATAGTTTTTTGCAACTCGGCTACTCCATAAAAATTGCACAGACATGCATCACGGAGAGGTCACTTTGTGGTCAACTTTCTTGACCAAACCAACATGGAGAACAACAGTTGCTTTTAAATTAAAAAAACATTTTAAATTATAAGTCGTTAACTGTTAGAATTAAAAAAACCGAATACTTTTAAATGTGAGACATTTATATAAATTGTTGTTTGTTCGCATTTGCTCATATCAACCAGATTAACCACTCTTTGTGGGGGCCTCTGTGGGGCAGAAGTTAGGTGCAAGTCTCTAGTGCCAAAGGTACCAGGTTCGCTCCTCGTGGAGCCATTTGGATATTTTTCAGAGATCCTGATCTCAGAGTAGGTGAGATCGAGTTCCTAGTCCTATTGGAGATGGACGATAAAACATAGGACCTGTGTTCAATTTGAGCACGTAAAGAACCCTTGGCAATTCAAAATCGAGAAGAGCAGGCTGGAAAGCGCTGCCCGGCAAAATTCACTAGAAAAGATTAAAAATAAAAATTCCTACAAACATATCTTCACCATCTTCAAAATTACATCGGGGACCCTCACCATGGCTATGGAGTTCATGCACTGCAGATCTTCCTGTGTAAGAAAAAGATCAGAACACACATGGTTACTCACTGAAGTGCAATGATGATGGTACTATCAATCAATGAATCACTCTTTGTGATCTGTGGTTTGCATAGAGAACTTGAATAAATGCACCTTCCCTTTAGACCCTAAAGTAAGACATACACATTTGAATTTCGCAGACAAACAAATTGCTTATTATGTAAGATTTTATATAATAAATAATATCTATAGTTCGTTCCAAAATTCGTGATCATCTTTACGACCGATATAAAATCATCCACTTGACAGAAATTCTTGATTTTTGCATTTTTATATAGGTAACAGTGACGACGTTCCAAAAGTATTTTTGCCCACCCAAACCTTTAGTTCTGTAAGAATTTTATTATATGTTATTACTAAATTTACTGCGATGTTGATCTGGTATACTTGTTGAAATTTTACAGTACGATTATCAAGTTTATTGATAACTAAGCATTTCCGTGTTCCAAATGCAATTCAGTGCATGTCAAAATCGGAATCCCGTGGAATTAATCAGTTCACAATGTTTCCTACAGACTGTCATTGGCGTATGTACGCAACATTTACTTTCATTTATAGAAGTGGAAGGTATCATTTGTTCACTATGTGACCTTTCTTTTTATAATATGTAATTGGAATATGCCTTTGCAATCATTCGCCACCATTTTGTGTATTACTGTAAGTTCTAAACTTTGATTATCATTTTGTTGCGATTATGCAAAATTATATTAAAAAAACGTTTTTTGCATCAACTAAGCTACCTACCAATTAGTTAAACATGGATTCGTAACGTCGTGAGGTATATAAGACTGCATGCAAAAATTACTTGTATCCATCAGATAGATTTCATACAAATTAAACCTTAGTGTGATCACAATTTTGAAACGGACTATAGCTCTCTCTCTCTCTATATATATATATTACACTCTAATAAATACAAGAAATACAACTAATAAATTTGGAAGTACGTAGGAGTAAAGGTGAGTAAAAAATATACATTCAGAAAACATATTATGCATAGCGGAACATCATTTTTGGCATAAAAAAGAATACACAATAAAGTTGAAGTTAATATTTCAACAACACAAATATTGTGACGACAATTGTTCTTCTTCCATTTAACAGTGTTTTTAATTGCAGCGAACAGGTAATTAATACTACCGATAATCAGAATGCAATTTGTAGGGAATAACAAGTTTCATATTTACATTTGGCAAATCATTAGTATAGTAATAATACAGGAGCTCCTCTATGGTTTCAAAATCTGGACCCTCACGTGCAATGGTTACGTGCCCATCTTCCTGTAAAATAATAAAACAAACTAGTTTAAACCTTCTCACCTGTGTGTTGCCGAGGCTCTCAAGGGAGCAAAGAATAGTAACACTGTGACCTACAAAGCATGTCATAAGAGGCGACTGAGGTAGGAGCCTAGAGAAGCTATCCTAGTAAATAAAAAGCATTGCAGAAATCTGATGTGCTGGCCTACTTGTAGGCGCATAACTGGCACAACATACAATAGCTTTTAGGTTCAGATCACATACAAATCACTAGGAGTGGTTTAACAAATGGTCGATGTGGAGCTTTTGAACCAAGTGACCAAGAAATGCTACAGAAATCGCATCAATCTTCTTCTCTGCGTTCGTTATTTACCACCAATTTTAATCACTCTTTGTGAAATGTTTGATCTTCGACAAGAACATGTATACGTTGCACATTGGTTTGGTAGGCCCCAAACGCATAGACTTCTACACGTTTAGGACACATGCATCCGATTTAAGCCAAACCTCCTTAGTCGCCTCTTACGCTATGCGTGACAGGTAACAGCGATTGTACCAATGAAACGACTATATGTGTAAAATGTCAACCTAGTTGGTTGTGCCAGGATAACCCATTCTCGTCAAGAAAGTAACAATGACTGATGTAACCTATTTGTCCTGTGTTGGCACATGGGAAGATTGCAGTAAAACTCTTTACTGGAAGAAAAATATGTGGAAGTGGGATGGGCAGAATTTGCAGAGTGCCAGAACAAAAGTCTTGTTCTGTTTCCTAGTTAAAACTGTCTAGCTTGGTTTTACATGTTTTCTCTGTGCCAAACATTACTGCTTCTTTGAAGGAAAATACAAAGTGGAAGATTCAAATTGCTTGTACACAAACACTATACAAGTCCCAAAATGGATTAAATGTTCCTTATTGGTGACCAAAGCACTCCTTGAGATACATATGAAACGAGTCCTAAACCAAGCTTAGTCGATGTCGGAAATGTCCACAGTATTCAATCGTTGCTTAGCTCAGAACAAGTAAAGACCCCAATTAGAGGCCAATAATCGATCGCTCAAGTAAACGCAAATTCTCTGTCCGAACATTACACCCTCTGGCATAAATTCCACATACGAACAATTCCACATACAAACAGACTCTTATGGAAGGAGGCATCCTGACAAAGAGAAGAGGAAGACCACGGAGAAGATGGATTCATGTTAAGACTGATGATTTGAGCATGACTGCAACAGAGGATAGATATCTGGTATATGATAAAAGAAATTCTGAAAAACTGCTAGAATGGCAAAGTTCTGAACAGGACAAGCTATTGGATGATGGTGAGAGCCTAAGTACTCAATATGAATTTTGTTGACAATACTTGTGTCACTTGTCAGCAATTGGCAATTAAATTTTATAACAACAACAGCTGTGGATGTAGAGAGCTGCTTCCATGTGGGGACCCGGTTCAATCCACGGTAAGCCAATGAGTTTTTTCTGTCAGGAGCATAAAGAAGAAACCTAACCTGAACAGTTTTGATGTGACTGCAATACAGCCATGTGGTATTAAATTTCACATACTACCCTAAAAAGCTGTATAGAAATTATGGGCAACTCACATACAGAACATACAGATCTTACCTTTTCCATAATTCTGAACTTTTTTAGCATTGGATGTGAATAAAATAAGAGAACTTTCTGTGGACATGAACAATTCAATTGTCAGATAAAATAAAATCAGTTTAGATATGCGGTACTCTCATGCTGTGGTAAATGTGCAATTGTAAGTTGTACACAAAATTTATACTTCTTCTCGAACACTCAATATCGACCACTTGTTAAACCACTCTTTGTGATTTGTATGTGATCTGAAACAAAGTGATTGTTCTTTGTGCTAGCTTTGTGTCTACAGATTGGCCAGCACATCCCATTTCTGAAACACTTTTTATTTGCTAGGTAGCTTCCTAGACCCTACCGTAGTCGCCTCTTAAGACATGCCTCATAGGTCGCAGTGTTACTATTCTTTGCTCCTCTTGTGAGTCTGCTTGGAGTACTCTCATGCAAGTCCAATAACCAGAACAATGCCCTCACTCACTCCAGTGTATTCTATGTCCTAACTGCTAATTAATAACAAAAGAACTCTGCAATGCAGACTCAGAAAAAAGTCCAGATCAGAAAGAAGGAAGACCTGTGTGTGAGGTCAGCTATCTCACCACAAGTAATTCTTATAGCTGCAGTAACTTGCAAGAAAAGATGCCATATCAATAAACAGGACAGCCAAGTGATATATGGTGCACACAGTGAATCAATGATAGTTGATGTTGAAAACCCTGAAAACTAGAAAAACCCTAAAACGAACTTCACTGAGAGGCGAGAAATATTGGATGTAATTCCATTGAAGAGATTGAACAAGTTGCATCGGAAAGAGCGGTATGGAGAAACTGCTTGCAGGCTTTATGTAACGTATAACAGTACAAGAGGAATATAATAATATTTAAAAGTTTCAGATCCACTGGGCAGGCCATGCAGTCTATATGTCAGACCACAGGCTATCCAAATGATTCCTCTATGGTGAGCTCAAGAATGAGGAACGGCTACAACTCAAGCAAAAAAAACTTTCAAAGACAACCTCAAGGACTCATTAAAAGTGTTTGGCGCAAATCCCAACACATTAGAAGCAGCTGCTTGTGACCATTCAGTGTGGTACTCAAACCTTGCACCGACATATGAGTCAGCCAGAACTTGCACAGCAGAAAAACATGGAAAAGTTAGAAAGGACCTCACATTAAATCTCCCAACTGATGCGACAAACATTCCATGCCCACAATCTTCAAGAACATTTCAAGCTCAAATTGGCTTTGTAGCCAAAAACACAAATCCCCCTCCAACAACCTACAATGGATGAAATGAGGTATCATCTTAATCTATGATGGATAAACATAAAAATGTATTAACTTTACCGTATTGTCATCACCATTCCGGATAAGATACACACCATTCTCAGCAAGTCTGGCAATTATTCTGTGGAGAAAAAAATAATTTACATATCAGAAACAAGAACTATCAATGGATTTACACTGTTTCAATACTGCAAGTTTGGAAAATTGAAAGACATTTGTCAGAATTATCGGAGTCGCAGATAGAAAAGTTGATAAAATGCTGCACTGGTTACCCCATGCCATGGAACTTCTGATGTTCAATGTTAACTTGAGCTAAAAATTCTTGGTATACACACAATACATGATGAGACTACAGGAACACTTTACTTGGGGATCTCCTTCTTCTTCTGCAATCACCTTTTGAATGCGATCTACTCCAGTATGTGTCATAAACTGGATGGTACACTCGAGGTCTTCCGGTCCCCATAGTTTGTCTTGTAGAGTTGTTTCCAGATCTCCATTTTTGCACTACACAGACTGGGGCAGTCTTGCAGGATGTGCTCTGGGGACTGCTTAGGTGCTGCAGGCAGCCAAGTCCCTGAGACCCATTCTATGGAGGTGTGCCTGAGACTGCAGTGTCCGCTTCTGAGCTCTTGGGAATCTAAATTACAAGTACCCTGAAGTCGGATATGGCCTGCCTAAATGACAAGGACACTGCTGATAAGGAAAACAATACATCAGTGAGGTGCCATGACTTTTGTCACATTAATGTTTATATCTTTAAGAATTTGAATAGAAGTTTTTAACTTCAATCTCAATTCCTAACATGTGATATTTTTAACAGATCCAAAATCAGCACTCTAAGCAGAAAATTGTCAGGTCTAAAGGTTCTACTGACTGAACTGTGCAAGGTCATGATGCAACGGATATCATCTCACTGTGATATACCAGGAAATGAAACAGCAAATGGACTGGTCAAGAAACATGTTGCAAAAGAGCAACTAGATGCATATCGCTAGAAGAAAAGTATGGTTAAATCAATCAGAAAGTCACCAATATTAACACAGGACAACTACAAAAATATGAGATTAGAACAAGCTGTCATTCTGTGTCTCAGAAAAAGGAAAAACACTGCAGCCATGTACATGAATATAAAATTCAAGATTGTCAATTCAACCATATGTACAGGTATCCTAGACTGCTGCAGGGAAAAAATACTGGAAAGTGACTGTGAAATTTATATAAAGGAGAACATTGAATAACTTGACAATATTTGAAGCAAATTAAAAAAAAATAAAGAAAAGAATAGTCACAACAGATTGAGTATACTATTGTCTAAATAAAATAAAGATAATAACGTCTGATGAGCATGACTATGGATGGAATGACAAATGACTTTCAAACACCTTTCATAAGTGCCAATATAGCTGTCACTAGTACTATCTTCTTCTCAACCATTCAACTCCCAACGGAGCACAGGTCTTCAACAAACTTCTCCCAGCTCTTGACATATTAAGTTGGACATGTTCATTCAAGTACACTCGTATACACTGTAGTTGATCAGGGGAACAAACGTAACTTCAACTAAATGATGGAAACATTTTTTTGATCCGGTCATTTCTCTCTCGCGATCCCGCCTTTGTTCGAGACCTACACTGATGAACCAACTTTTTTCATGAATTTTACCGTATTTTTAAGGGACTCCGTTCCTCCGTACAGCTTCCCTCGATGCTCTGTGTTTTGGGGCCAGGTTACTTTTCTTATACCTACTATCAGTTGACAACCTTGCAGAATGTGTTCTGCCATCATGTCTGCTTTTTGAGGGCAAGGCTAGTTGTGCCAATTTTAAATTTGTGAAACATGTGGGCGGAGTTTATTGTGGCGTACGAGGTGAAGTATGGCAACTTGTTCACTACGAGACAGACCATAGTATCCATCGCTGTTGTTGTGGTGAGGATGATCTTTTGTTCATTTGTTCATATAGTGCCAGCCGATGGTTGTTCTGGCTTCCTCATAACTGACCTCGAGATCAGTTTGAGATAGTTGCCCGCCTTCTTTAGCTAGTTTGTCGGCTTTTTCGTTTTCGCTTAAATTACAGTGTGATGGTATCCACTGAATGACGGTGCGTTTGAGAGAGCACGCTAGTTCATCGAGGGTGCTTGAGCTCATTCAGCTCTGTTTTGCCTACGCCTTTGAGTGCAGTGATGACCGATAGAGCATCTGTGAATATCACGACTTTGGTCGAGAGGTGCCTCTTCTCTCTAGGATCATTTCGGCCGCTGTTCTTATTGCCTCTGCCCTGTAGTTATTTGAGTATTTGCCTGTGGCAATCGCTCTTGTGACCGTCACTTTCTTTGAGAGTTTAAGCACTATTCCTCCTCCACCGTCACTGATTGCGTTCCTAGCCGATCCGTCAGTATAGACGTGTAACCAATTATTTTCAGGGTACTCTCTGTATTTTTCTGTGTCGCTCTTCTTGAAGTTTTCTTGCTGGCCTTTTTTAGTATGCCTGGGATTGTTCCTTTAGTTCAGGCACTTTTGTTTTCCATGCGGGCACTTATCAGTTGCCGGGATTGATTTGGCTTTGCAGTTTGCTAGGACCGGATGGTCAGCAATCAGTGCTTTTGCGTTTTTGGCGAAGCTGGTCCTCTGTATTCTGCCCCTTCCGAATCCGTCATTCTTTTGTACATAGGGTGGGAATTGAGCCGTTTAGTTTTCCGCCAACACCAAGACTTTTTTGTCCCTACGATCTGCCATTGGTTGGATGCCTGTGATTGTTTCCATCGCCTTGATAGGCGTGGACTTCATGGCTCCTGTGATAATGCGCATTGCGCGGTTATGACTATTGATCACTTTGGCGAATTGCTTATTGGATGCACTGCTCCACACTGCAATGCCATACTCCAGGACCAGTCGCACTCTTCCAGAGTAGATTGTTTTGAGGACTCTGGTGTTTGCTCCCCACATGGAGTCTGCTAGTTTGCGCATTATCGTGAGCCTGTGTTTTGCTTTTGCCGTAGCATTTTCAATATGGGGCACCAAGTCAGTTTTTGGTCAGTGTGACTCCAAGGTACGTTGGGGTCTTGCTTTCTGGAAGATCTTGTCCATTGACTTTAAGCTTAATTTTGTGATCCTGGTTGTTCTGGGAGAACACAGTGTAAGTGGTTTTAGACCATTTATGTTCATATTCCACTTTTTTACCACACTTCCAGTTATTTAATGTAGCTTGCAGTCGATTTGTTGCTATGGGCATTGACTCTTCCTCGCCCATATTGCCAGGTCGTCGGCATACATGGCAGAGTGTACTCGCTTTGGTAGGCATGTGGCTATGTCATTGACAAAGATTAGATAGAGGGTTGGTGAGAGCACTCTTCCTTGGGGGACTCCTTGCTCTAATGTGGCTTTCATGCTAGTGTACCCTGAACTTGAACCCTTGCTGTTCTGTTCTCTAGGTATCTATTCAGCCATTTGTACATTCTTCCCTTTATACTGAGGGTGAGGAGTTTCAGTTTTAACCCCTCTTTCCCTCGTGTCAAACGCCTTCTCCATATCTACCAAAACTGCCAGTGTCTGTTTTTTTCTTGGAAACCATCCTCGATTTCCTGGGCGGAATAGGTTACTTGATCTTCTGTAGATCGGTGCTTCCGAAAGCCTCCCTGTTGTACCATGAGAAGCCCATTGCTTTCCAAGTGCCAAGATAGCCGTCTTGTTCACCATGCGTTCCATGAGTTTGCCCGTGCAGCTTGGGAGGCTTATTTGTCTGTAACTCGCCGGGTGAAGTTTATTTTTGCCTGGTTTAAGGATGGGTACCATGATCGCTTCCTTCCATTCTCGTGTTACTATGCCTGTTCTCCACAACATATTTAGGATGGCCAGTAGGGCTGCCTTTGCTCTAGTACCCAAGTTCTTAAGCATCTCATTTGTGATCCCATCCTTTCCGGACTTTCTGAGCTTCAGCTCCTTAATGCCTCTTCCAACTCATTACTGGTGAAAGTAACCGATAGGTGACTATCAGCCTTTCTTGGCTCGCCTTTGAGGGCTCTCGCTTTTCTCTTAGTGTCATCGACTTTTCTTTTGCTATATTTACTCTGCTGACTTGCATATTTTTGCATTAGAATGTTTGGGGCTTCCTTCCGAGGACATCTTTTTGTCTTGTTCGAGGACTATTGGGGTCGGCTGGTGTTTTCGTCACTCAGCGCTTTTGTTAACTTCCACAATTTATGGCCGTCCCTATCAAGGCTCAGGGATTCGGTCTTTTCAACCCAACTCTGTCTTACTGATCGCTTTACCTCCGCTTGTATTTTGCTGCTGCCACCTTGTAAGCAGTATTGGTCGTTACTGACTGGGCCTTTTCTGCCTCACTCCTTGCCAATTCAAGGTCGTTTTCAAGCTTCTGAACCTCTGCTGTCCAGTATGGCTTGTAATCCTTCCATGCACTCTAGGAATGGTTTCCCGTGCCGCTTTCAGGATTGCTTGTGAGAGTTCTCTTACCTGATCCGGTCATTTGATTCAGCTTTTGATAACCTTACCAGAATCTTTTTTTCTTTTGTCCTTCTCTGCTTTTTTGCCGTTAGGCGTAGCAGGTTTAACTGATGATCGGTTTCGAGATAGTGCATGCTCGGTCGCTTGATATGCTGTGGTATTGTGGAGTTTAAGATGTCTGTAACTCCAACAGTTCATCTTTTCCCTGGTCTGCCCCTTATCAGAATTATCAATCTAAATCAAATCCGTCTTTGGAATCATTGAGCACAAATTCAAAAGTATGTTCTGTTGTTATCCTTTCTGAATGGCCATTTACTGAATTCTCAGTACATCTTTTATCATTAAAACACTGACACATTTTCCTAACAATGTGCTTGCCAATTAGTTAAAGCCACATTCTGTGTGGTGTTGTATTACTACACAATTTTTGACATTGGCAGACCAATCTTTAACAAATGTGGTGTGATACCTATATAGCAGAAGTTTGGATCCTGAGATGTTTACAACTCATATCTATATATAGGGACAACGGGTTTAAGAGTGTTAATGTACACATAGGCTGGTATGTTATATAAGAGGTGTGTATCAACAGACCCAATTACTCAAATATAACTGAGTACGATCAGTTATATGAGGACTATCCTCATAGCACTCCGGACATGTCCATAGGTGCTCCGATCTCCGTCTCTATAAATCCAGCAGCGTAGAGCATTGATGTTGATTAATCAATCTTTTTAGTGAAAACTGACGGAGATGGTTAGGCAGGCACCAGGGCAGAGTGAGCATGCATGCCGACGATGCACCGGTGGGCAAGCATGCAATGCACAGATGGTGTAAAGAAGAGAAGGTGTGGCAGGCATGAGGGTGAGCGAACCACCCAGGTGTGCAGAGGACTGGAGAACCCAGTAGAAGTTGAAGCCAGTGCGCGTTTCCGCTCGCAGGAACTACTGCTGCCTTGTAGTTTGATTGGGGACAATCAAAGACTAGTGTAGTAAACCGTACACAAAACTGGACGGCAGGAAAACCAAGTAGTCAAAAAAAAGACAGGTTTTCTGGGCAGATGACGCTCATCAGCCGGGAGGGTAGGTCGTCTAAGGTGGAATCATAGACTTTTATCCATGCATGTTTTCTCAGTGACTCAATGAGTATGCTCAGGAAGATTGAAACAGGATGGGCTAGGAGACATTGGATGGAGTCGCTGAGGAGGTCTAAGCTGACAAAGATCAGTTTTATTTTTGTTCCAGGGCATGCAGGTGTAAGGGGAATGAACGTGCGGATAGGCTTGCAGGTATGGCTGCTGTACAAAGCGAGCGGGCAATGGACCAGGCTGATATTATAAATTCCTTAAGGGAGAGAAGCGCTTACATGATTCACATAATAGCGGTGAATCTACAACTCTAACCAGACTGCAAGAACTCAAAGTTAAGTGTGGTGTAGCTCGACAAGAAGCTATGCTGGCAGACAAAGAAGAATTGTAAACCAACAAAGAACCGGTGTCATTAGTAGCCACACGCTGAAGGACATAGGGAGAGATCGGAGCACTTATGGACTAATTTGTTAGAGTGCAGTGATGGTGATCCGACAACTAACTAACTAACTAACTAAACAGTTGAGTAAAAGTTTAAATGAAAGTTGAGTACTTACTCAGATGCTTTACTTTTGCTTCCATGAAAATAGACAGATTCCCAATAAGACTTTGAATCACTGCCAGACTGCAAATACAACAATAATGTGAAGTAGAGAAAAATAATTTAACAAAGCAGATAGATAAACAATACATAAACTACATTATTAGATACAAAGTGAAGATGTAGTAAGACAAGAGGAAAAGCAAGGAAAAGGTGGAGTATCAGAATCAAGTTAAAAGATGCATGAAGTCCATCACTCAAGTCATCCGAGAAGCGTAAGTCAAGCAGAGAATACTAAAATACTGAGTTTACAACCTGGTAGCAGTGTGATGATGAAAGAAGATGATGGTATGCTATCAGTCCAAGGACACAGTGAATGAAGCGCATATAGAGGGAATCGTACATCTGTGTTGAAATCTTCACGAGTGCTTTGTATTTAGCAGATAGCTTGAGATCTGTCAGGTTTTCCCATAGTTTAGTTTTCAGGTCAACTGGGTGTGGTCTCATGTTTTTTCTCAGCTCCCCCAGTAGATGACAGTCTTGCAAGACCTGCTCAGATGTCTATTCCACCTGTTGACACTGGTAGAGAACTGTTTTACTCATTCCTAGTCTATGTAAGTATTTGTTGAGTCTGCAACTTCCAGTAGGCAGATGAAATATAATGACCTGGTATGTTATACTCAGGTCTTTGAGGAAGTCTTTTTCATAATCATATCCAGTGTTTGTCTTTTAGACTACTGTTGATTTTCTCTTTTTATGACCTCTTGTAACAACAGCGATTGGTAGGTTTTTTCTTCGGCACTTCCTTCCTTGGCCAAGACATTGGTGCTTAACATTTTCTTTAATATCAGTGAGATGGAATCCAATACAGGTGAATATTGTGCCTGATCGATGTAGTCATGTACACGGATGGGTCTGTTGTTCGACACATGGGGACATCATGGACTTTCACTGATCATTGTCCATGGATATTGTGAAAGAAAATGACGGTGGTTTTTCTGTGACATGTAGTCTGATTATGGATGTTATGACAGTGACCTGGTTGGAGTCACCAGACTTTCATTCCCAAGTTTGCTTTCTTAGTGACTCATTGAGTATGGTCAGGAAGATAGAGACAGACTGGCATGAAGGCAGCGTGAGAAGTCTCTGAGGGGTCAAACAATTTGAAATAAACATTAGAAGACATTAAGAGATGGACATAGTTTGGCAGAGCGCACCAGTATGGTAAGTGAAAGAAAGTGTAGAAATTCAATGCAGCTGACATTTGATATAGAGATGACATCTAATGAATGAATCAATGAATCAAATACAACATTTGATATTGAGATGACATCTAATGAATGAATTAATGAATCAAATAAAACATTTGATATTGAGATGACATCTAATGAATGAATGAATCAATCAATCAAATAAAACATTTGATATAGAGATGACATTTAATGAATCAATGAATCAAATAAAACATCTGATATAGAGATGACATCTAATGAATCAATCAATCAAATAAAAACAGTTGATATAGAGATGACATCTAATGAATGAATCAATGAATCAAATAAAACATTTGATATAGAGATGACATCTAATGAATGAATCAATCAAATAAAAACAGTTGATATAGAGATGACATCTAATGAATGAATCAATGAATCAAATAAAACATTTGATATAGAGATGACATCTAATGAATGAATCAATCAAATAAAAACAGTTGATATAGAGATGACATCTAATGAATGAATCAATGAATCAAATAAAACATTTGATATAGAGATGACATCTAATGAATGAATGAATCAATCAAATAAAACATTTGATTTAGAGATGACATCTAATGAATGAATCAAATAAAATATTTGATATTGAGATGACATCTAATGAATCAAATAAAACATTTGATATAGAGATGACATCTAATGAATGAATAAATCAAATAAAACATCTGATATAGAGATGACATCTAATGAATCAATGAATCAAATAAAACATTTGATATAGAGATGACATCTAATCAATGAATCAAATAAAACATTTGATATAGAGATGACATCTAATGAATGAATAAATCAAATAAAACATTTGATTTAGAGATCACATCTAATGAATGAATCAATCAAATAAAATAAAACATTTGATATTGAGATGACATCTAATGAATCAATCAAATAAAACATTTGATATAGAGATGACATCTAATGAATGAATCAATCAAATAAAACATCTGATATAGAGATGACATCTAATGAATCAATGAATCAAATAAAACATTTGATATAGAGATGACATCTAATGAATGAATCAATCAAATAAAACATTTGATATAGAGATGACATCTAATGAATGAATCAATCAAATAAAACATTTGATATAGAGATGACATCTAATGAATGAATCAAAAAACCCTTTGATTTAGAGATGACATCTAATGAATGAATCAATCAAATAAAACATTTGATATTGAGATGACATCTAATGAATCAATGAATCAAATAAAACATTTGATATAGAGATGACATCTAATGAATGAATCAATCAAATAAAACATCTGATATAGAGATGACATCTAATGAATCAATGAATCAAAATAAAACATTTGATATAGAGATGACATCTAATGAATCAAATAAAACATCTGATATAGAGATGACATCTAATGAATGAATCAATCAATCAAATAAAACATTTGATTTAGAGATGACATCTAATGAATGAATCAATCAAATAAAACATTTGATATAGAGATGACATCTAATGAATGAATCAATCAAATAAAAACAGTTGATATAGAGATGACATCTAATGAATGAATCAATCAAATAAAAACAGTTGATATTGAGATGACATCTAATGAATGAATCAATCAAATAAAAACATTTGATATAGAGATGACATCTAATGAATTAATTAATCAAATAAAACATCTGATATAGAGATGACATCTAATGAATGAATTAATGAATCAAATAAAACATCTGATATAGAGATGACATCTAATGAATGAATTAATCAATCAAATAAAACATCTGATATAGAGATGACATCTAATGAATGAATCAATCAAATAAAACATCTGATATAGAGATGACATCTAATGAATTAATTAATCAAATAAAACATCTGATATAGAGATGATATCTAATGAATGAATCAATCAATCAAATAAAACATTTTATATAGAGATGACATCTAATGAATTAATTAATCAAATAAAACATCTGATATAGAGATGACATCTAATGAATGAATCAATCAAATAAACATCTGATATAGAGATGACATCTAATGAATCAATCAATCAAATAAAACATCTGATATAGAGATGACATCTAATAAATAAATAAATAAAATAAAACATCTGATATAAAAGATGACATCTAATGAATGAATTAATCAAATAAAACATTTGATATTGAGATGACATCTAATGAATCAATGAATCAAATAAAACATCTGATATAGAGATGACATCTAATGAATGAATTAATGAATCAAATAAAACATTTTATATTAAGATGACATCTAATGAATGAATTTATCAAATAAAACATATGATATAGAGATGATATCTAATGAATGAATTAATCAAATAAAACATCTGATATAGAGATGACATCTAATGAATGAATCAATCAAATAAAACATCTGATATAGAGATGACATCTAATGAATCAATCAAATAAAACATCTGATATAGAGATGACATCTAATGAATGAATTAATCAAATAAAACATTTGATATAGAGATGACATCTAATGAATGAATTAATCAATCAAATAAAACATCTGATATTGAGATGACATCTAATGAATGAATTAATCAAATAAAACATTTGATATTGAGATGACATCTAATGAATGAATTAATCAATCAAATAAAACATTTGATATAGAGATGACATCTAATGAATCAATCAAATAAAACATCTGATATAGAGATGACATCTAATGAATGAATTAATCAAATAAAACATTTGATATTGAGATGACATCTAATGAATGAATTAATCAAATAAAACATCTGATATAGAGATGACATCTAATGAATCAATCAATCAAATAAAACATCTGATATAGAGATGACATCTAATGAATGAATCAATCAAATAAACATCTGATATAGAGATGACATCTAATGAATCAATCAATCAAATAAAACATTTGATATAGAGATGACATCTAATGAATGAATCAATCAAATAAAACATTTTATATTAAGATGACATCTAATGAATGAATTTATCAAATAAAACATCTGATATAGAGATGACATCTAATGAATGAATTAATCAAATAAAACATTTGATATAGAGATGACATCTAATGAATGAATCAATCAAATAAAACATTTGATATAGAGATGACATCTAATGAATGAATCAATCAAATAAAACATTTGATATAGAGATGACATCTAATGAATGAATCAATCAAATAAAACATTTGATATAGAGATGACATCTAATGAATGAATTAATCAATCAAATAAAACATTTGATATAGAGATGACATTAATGAATCAATCAATCAAATAAAACATTTGATATAGAGATGACATCTAATGAATAAATTAATCAATCAAATAAAACATCTGATATAGAGATGACATCTAATGAATGAATTAATCAATCAAATAAAACATCTGATATAGAGATGACATCTAATGAATGAATGAATCAATCAAATAAAACATTTGATATAGAGATGACATCTAATGAATGAATTAATTAATCAAATAAAACATCTGATATAGAGATGACATCTAATGAATGAATTAATCAATCAAATAAAACATCTGATATAGAGATGACATCTAATGAATGAATTAATCAATCAAATAAAACATTTGATATAGAGATGACATCTAATGAATTAATCAATCAAATAAAACAGTTTATATGGAGATGACATCTAATGAATGAATGAATCAATCAAATAAAACATCTGATATAGAGATGACATCTAATGAATGAATGAATCAATCAAATAAAACATTTGATACATAGATGACATCTAATGAATGAATCAATCAAATGAAACATCTGATATAGAGATGACATTTAATGAATGAATCAATCAAATAAAACATCTGATATAGAGATGACATCTAATGAATGAATTAATGAATCAATCAAATAAAAACAGTTGATATAGAAATAACATCTAATGAATCAATCAATCAAATAAAACATTTGATATAGAGATGACATCTAATGAATTAATCAATCAAATAAAATATTTGATATTGAGATGACATCTAATGAATGAATTAATCAATCAAATAAAACATTTGATATAGAGATGACATCTAATGAATAAATCAATCAAATAAAAACATTTGATATTGAGATGACATCTAATGAATGAATTAATGAATCAAATAAAACATTTGATATAGAGATGACATCTAATGAATGAATTAATGAATCAAATAAAACATTTGATATAGAGATGACATCTAATGAATGAATCAATCAAATAAAAACATTTGATATAGAGATGACATCTAATGAATTAATGAATCAAATAAAACATCTGATATAGAGATGATATCTAATGAATAAATCAATCAAATAAAAACATTTGATATTGAGATGACATCTAATGAATGAATTAATGAATCAAATAAAACATTTGATATAGAGATGACATCTAATGAATGAATTAATGAATCAAATAAAACATTTGATATAGAGATGACATCTAATGAATGAATCAATGAATCAAATAAAACATTTGATATAGAGATGACATCTAATGAATGAATCAAATAAAAAGTAAATAACTTGTTTTCATACTATGTAATATATGTTAGAAATAAAGTGTTAGGTTGTATTTTTCTTTGACCGGTGGCACATGATGGATGATGTGGCCAACATCACTTTGGTTGCTATTAATTCCCAGTGTTTCTCTGGTACCCAAGGCTGAGTATATGTGAGTCGTTATAGTTGGATAAAATCCCACTCTCCGACTAGTAATTTCAAATCTCAGAACACACAGCTATGAAGCACTGTTTTTCACAGAACTTTCAAACATTCAAATACAGCATACTAAAAAAAAACTAATCACACACCTCACTATTACTGCTAGCTGAGGCTTGTTCCAACCTGTCATCTACATGAGAAGATGATTCCCCTTCAAGTGATTTCACAAGTTTTTGGAAAGTGGAACTGTAAGATTTTGACCTATCAATCTCAAATTTTTGCTGCTTAGGTATCGTTTTAGCCCTTGAAACACGTTGTGGGTCTGTAATGAAAGATATCAAAGTAAAATATATGTAGAGCTATTAAAATGTTATGAATTTGTTCAACAAGTTGAGTTCAGTCATAGATCATCATCATTGCACATTAAACTATTTAGTCCATAATTGCACCCTCGTTTCCTTAGGATATCTCTCAGCCTATGGCAGCTTACGACAATAGTTTTATGTTGGTTTACTTTTCTTCATTGACTTCCAGCGTAGCACTTTTGTCTGGCTACACCACATTTGTTTTTATATTCTTGTAGTCACAAAAACCGATTTTATTAGTAATGACTTTCACAGAGACTCCAGCCACTGCCATCAAGGCCATACTGTCTTGATCTTCCTGTGCATAGAGTCATTGACAGACCATACACAGGTTAAAAGTCTGTGACTGCAACAATTGCCTTCGAGCCCAGGCTGTCTTGATCTTCCTGTGCATAGTTATTGAGAAGCATACACACATGTTAAAAGTCTGCAACTCCAACCACTGACTTCGAGCCCAAACTGTCTTGATTTTCCTGTGTATAGAGTCATTGAGAAAGCATACACAGGTTAAAAGTATGCACCAACCACTGCCTTAGAGCCCAGACTGTCTTGATCTTCCTGTGCATAGAGTCATTGACTCAAAAGTCTGTGATTCCAGCCAGGTCATTACTTTAGTTACTGCCATAACTCCCATAGTTAGACAACTTGTAGTCACACCAAAACATTACTGTTTTCCTTCACAATATCCCACATTAACCTCATCAGTGAAAGCCTGTGAGTTCCACATGCGCAGAACAGACCCATCTGTATAAATGACCACATCGCCATCAGAGATCACGCCTGAATTTTCTTTCTTCATGACCTCCGTGTTTTCTTATCTGCATTCTCTATCCAATGTGAAAAAGAATGTATTGTTCCCTTCTGGCACTCAAGCATTCTTCATCAGGTTCAATGTTCTCAAGCACACATCTGTTGAATAATTTTCTATGCCTGAAGCATCCAAGATTTTAGTCTTTCTATACTGTTGTTCAGCAAATCCTTGTTCTGTCTTGCATGTTTGTAAAGTCAAAGAGAATTTTCACAACAGCCTAAAGAAAACTTAAAGAAAAAGTAAAAAGAGACTTTACGATAATGTGTGATTTCAGTCAAAGTTGGTACTGAAAAAATGGAAGAAGAAGATTAAACTCCGTTGGTACTAAGGCCATATAAGTATTCCCCCCACAGTAAGATAGGTTTGTTATTTTGTATAGTTCTTTCATTGTAATATTTTGGTGGCATCAGCAACTGCCTGTTGCTCAGTTCTGAAATTTATTGAAAGTTCTCTGGTGATACTTTAAATTCTATTGTTGTATCATCTTTGAGTAGGATGATATACCGGTCCCTTCTTTCCTTGTTGTGTCTGATGATACATCAGTGTGTATATATGGGTCCACTAGGGTTGGGGATATAAGGTGTTCATATTTTCAAGTGTCTTTGCTCTCATGATGGTGTGCGTTTCTTCAGCCTTTTTGTCTTAATACAGAATTATTGTTATCACTATGAAATTTGAGTGTAGGTCTGTGTTGTCGTATGGTAGTATAATTTCTCAGTTTGCTGGACTTTGAGAGGATGTTTTGCAGAGAATGATTTGACAGGTGATGAAACGCGTTTTAAAATTCAATTTTTTTCTTTTGTTGTTCGCCCATTATTACTTTAGAGGTAGTTGATTTTTGTGTGAGGGATTGTTTCCTTATCACCAGTGTCCCTCACCATTTAGGGTAGCCTTACCCTGACTTCAGAGATACTTGTAATTTAGTTAAGATCAGGGTTTCCTGTATCTAACCATGTAGAGTGTGCATACAGAAATGTTTTGTTGTTTCAACCAAGCCGGCCTCAAACCTCTTAACTTCCACGGCATGTTGACACTAGGGCAACCCCATTTTCTACAATAAAATATAAAAACCATTAGATAAAAGTGAACACATGAATTAATTTCTACCTGAACTGATATAAAAGGCAGGTCTTGGAGGAAGAGGAGGATGTTCAACATCTTCATTATTTTCACTTTCTGAGACCTCATCTGAAAGGATAACAAAATGCTATTCAAGTATATGCTTTATTTGAAATCTGTTAAAGAAATTCACTTAGATTTTTAGATACATTCAAATCACTATTCACTTATCAGTATTGTTAGACATCAGGATAAGAGGGGGTACAAAATCAGCACTGAATTTCATCAAGAAACAACAAATTGAATGGTTCTGTCACACAAGAAGATTACCTTCTTCTTCTTCGAACGCTCCATATCGACCATTTGTTAACTACCCTTTGTGATTTGTATGTGATCTGGGCCTAAGAGCGATTGTACATTGTGCCAGTTATACGCCTACAAATGCAGCACATTCGATTTCTGCTCTGCTTTTTATTTACTAGGGTAGCATCTCTAGGGCCTACATCAGTTGCCTCTTACGACATGCCTTATAGGTCGCAGTGGTACTATTCTGTACTTTCCTTGCGTGCCCCAGCACCACACAGGCGAGTAGATTACCAACAGACAGTGCACTTCAAAGAACAATGCTACTCCAATACAGTGGATACAAATCAAAAAGCATCTATGCAAAAGGTGGATCTCAAAAATAACAGAAGCTGTAGAAAACAGTACTTATGAAGCGCAACAAAAGCCTCTTTTATCCAGATGATGTGTGGCAAAACAGGATTAGAGAAAATAAAAAGAAAGTATTTGCTGGTTTAGTTAAAGAATAAAAGATTGATTATGACAACAAATAAGAAAGTATTGCTGGTTTAGTTAAAGAAAAATAGATTGATTTACAAAAAAAAAATTTTGTGGTTTTTTAAAAGAATAATTTGATTATGACAACTAAAATTTTGGGGTTTGTTGGGTAAAGAAATTTGACAACAAAAAAGAAATATTCTGGTTTATTAAGAATTAGTTATTTGCAAAAAATAAGAAAGTATTTTTTTTTTAAAGAAAAGGGATTATACAACAAATAAGAAAATTTTGCTTTTATTTAAAAATAAAAAGATTTTTATGACAACAAATAAAAAGTATTGCGGTTTTTAAAGAATAAAAAGATTAGAAAAAAAAAAAAGTTTTTGCTGGTTTTATTTAAAGAATAAAGATTGATTATGACAACAAATAAAAAAGTATTGCTGGTTTAGTTAAAGAATAAAGTTTGATTATGACAACAAATAAAAAAGTTTTTGCGGGTTTTTATTAAAGA
Source organism: Arion vulgaris (assembly GCA_020796225.1). Classification (NCBI taxonomy): domain Eukaryota; kingdom Metazoa; phylum Mollusca; class Gastropoda; order Stylommatophora; family Arionidae; genus Arion; species Arion vulgaris. The sequence continues at coordinate 53,596,543 of CM036756.1, read as the reverse complement.
ATAAAGATTGATTATGACAACAAATAAAAAAGTATTTGGTTTTTAAAAAAAGAAAAAAAATTGATTATGACAACAAATGAAATATTTTTTAATTAAAGAAAAAAAGATTGATTATGACAACAAAAAGGTATTGCTGGTTTAGTTAAAGAATAAAGATTGATTTACAACAAATAAGAAAGTTTGCTGGTTTAGTTAAAAGAATAAAAGATTGATTATGACAAAAATAAAGTATTGCTGGTTTAGTTAAAGAATAAAGATTGATTATGACAACAAATAAAAAGTATTTGGTTTAGTTAAAGAATAAAGATTATTAGACAAAAAAAAAAAGTATTGCGGTTTAGTTAAAGAAAAAAAGATTGATTATGACAACAAATAAAAAAGTTTTTGCTGGTTTAGTTAAAAATAAAAGATTATTATGACAACAAATAAGAAAGTATTGCTGGTTTAGTTAAAGAATAAAGATTGATTATGACAACAAATAAGATGTTTAAAAAAAATGAAATTTGTAATTTAGAATCCTCCATGGGTATTTGGGATACGAAGAACTTTCTTTTTTTCTCGAACCCTTATCTCACAGCGCAGGTGGGAAAAATTTTAAAGGGGGCCCCTAGATCCCCTTTGATAGTCTCTTTTCCTTTTATCTCTGGGGTCCATCTTTGCGTAAGGCCTTTTTGCTTTTCCCCATTGTTCGAAAATTTCTTTGGGGCATTCGATTAATCTGCTTACGGCCAACCATTTAATTTGTTGTTTCTTGATGAAGTCTAGTACTGATGTTGTAACTTTTTTTCCTGATGTCTTCATTTCTCAACCGGTTCTTCTTGTACACCCAGCATTCTGGTGACACTTCATCTCTGTTGTATAGTTTTTTTCATCGTTGTTGTCAGGCCAGGTTTGGGCACGGGTAACATAATGTGGGGAGAAAGTTTTGGAACATTGCTCTTTTGTGTTCATGGGGCGTGTTTTGCATTTTAAAAATTTGCGCCATTTCCCCTATCATTTGATTTGTTTGTTGCACTGTTTGAATTTCATTAGTTATTTTTCCCAAATTGCAAAAAAATGCTCCCCAGGTATGTGAAATCTTTATTGATTTATAGATGATTATCGGGGAATGTTGTGTTTTCCTCTCTGGCGAATGTCATTTTCTGTTTTTCGATTTTAAATTTTATGTTGTATTCACATGCTAACGGGATCTTTGATGTGTTGTTGTAGTTGTTCTTCTGTTGTTGATATGATTGCCTGATCGTCTGCAAAAAGAAATTCATTTAAGAGTTCTCCGAGGTTGTTTCCTTCGCTGGTGTTAGCTATTTTACAAATGTGGTCAATGTACGTGATGAATAGCAGCGGCGATAGTACGCAACCTTGTCTTACTCCTGACCCTACGTGAAACTTTTCTGATAATGAAAGATAAACAAAAACAGAAATACTGCAATCTGTCAGACATGTTGCAGGAGGCAACTAATAAGAGTTGGTTACCTCTTCTTCTTCTTCACCTTTAAACTCCTAATGGAGCACAGGTCTTCAACAAACTTCTTCCAGCTCTTTCTCTTTCTTGACATTCCTTTCAATTCTTTCCACATCTTACCTATCCTTTTAATATGTATCCAGGTTGTACTTTCATTGTTTGTTAAAGTTTTTTTGGCTTATCTTTTCTACATGGTGAGGTAGCCAGCCCCACAATCTACCTTCCATAGTCACCTCTTACGACATACTTGGCAGGTGTACCACACTGCTGCATATTCTTTGATCCCCTTTCTAGTCCTGGCAGCACATGGTCGGGTCCCTACCTTAGTCGTATCTTATGACATATCTTGTAGGTAGTAGTGTTACTATTCATTGCTCCCCTTTCTAGTCCTGGCAACACATTGTCGGGCTCCTACCTTAGTCGTATCTTATGACATATCTTGTAGGTAGTAGTGTTACTATTCATTGCTCCCCATGTAGACCCCGGCAACACATGGTCGGGCTCCTACCTTAGTCGTATCTTATGACATATCTTGTAGGTAGTAGTGTTACTATTCATTGCTCCACATGCTGACCCCGGCAACACATTGTCGGGCTCCTACCTTAGTCGTATCTTATGACATATCTTGTAGGTAGTAGTGTTACTATTCATTGCTCCACATGCTGACCCCGGCAACACATGGTCGGGCCCCTACCTTAGTCGTATCTTATGACATATCTTGTAGGTAGTAGTGTTACTATTCATTGCTCCCCATGTAGACCCCGGCAACACATGGTCGGTTCCCTACCTTAGTCGTATCTTATGACATATCTTGTAGGTAGTAGTGTTACTATTCATTGCTCCCCTTTCTAGTCCCGGCAGCACATGGTCGGGCTCCTACCTTAGTCGTATCTTATGACATATCTTGTAGGTAGTAGTGTTACTATTCATTGCTCCCCATGTAGACCCCGGCAACACATTGTCGGGCTCCTACCTTAGTCGTATCTTATGACATATCTTGTAGGTAGTAGTGTTACTATTCATTGCTCCCCATGAGACCCCGGCAGCACATGGTCGGGCTCCTACCTTAGTTGTATCTTATGACATATCTTGTAGGTAGTAGTGTTACTATTCATTGCTCCACATGCTGACCCCGGCAACACATGGTCGGGTCTCTACCTGTCGTATCTTATGACATATCTTGTAGGTAGCAGTGTTACTATTCATTGCTCCCTATGCAAACCCCGGTAACACACAGGCGGTTGCTTACCTCATCTTGTACAAAATGTAAGTCAAAGGAACCTTAATAAAAATGGAAACTAACAAAGAAGGAAATATTACAACCATCCTAGACAGAGGTCTTCCAGCAGGGAAGTAAGTGAAGCAACTCTGGTAATGTCTGAAGAAGCTGAGATGAAGACAAACAATTTATAAGAAAAATCTGAGTTTGCACCTGGAAGAGATCCTGATCTCAATGTAGGTGAGAGCTCCTAGTCCTATCGGAGACAGGTGATAAAATGGGCTGGAAAGCCGCTGCGCAGGTAAACTTCATTAGATAGAAAGATAACAAATAAAACTCCTACGAGAAAAATCTCTCGAGTTTGCACCTGGAAGAGATCCTGATCTCAATGTAGGTGAGAGCTCCTAGTCCTATCGGAGACAGGTGATAAAATGGGCTGGAAAGCGCTCAGAGCAAAATTCATTAGAAAGATTAAAAAAGAAAACTACAAAATATTTCACCATCTGCTAAATTACATCGGGGACTTTCACTGGGGCTACGGAGTTCGTGAACTACCGCTGAGATCTTCCTGTGTAAGAAAGAGATTGGAGCGCACATGGTTACTCAACGAAGTGCAATGATGAAGTTCCTATCAATGGATCAATGAAATATATCCCTACTAAATCTTACTATAATCATATGATTATACAAAGCAACAATGAAGAACCTTTGGTATCAATGAAACTGGGTATTCTGGATTCAACTGGCTCCATGTATATACAATCCTCTAAATCTCTGTAGTCTCCAGAGTCCCATGAGCAGGTAGACAAAGTTTCTATGGATGTTTCATGTTTTGGAGATCTGATTTGAAAACTGAAAGAAGAAACTCTATTAATATTCATTATGCAGTAATCTGAATGAAGAGTGGGTGACACAATGGCTAGGGCACCAACCTTCTAATCTTCAGAATGTAGGATTGCACTTTGGTAGAACCAGGGTCTTTTTCTTTCCGGCGTGTAAAATGAAGAAAATCAACTCAGCTGAAGGTCACATTCTTCGTCGAACACTCCATATTGACCACATGTTAACCACTCTGTGTGATATGTATGTGATCTGAGCCTAAGAGCGATTGTACGTTGTGGCAGTTATGTGCCTACAAGTTGGCCAGCACATCCGATTTCTGCGATGCTTTTTATTTACTAGGGTATCTTCCTGAGGTCCTACATCAGTTGCCTCTTACGACATGCCTTGTAGGTCACAGTGGCACTATTCTTTCTTTCCTGCGGCCCTGGCACCATGGACGTCACTGACGGTCACCAACAAAAAAAACCCAGAGAAACAAAGAGTCCTATGTGCCAAGGATATAATGAGAATTAAGTCAACAAATATAAGATCTCAAATGTTTTTATAATTCCTGCTTCATGCTGCCATTTCCTGCCATCCTTTATTATATCATTTTTATTTACTTTTCTACTTATGACTTGGGGATATCTGGATCTTCATTTGGATCACTAGAAAAAACTGGTGACAAATTTGAAAACGTTACTTTAAAATCTCCATGACATAGGTCAAATATTAGACAGTCTAACATTATGGCATAGAAGAAAATGAACAAAAGCATTAATTAACAGTACTAGCAACATGAGTATGTGGAGGTCTATTAAGTATCAAATTTACTTGACATATTATATAGGACATGTTCACATACACTCCCAAACACTGTAGTCTAATCTTTAGAAGGAACAAAGGTAACTTCAATATAAATCGATAGAAACATTTCTGTTTGATCCAAACAGTCATCTGATTCAGTTTTGATAATCTTATCAGAATAATCAATCTAAATCAAATCCGTCTTTTGAATCCTTGAACACAAATTTAGTTATGTTTCTGTTCTCGCCCGAGTGGTTACCGGGCTCAAATTTGGGGTGTAAAGAATAGAACCACTGTTACCTGCCATGCATGTCGTAAGAGGCGACTAAGGAGGTCTGGTTGAAATCAGATGCACATGTCCGCTAGGGATGCTAACCCGAAACAAATGCTTGCAAAAACGGATGCACCAGGCCGTAAGGCGCATAACATGGTGCAACGACCCTCACAATGAGGAATGGGATAATGGATTCTATGGTCGCCAATCTGCCTCAGAGATTTAGCCACGCAATAAGAATGTCAGACCTACCATCATAAGGGTGGCCAAAACTTACTGTAAAAAGAGGTCGGCACAAATGGGAAGCAGAAATCATAGGAATTATATCCTACAGAACTGCCCCAGCATGCAGACTTGAGAAGAAAGAGGTGGCCCACTTACACCAGCGTCCAAGACAAACTGTATGGTGTGGCTGATAATCTGAGGCAGACGGCTGCCTTTATTAGAGAATCTGAAGTCCCAATCTAGTGAGAAGCATGAAGAAGAAGTTTCTGTTCTTTCCGAATGGCCATTTACTGAATTCTCAGTACATTTTTTTAACATGAAAACACTGACACATTTTCATAACAATGAAAAAATCATCAATACCCCCTCCCTATACAATATTTGACCTTCATTATTGCAAGATATTGTTATATTTTGCTTTCAACCTTCTGTCAATCTCTACCATAAGTCTGACTTATTAAATATTATTAATTCTTTTTTGGGTTTACTGGTCTTCCTGTCCTACATGTCATAGAGGCCAAGCAGGAGCGCAAAGTACTCATGTTCTCTGCGCAAGCCACACACATCAGAAAGAGTGGTTAACTTGGTTAATAAGAATGAATATTTTAGTCACATATTTTCATTCATCTTTAACCGTTGTAATATCTTTGTCACAGTCTATATGTAGTGTGCTGTGACATTCGTCACTTTTGTTGTATCATTTGCTTGATAAAGGCCTTTTTGGTCGAAACGTTGCTGTGTATTGTCATTGTTTTTGTAAAACTACAGTACTTTGTTATTACATGTTTCAGCGTTAATAAGAATGAACACAAACAACAACAAACAAAATACATTCTTCTATTTTTGCACATTTCATATGTGAAATTTCTTATTTTTCTTTGCACATATTTTGTTAACTGCATTGGTCCAAAGGCGAAGGATTGATTTCATTGCACCGTTTTACCCCATATGGCTCCGTCCCTTTCAACATCTGCCAAGAGCATTGTAAAAGCATGAACTCCGTAGCTCCTGCAACAATCCTAGGATCTCACAAAAATTTCACATGTGTCTCAGCCTGGATTCCAATCCACAACATTCAGTATGACAAGCAAACGACTTTACCACTACACCACTGAAGACACCCCCCACCCCAATAACTGCATTGGTGTGTCATTGTATCTATTTTGTTGCTTAAAAAGTTTATCCACTCTTCTGTTACCATTTATTTGTATGAGTACATTATGCCATAAAGCACAATTAAATCACAAATATAACAAATAACACTAAATACATACTTGCTTTCCATGTTGTTGGCAGTTAACATTTCAGACTTTAATGACTTCATCCACTTCTGAATAGAAAAAAATTACAAAACAGATGCCAAATTATATGATAGTTCACAGAGAACAATCCATGTCTAAAAGGCAACCAATCCATCACACATAGACATGCCTAGTAAGGTCAAATGCCTCTTCTACCATGTTATAACTATTATCTTACATATCAATTCCACCTCCTATGCTTAATCCATAGGTTAATGTCTTTTTCACCCCAGTCTTTTAATTATTTGGTTGGGCAATTTATCTTTCTAGCACACATTCATTATTCTTTTTAAAAAAAACAACTATAGTTTTTAATAAAGGAGGGGAAAGATATAATGTAGCTGCTTAGCAACAGCTGTTTGGATGATTACAGAGCAACTGGTGATGCATCTATCCTTCCTTCCTTTCATTCGCTTGAAATATTGTCTATATATTCAATGTTGTCTCTTGTGTGAACTTCACTGTCTTTTGTAGCTCACACAGAAGTCAATGTAGTTTTCTGTCGAGTGTTGTTTCATTAGGCCAGTGAGTTTGCCTCAGTATATCATATTTGATGCAGTCTTGAAGTATGTGCTCTGCAATTCGATGTGCCTGTCCACATAGCTGAATTGCCAATCTTGAATTTTGTATACATGTGGCTGTGGAATCGATTGTGTTCTGTTCTAAGGCACAGAATGACAACTTGTTCCAATCTGCTCATATTATAGTAATCACTTTGTGTTGATATTTGTGGCTTTCTGATTGATTTAATTATCCTTTTCTTTTGGTGGTAGGTAACTGGCACATCCGGTTGCTCTTTTGCAGCACCTTCCTTGGCCAGTCGGTCTGCTGTTTCATTTCCTGGTATTCTACAGTGAGAAGGTTTCCACTGCAAGATGACTCTGCCCTGCTTAGACAGTTTGGACAGTAGGGTCTGTAGACCTGGCAGTTTTCTGGACTGGAGTGCTTGGAGTGCTGATTTTGCAGCATCTATCCTGATACCAAAGCAATTTGAAATAAAACATTGCATGCAAATTACTGGCTAGTAGCAGAAAGATACAATAAGTGGAAGTTTATGGTCACTTAGACAAACAAGTAATGCATAACTGATTTCTCAAACTAATACCAATGAAACTCACCACCATCTCCAACTCTGAAGATGCTGCAAAGTAAATTGATCCAATGTGTTCATGGATATGTTCAAGCTTGAATGCCCAGAGAGCTTCTGCTGTCTTCACATCTGAAGCTCTAATTACCCTGGATGAAAGAGAAAAGTCAATGTTAATTGTTAGAACTGCATGACTCATTTTTAGTTGCTCCGTTTCTATCCTGGAGTATAGAGGTCACAGAGAAAGAATTTCACAGAATCCTATCAGGTGTTCACTGTTAAGATCTACCAGACTTTCTCTCTATTATTTCCTGCAATCAAATTTTTTATAGAAATAGATGAACAAGAAAAAAGTAAAGAAACCATTTGTCATGCCCCAATAAGTTCTTGTCAAAGATCAATCACAATAAGAATGATAAAATTGGCAGCGAAGAATGAATGCAAAGCAGAAGATACCTCAATATATATTGAGGAATACAGTGTTAGGCCCATATTTTTTTACTCCAGGAACACGGTGAGTGATGTGGTCAACATCATACCAGCCGCCTGAATTTCTCAGAGCTTTTCCTGGTACCCAGTTGAGACTAGATCAACATGAGAGCCGCTTCGGTCAGAAAAATACTCCATGCCTACAGTGAAAATGAACCCAGTCCATGTGTCTAAGAAGCAAGCTCACCAACAATTACGCTACTGCAGCTCTCAAACAGATGAATAGCCCAACGATAACTGTTCATCCTTATTGGCATCAGCAAATGGAGGTAATAGTGAAATGGGAGAATCTATTTATTTTCTGTCTCTCCATGCATTTTATGGCAGATGTGTTTTCATTAAATTCATCAAGATCTGTTTATATTCAGCAAGATAAATGCAATCATCAGCATGCATACATTATAACTTAACAGTTTTTCAGGAGTTCAGTTTCTCAATTGCTAGTCAGTTCTTCAAACTAATAACTTTAAAGTGAAACAGATATTCAGCAAACACAGAATTCTGTCAAACATACCTATTGAGTGGAGTGTCTGGTCGAATGGATTAGAGTGCTGCTTCAATGTGGAAGACCCGGGTTTAATCCACGGTAAGGCCAAGCAGTTTTTGGTCAGGGGAATAAATAAAAATCCTAATCTGAACAGTTTTGCTGCGACTGCAATAGCCATGCAGCTATGAACATTTCTCAGGCACATGTCCACCCCACCCTGCCCAAAAAGTGGTATTAGTCACTAACAACAGTTTACATATTGAACCCATAAAGTGAGACAGCCCATTCTGGATACCCTATGCTGAAAGAGCCTATCACATCAGTTTTTCAGGAGTTCAGTTACTTAATTTCTAGTCAGTTCTTCAAACTAATAACTATAAAGTGGAACAGACATTCAGAACATGTAAAATCACAGTACTGTAGTTTTACAAAATACAAAAACAATACACAGCGTTTCAACCAAAAGGCCTTTATCAAGCAAAGTATACAACAGAAGTGAAGAAATTCACCTCTTACACGGCACAGAACATATAGAATCAGACAATAAATCCCTAATGGCCCTAATATGAAAATATGTGACTAAAAACAAATAATGAAATAAATTTTAAAAAGTAGAAGTGCAAAAAAAAAGATTTACAATACAAATCAAATATATATATATATAACATATATACATTTAACATATACACATATAGAATATGGAGCATGAGAGGAGAAAGTACTAAGAAGCATAGGAACATAGTGTGTTCCTTATAACAGACATTCAGCAAACACATAATTCTGTAAAACATACCGATTGAACCCGTAAAGTGAGACAGCACCTTCTGGATGTTTTGATGTTTCACTATTAAAATAGTATAAACATTTATTTCCTATTATGACATACTGTTGTGGCCCTGTGAATAGAATTAGTCTAGACTAAACATATTAAATAAATTAAGTAGAATATTTGTGGATACAAAAGTCAAATCTTCACTAATATTATGGTGAATGGACAAAAATGAGAAGTAGAGAACTCAAAATACTTGAAAACATGCATTTGTAGCGATGAAAGTTCAGATAAAGAAATAAAGTCAAGACTTGAAAATGCGGTAGCTGCAGTGTCAATACTAAATGTGATTTGGGAAAGTAACATCAGTTTCTCAGTGAAGTTCAGGATAAATGTTATAGACGGATGTTGCGGATCTTTTACAAAGAACACAAAATAAAAATATTTGTTTGAAATTAAATAACTATGTTGGCAGGATAGCAGGAAGTACTTCTGGCAGTGGTGAACTGTAAACTCACATGGTTCGAACATGTGAGTTTAGTTGTTGGACCCAGCAGTCATCTGAGCGTTTGTCCTTCGACTTGAGGCCATAGCAGTGAATTTACAGGTCTGTCTGAGTTGTGGTGTGTTAAAATAGAAAGTATTTTCAACTTCTGGATATTCTTCTTCTTCTTATGCTCCATATCGACCACTTATTAACCACTCTGTGTGATTTATATGTGATCTGAGCCTAGGAGCGATTGTATGTCGTGCCAGTTATGCGCCTACAAGTAGACCAGCCCATACAATTTCTGTGATACTTTTATTTACTAGGGTAGCTTCCCTAGGTCCTATGTCAGTCACCTCTTGCGAAATTCTGTGTAGGTCATAGTGGTACTATTCTTTGCTTCCCTTGCGGGCCCTGGCACCACACTGGCGAACTTTCGGATATAGGGGTAAGTACTTGCTGCATAGGTCACTGAGTGCAAGGTACTGGAAGAAATGGTGTGTGACAGTTTCTTGTGAATAATCACACAGATGACATTGTGGGACAATCGTTGGTTAGATGCAATGTAGGTGAGCATTCTGTGGCTCATGCTGTGTCTTAAGGTGAATAGTATTATCAATATAAGGGAAGAAATTTCTTCTAGTCTTGTACAGTGTTTTTATGGTTCGAACATTTGAACAGACATGACCCTTTCAAGTACAATTCTTCATAGAACAGTCGAGGATGGTTGGAGATGAGGAAGGCAAAGAAACGCATGAGCTGATAACATCATGGATTGGTCAGAAAAGTATTTTTCCACACTCGTCCGCCTTGAAGAGGAAAGAGATCTTTGAAGGGACTTATGTATTTGCAATTTCATCGTTGAATCTCCAGGACAATAATGGGTTATGGGCTTTACTAATATTATTATTACTATGTACATTAAGCAACGTATTCATTATTATTATTAAGCATATTCCCAGGTTGCAAAGATGCCAAGATAAGAATACAAAAAGCAAGGGGAAACTTTAATGCATTGAGTAAGATATGGAAGTCATAGGAGATCAAAACAAACACCAAGCTGAGAATCTGTAAATCAAATGTGAAGTCAGTGCTCAGAAACATGGCAGACAACAAAAGAAACCACCAGAAATCTACAGACCATAAATGGATGTTTACATAGAATAGAGGGACTGAGATAGTATGATAAGATTACGAACAAGGAACTCAGAGAAAGAACTAAGCAGAAACCAGTGGAGAAAGAGCTACGGAAGAGATGCTGGCAATGGATAGGACATACATGGAGAAGACCGACCGGAAGCATTACAAGACAGGCACTATTTTAGAACTCACAGGGAAGAGGAGTAGGGGAAGGTCTAGACAGACCTGGAGAAGAGAGCTGGAGGCTGATATATTAAAAGGATAGGTAAAACATGGAAAGAATTGGAATCGATGGAAAGAGAGAGGAAGAGCTGGAAGAAGTTTGTTGTAAACTTGTGCTCCGTTGGGAGTTGAAAGGTGAAGAAGATATTCCCAGGCTGGACAAGACCATCATGGAAGCAGTCAAACCAACAAAGAGGAAAAGAGAAAGACCATGGAGAAGATGGATTAAGGATGTAACTGATGGTCTGAACATGTCGGCTGTAGTTCTCTGTGAGAGGAAACGGTTATTGTTCTCTGGATGGAGACCACATCTTCGAGGCTCACCACCATTTTGACCATCTCTTGTTTCTTTTGGGTGCCCCTTCGTCCATTTCTGCTTGTGCCCTCATCCACCGACTGGGCCCGCCCTTTTCTCTTCGTCACTTGTGCTCACATTGTTCTACTGGGTGAGACCGTACCCATTTCTATCTCACTGTGCAGTTTATCACCATTCGGTAGGAACGTTTGCACTGGATTCAAGCCTCTGCTGTGCTTTCCAGTTTTTCCACACATTTGGGTGGACCGATCACCCCTACGTTTGCCACACCTTTTCATCGCTACATCATCAGCACCGTGCATGTCTGCCCCACCAGTGATCTCACCTGTGTATCGTCCATATGCGTGTTCGCTCTACTTTGGTGCCTGCTCACCATGTTTATCAGCTTTCTCACCGCGCTCACATTTACTATGTCTCAAGACTGTCAGGGCACGCAACTCAATTTGGGCCCTCACCTCAGGGCTCCGAGTTTCGTCCATGTATGCTCATGTCTCTTCTCTGGATGCAATCCTCATCCCTTTATGTTTATTTGTTCAGCTTTTTCTCATCAGCTGGGAGAGATGTACATTAATAGTCACTCTGGGATCTGTTATTCTGTGTTGCCAGAGGATCTCATCCAACCTAACTGCGTCACTACTTATACCAGCGTAGCTCTCTCTAGATCCCTACCCACTTAGCCAGACAGGAACCGTTGTCTGTTTCCAGGGTCACCACTTGGAGGTGGGGTAGGATCTTGGTTAGTGAGAGCTCACTAATCCTGGCGTTCTTTGTGCCTTTGACCTCAACATCCATTTGTAATTTGTTTTTCAAATCTTGCACATATCTTCTTCTACCTTGATCTTTCATTTTATTTCCTTAGGGTGTCTCTGTGGTGAAGCACTTTTCTATGCGTTCTGATGGTTGGGGGTTCAAATTCAGACCACTCTGTTCTGTTTGTAAGTGCATTTCTTTCTTGGAGATTCCTTAGGATTGTTTCCAGTGCTATGGAATTCATACTTTGTGCAATACTCTCGGCAGATATGGCCTATCTGGATCGTGTTACTTTCATATCCGAAAGGCTCTATAGATGATCTGAAACGAATCATACAATTCATTGAAGATACTGATGATTGACAGAAGAACGACGACACAGTAGAAGCTGTGTCCTCGGAGTGTGATTATACAGTAGTGAGTGCTGAAAAATGACACTTAACATCATATGTGAGCTGAAGACATTCCCAAAAAAATGTCTAAGAAGAATCCTGTAAATTTTCTGGCCAAATATGATAGAAAATGATGCTTTTAAAATGAACAAAATTGGAGGCCATCATTCAGACAAAGATGAATTGGGCATGTATGTTGTATGCCAGTAGGGGTTTAGCTAGGACAACTTTCTGATGGACAGCAGATGGGAAAAGAAGGCATGTACATCCAAAGGAAACATGGAGAAGAACGATGAAAAGAGAGCTGAAATATTGTGACCTGGCGTATAAATGATCAATGGACAGGCGACAGAACAGAAACAATGGAAATCTTTTGTTGAATCCATATGTATCAAATGGGACACAAAGAGGCTATAGATATATACATCTGAGAATGAGGGAAAAATAATAAAGATTGAAGCATAAACTTGGAACAAACTAATCAGAATAATTTGCAACACTAAAACAAAGGCAAAAGATTAGTCATGCTGTAAAGAAATTCAAGAAAATAGAACACTGACGGTTAAATAAAATTAGAAAGTAACAAATGGTTTATTCTTACATTTGATATATTTAATTTGTAGTGCATTTCTTAAACACTTCCTTCGCAGCCAGCCATACTGTATAAGAGTGATTTTGTTTAGAAGCTCTTGACATCCTGAAAAGAATTGGTTAATGAGATGTTAAACATGGATTTACATTAAAGATCTATTTATTGTTTAGTAAGCATGTTTAATTGTACATCTTTTTTTAAATCTTCCACCACCAACATCGCCACCACCACCACTACTACTTCTAAACTTTGGTATTTGCAAAGTGGTTACAGCTTTTGCTTTCAACCAATTTATATTTTGGTCTCCATTTTAGCACTGTCCATGATGTTCTTACTTCTCTGGCATTTCAATGGATAACTGCGTCTCCAGCCAAGCTACGACCATAACTTCTATAGTCTTGTTACTTGTGGTCACAGCAAAAGCCCTGTTCGCCTCTCTAACGATGTTACTGTTTATACATTGAGCTGTGAAAGCCTATGCACTACACAAATGAAAAACTACTGACTCATCAGTGTAGATAACAATGTCACCCTATGTGAAATTCTCGATGACCAATGTTCGCTCCTATTATTCTACAGCTACTGGATTTTTCTTTGTACTTTCTCTGTCTAGTGTGATAATGGCTCGGCAAGAGGTCCATGAGTGTACTGGTACATTTATCCCTTCTTCACCAGGACCTATATCCTCCAGTGAATACACATGTTGAATACCATTCTCTGCCCAGCCCAATCATGACTTTCCCAGTTTTAGTCGGTTACCTTTCGTTGCTCACTTCCACATACAGTAGGTGCTGTTTATCAGCGATGACATGGAGGTAACTAATAGGTCTGCAAAAGTTTATCCCACTAACTTACATATGCCACATTTTTCAGCTCCGTTCAATAGACTCTAATTACTCTGGCATTGGATCCCACAGTATATTTATTCATAACATAAATTTGGCCATAAATTATAACTTCTAAAATAATTACCACATTTTTCTGGCTTTGAAACACTAAGAATGCCTTCATTGAAGGAGCATCCTCTGAAAAGAAAATAAAGTATCTTTCTACTATTATATTTATAACTACTATTTTTTTAAATGTTTAATACTGGATGTTTAAAATCAAAAGGGAGATATCCGATGGAAACAGACAAGTAAATAGAAAGGTGACAGAATACATTAAGGACTTATACAGTGATAACAGACAAGAAATAAACATCAATTACAACCATGAAGGACCACAAATACTTCCATCAGAAGTTATCAACGCCATAAGACAAAGGCAAAACCCCAGGACCAGACAATATAACAACAGAAGAAATAGAAGCAACAGGCGAATTGGGCGTAGGTGTTTTAACAAAATTATTCAATGACATCTACAACACCGGATATGTACCCAAAGATTTACGACAATCCATTTTGATAGATCTACCAAAGAAAGCAGGAACAATAGAATGCGAAGAACACCGCACAATCAGCCTCAAGAGTCACGTAACAAAACTCTTTTCAGCATTATATGAGAAGTAGAAACAAAATAAGACCAGAAGTTAAGGAAGAACAATGGGCTTTGTTGACACGCAGGGAACAAACAACTGCAATATATACAATAAGAACAATAATGGAAAGATCAATAGAAATGAAGTTGGACTTATACCTATGTTTCATAGACTACTCAAAAGCTTTCGATAAGTAAAACATGGAGAAATAATCAGCATGTTAGAAAGTATAAATATTGATGGTAAAGATCTTAGACTGATCAAGAATTTGTACTGGCAACAAAGCGCAGCCATTAGACTAGAGAGTAAGATTGGAATCTATCAGGCGATACAGTTAGGAGTACAAGGTACATACTATCACCAGACCTGTTCAACCTATAAGCGAAACATCATGAAATCTGTAGAAGAAAAGACAGGAATAGCAGTCGGTGGACAAAATATAAATAACCTAAGATACGCTGACACAATTCTCATGACTACAAATTAACAAGACCTACAAGACTTGATAGACATATTAGTGAGAGACAGTGAAAAGAAAGATTAAGCATGAATATAAAGAAAACAGAGGTTATGGTTGTCTCCAAGAAACAAGAAACACCAACATGTAATATCAAAATAAATAACACAACACTGAAACAAGTCCATCGATTCAAGTATCTGGGAACATTCCTAACATCAGATGGAAGATGTACAACAGAGATTAGGAGTAGAATAGCTCAAACAAAGCAGCTTTTATGAAATGAAGAACACACTATGGTGAACTCACTACCAATGACATTGGAAACGCAGTACTTAAGTGCTATATTGAACCAATACTTATGTATGGCAGCGAATCATGGACATGAACAAACAATCAATACGATCATTGGAAGCCACATAAATGTGGTTTTACAGAAGAATGTTGAAAATTCCATGGACAGCAAAGAAAACAAATGTGGAGGTTTTAAATCAGGTCTGCACACAAAGAAACCTTATCAAAAGAATAAGAATCCGACAATCAAGGTTCTTCGGGCATATAATATGAAGAGAAGGTTTAGAACATTTGGTGACTACAGGTAAAATTCAGGGAAGGAGAGATCGTGGAAGACAAAGGGAGAAGATGTTGGATGGCCTGACATCATGGTTCGACAAAATATCGACGTCAGAACTGATTACATGCACCAAGCAAAGAGAGTTGTGGAGAGACATGATCGCCTACGCCGGCAAGCACGGCACTTAATTGATTGATTGACTTTTTTTTAGCAGCCACACAAACTAGCATACATTGATTAATACCTAGGACCATCATCATTATACAGGGTGTTCAAGATAATTGCAGCCCGTGAATGGAGCTAATCTGGCATATACGTATGGAAATGGGAAGGTTCAGTTATGACGTAGTATAGGTCAAGGTTGTGTGACGGTGTGTAATTGTATGGGAAGGGCGATGAACAAATGTGATGTAGGACGAGCTAGTCAGAACCGGTTTAAATAGTAAATAAATACAACTCAATTTGTACCTGGCAACTTTCGAATTGTCGATGGGGCTGCAATTATCTTGAACACCCTGTACTTCTGTGAATAACCAAGTGTGCTTCAATCAATGAGAAGATCTTTTCAGCACTGATGAGGATCCCCTATGTAATTTTGAGGTTAGGGAAAATTTGTAAGTGACTTTTCAGACTACTCTTATCGATTTTACATTGTCAAGGGCTTTTTACAGTCTTCTATAACAGAACAACAGGGAAGAAGGTGAGAGGAAGACCACGAAAAAGATGGTTAGATGACATAGCAGAATCCTGTCAAAGAGCAAAAATAACAATCAAGCAAGCCACCAGAACAGCGCAAGATAAAAATAGAAAACCACGACACTGAGCAACAACCTGGTAGCAGTGTGACAAAAGAAGAGGAAGGGCTTTTACATGCTCAACTCGAACAAAGGACCTCAGTTTTATTGTCAGTCTTCGGTAGTATCAGGTACTTAAATTCACCTACAATGAGATCACTACAAAAAGTCTCCTTGTTCCCTGTGGGCAACGAACCATGTATTTTTGAAGCAAGAGGCGAGAACCATATCTCAACGTCACAAAGAGCTCCAAAACATTAATAACTCAGATATAACCATTGCTCAATACTAAAACACTTCCTGGTGTTAGCTTGAATTACCTTTGTTGTACTTCTTCTTGGTAAATATAGCATCTCAAGTAAAGGTGATTATTAACTTTCAATACAGTGCAAGTGTTGCAGCATATTATGCTAACATTTTGTTTATTAAGAGGTCTAACCTAAAACAGAGTTCTGTGGAGACAACAGATGCAGCCCGTTCCAATGGGTACAAGAAAGTTTAGTAGTAATAGTACATTTCAGTTATACAATTTTGGTAGGGTGCCTAATCAATACTTGAGAATCTATTTATTAACTACAAGTACCTCAGAAGTCGGAGAAGACTGGTGACAATGATAAAAAGGAAAGTAGACCTTCAAGCAAAAATTAGTCAAAAGCACCATACAAGGCTACACCTGAATTCATAGCGGGTGATTGCATAAGAAGAAGAAGAACGTAGAGTGCCTAGACTATCATGAATAGACAAACCAGTAATGATGTAATTATATTAA
Organism: Arion vulgaris; assembly: GCA_020796225.1. Lineage (NCBI taxonomy): Eukaryota > Metazoa > Mollusca > Gastropoda > Stylommatophora > Arionidae > Arion > Arion vulgaris. The sequence goes on along the minus strand of CM036756.1, from coordinate 53,579,628 downwards.
GTTAGTTACTTCTGTAAATTGAGAGATGGGATAGCGTAATCAAAGTGGTGGTTAGTGCACTTGCGTCATATGTGCATGGTCACAGGATTAAATTCCATAGGAGTTTGATTTTTATCTGATCGCATGACTATCAGGTCAACCCAGCCTCAGTTGTGTACCAGAGATATACTTTGAAGTAAAGGCGGTCAGAATGATGTTGACCCCATTACACATTGTGTGTCGTTTGTTAATGAAAATGAGGGTGTAACACCATATTCCTCATTATACCTCAGGATATGAAAATGGGGTCCTTACTTTTCTGCTTTATTCCTGCAGTTGGAATGCAAAGAGATTCACATTGTTCTTGTATGAATTCCATGGTTAGGCCACTAACAAAGACAATTTAGCCCTGCCACATGAGGCATACTGGTAACATTGGTGAGGTCAACATCTAGGGACCAACTAACCACACAAAGGTGACTTCTATTTGAAATGCACACAGGACGATACACAATTTATTTAGGACAGATAGGGGAAGTTGAGATGTTGCACTATGTAGGAGTGATCTTTCGTTCTTTTATAATTCAATATTGTCTTTTGAACAAACTTTAGTCTTTTGTAACTCATATATGGGTTAGTGCTGTTTTTTTTTCAGTATTGTTTCGCAAGGCAAGTGAATTTGTCTCAGTATATCATATTCGGGGCACTCTTAAAGTATGTGCTCTGCAGTAATGGGTGCATGTCCACATAAACATGAGGCTAAATTGCTACCTTGGAATTTTGTATAAGGTGACTACGGAGCCAATTGTGTCCTGTTCCTACATGCAGAATTACAACCAGTTCTAATCAGCTCATATGTTACTTCACATTTTAACTCCCAACTGAGCACAGGTCTTCAACAAACTTCTTCCAGCTCTTCCTCTCTCCTGCCATCCCTTCCAAGTTTTACCTATCTTTTTAATATCCGTCTCCAGCTCTCTTCTCCAGGTAAGTCTATGCTTTCACTACTCCTCTTTCCTGTGGGTTCCAAAACAGTGCCTGTCTTGCAATGCTTCCGGTCAGTCTTCTCATTGTATCCTATCCATCGCCAGCTCTGCTCATCACCAGAACTTGACTCCCATGACAGCAGTACTAAATGCCTCCTTGTCCTGTGTGAGGTGTCCGACGTTAATCGCAATAATGTTGCTTTTTTGGAGCCCTAGGAATTATGAGTTTTTCTCCTTTTAAATTTATTCAGCTTTTTTGCAGACCCAGAAACTCAAACAGCTCTAGGCGTGTTGTGGAGGCTCCTACTAGGGTTGGATCTATTGAGCGCAGTAGATGCTCTAGAATCACTCCCTGTTGATCACACTTAGCAATCTGTATGTGATTTTAGCACAAAGAGCATCTCCTGTGATCGCTCTAGAACAACCAGTTGTTCACCACTAACTATGACCTCTGTAGAATTTACACCAGACAAGATACATGTACAATAGAAGTTGTTGCTAATTATGGAGCCAAGATATTCAAAACTGTTAATATTTTCAATGTCATCAATATTAATTATAATTTTGGATCAACATTTTGTTTTGTCAGGACATAATCTTAGTTTTCTTTGTATTAAAAACAAGTTCTAGTCTTCCTGTTTTTGACAGACCAGTGGAGCTGTTTCAAAATACCTATAAAGTCAGAAAATACGCCTGTATGACGGAGGAAACTGTTAATAAGAAAGAAAAGCTTTCACGCAAAAATCATCAGAAGCGCCATACAAGACACCCTAATTATATCTGAATTTATAGCGGTTGAATGCAGAAGAAGATGTTCCAATCTCTTGAGACTATTTGAAAGAATAACTATGCTGTCATCATCATATCTTAGCTCTGCAATCTTCTTCGAACACTCCATATCGATCACTTGTTAACCACTCTGTGTGATTTATATATGATCTGACCCTAAGAACGATTGTATGTCGTGCCAGTTATGTGCCTACAAGTAGGTCAGCATATCCAATCTATGCTATGCTTTTTATTTACTAGGGTAGCTTCACTACATCAGTCGCCTCCTACGACATGCCTTGTAGGTCACTATTCTTTGCTTCCTATGGGCTCGGCACCATACATATGTCTACCATATGTAAGTACTGCTGCACACTTTAATTTTGTTCAATACATCAAAAGTAGAAATATTATTATTTTTCTGTGATCAATGTCAAAAGATGTTGAATCGATCTCGCGATTTCTCTCTCCCAATCACCCTTGGACTGATGTACCAGATTTCCCCATAAATCTCATTCATGTGGAAATCTGATTCATGTAGCCTTAGCATGGGTGGGTTTCGTCACATCTTCAGCGTCATTTGGAGTTCTGGTGTTTATCCTTCAGCGATGTGTCCGGCTTTATGTGTCCAGCCAGTGTTTACTGGGTTTGCTCTCCATCAGCCTTTGGCTGTCCCCAGCCGACCTGCAAGGCTGCAGGTTACTATTCTCTTTTAGGGTAGCTACCCTTAGACAACCTTCCTCCCGGGATGTTGAGCGTCATCTGCCCAGGTTACCAGTCTTTTTTGGACTACTTGATTTGCCTGCCGTCCAGTTTTGTGTATAGTTTACTTCGCTAGCCTTTGATTGTCCCCAATCAAACCTACAAGGCATAGTACATCCGTGATTTAAGCAGTTTGGTGTTACCCATTGTACAAGTAGAACAGGATGCCAGAGTGAGGAGTGTGTTTAATCAGCAAGCCACTGTAACCATCAGTATGCATACTCTTCGATATCTGTTGGGAAGACTGAGCACCTATAGGTCTGCCCGGAGTGCAATGGCGTCAGTTTAGTGACCAATAACCGATCAATGTGCAGAAGTTAAAACAGAGAGATAAGTTATGCCTCCACGAATCCACTGATCGTCCAGTGGTGGCCCTAATCCATGTTGATATGTGTACATTCAGTCATTAAATTTAACTTAACTATCTGATGTGTTCATCACATGTCCACTTTTCTTTATTAAGTATTTAAATGCACACATGTCCATGTGTTGTTACTCTATTGTATCACATATGGTTATAATATATGAATATGTAACCTGCTCACAATCTGAAGTGGAAGATAATGATCATAGCATTGAATCACCCACGTCGTGCCTGGGTCCCGCAAGGGAAGTAAAGAATAGTACCACTGCTACCTACAAGACATGTTGTTAGAGGTGACTGATGTAGGACCTAGGAAGCTACCTAGTAAATAAAAAGCGTGACAGAAATTGGATATGCTGGCCTATTTGTAGGCGCATAACTAGCACAACATACAATCGCTCTTAGGCTCGGATCACATACATATCACACTGAGGGATTAACAAGTGGTCGATATGAAGTGTTCGAAGGAGAAAAATAACAATATTTTGACAAAGTACAAAGTAAAGAAGTCAACAATGAAAATATAATAATTGGATACATTTTGTTTTAGATTTGAAAAAGGAAGTGTAGTCAAGTTTTTATTTAAAATGATAGTGTAGCATAAAACTTTAATTATTAAGTTAATACAGTAATACAGCGTAACTTGTAGACTTGTGATAATATTTGTAAGTTGTTCTAACCAATGGTCTACTTACTTATTATATTTTATTATTATTTAATTTATATACTTGCTGAACTTTAAAACTTTCAAAGAATGAATATCAATATCGGAATATCCACACAATATCCGTCACATACGACATACGATGATACGTGAACTGAAGTGTAATTATTTTTTACCAAAATGATCAATATAAAGTATATGTTACAACGAGTCGTATAGTCCAGAAAAGAATTAACATTTCAGATTCATTATACCGATCGTTTACAGCCGAGTTGTAACATAAAAATAATGCAGGAAATTGAAATGGTATCACACGCACTTTGACTTTGTGATGATTTTTTTTAACGACAGTTGAACTGCCGTCTTTAACACATGGGGAAAAGTTGTACTCATTTGTGTACAGAGCCAACTATAAACTTATCTAGAGTTGGCTGTGGTTGTGTACAAAACAAATTTCTTAAAATAAATTTCATCAGTATTAACGTCAAAAAAAAAAGCTGCTGAAATGTAAGAGTGGCATACACACACACACAAGCCGATATAGTGACAATCTGAATCTCACTGAACCGTGTCGTACATCACTACATGTAGTGTAGTATTGTTCATTTCTCTTTCAGTCCACATTATACCTAATACTACATTTATTTTATAGACCGTGAAAGGCCCTAACGAAACTTATCTGTATACTATACTGTGTAATAATCATAAAATTTTTTGCCTTACATGTTTTCAGTGTCCGTTTTTTATTCCTACACCATCAAATGCATTTGATTAGGTTTGTAGTATTACAAATACACACATTTGTCCGTATGATACGATCGTATATTCCTTCCCGTGAAGTAAAAACAAACCAGATGCGAAGGAGTGACTTCATCAATAATCTATTTTTAGGTACACAGTTAACACAGTCCTTGTAACAACAGACGTAATCCTAACTTACCCCATATTTAAGAACAGGTTATTTAGGCGGTAACACTGTGTACGTTTCAGTGATATTTAAGTAACTAATCTTTCTCTCTGTTTTTGCGTCAACATTGTTTAATGTTTACATAGTACCAGTTACTTTATACCACATACATAGTATTGGCTGTTAACTGTAACTGTAACCGACTTGAGGATGGCAGGTTATAAATTATAATACTACTAAATACTAGAAAACATACAACTTGATAAGTATAAATAATGATATGTTTGCTGCCGTCAAACGGTCCAGTATAAAAATAATATTCAACAAGATCAATCTATAGGCTAGTAATTAAAGAAGTATTATAGTAAGAGCAGTACAAACAGTGGTTGCTCGTGATCGTTTTTGTTTGTGGAGCCAGACATAAATTTTAGGAAAAATCATGGTTTTCTCGATCATTTCGAAAACAACACAGTCACCACTTTATAAACTAGGTGTCAACTTGTCTAAACGTACATTCTTGTACACAGATGTATACTGACTGAACGGGCGATTAGCCTACCTTAAACTATTCTATGATTGTTAGTTAATTATTTATATTATTTTTACATATCATTCGGTATTTACGCACTCGGACTAATTTTTAGTGAAACACGTACAAACAAAGTACTATAGTTTTACAAAAACAGAAACAGTGACGATAAACAGCAACGTTTCGACTAACAAGGCCTTTATCAAGCAAACGAACAAACAGGAGTGACAAATTAAAATGAAACACAAATGGACGACCAAATACAAACGTATCTAAGGAAAAGAATCAGTATCACGTTAAAAGTAATAATTATGAACCAATAATTTATAAAATAGTAGATACACATTATTTTTTGTGGGGCCCGGCCCTTAATGACAAGCCGCCACTGTGTACAATTGTAGCAGAATAATAATACAAACCATTGTTATTATCCATTGTCTTTGTTGACTACACTTCATTGACACATGCCAGATTCACAGTGTTCGTGGCACCGAACCGAAGGGCTACGATGTCCATGGCACCGAGCCGAAGAGCTGATTGCTCAAGTGCTTCTGGATAGGGGAAAAAAAATCATTGACACATGCAAGCGTGATCTCACTTAATGCAGCATAGACAAAGAAAACTGGGAGCCGCTGGCCAAAGACAGGCAAGCATGGCGATCGGAGGCTCAAAAGAAAAAGAAAGAAAGAAAAACACTATCAGATATGGAGGCAAAGATAAGACAAACAAACCTATATATCAGCCACAGTCTCCAGTTTCACCTGCAGCAACTGTGGAAATGATTGCCACTTCAGAATATGACATTACAGCTACAACAGACGTTGTGATTCAGCACAGAACAAACTACGTGACGCAAAAACCTGTTGTCGTCTCAGACAAATAGGCAGATGCATCTTTCTACATCCCCGATCATTCAACTGTTATAATATTAAAAACGAGTGAATGCGCAAACGGGTGTACGACATGTCATCAACCTCGTATCTTCTCCTATACCCATTTAACATCTGCGCAGAAAATATACGCAATGCCGTGCTTTACCTAAAGCGCCGCCCGTGTGTTGCCATGGCTGACAAAGGGAGCAAAGAATGGTAACACTGTGACTTGCATAGCATGTATAAGAGGCGACTCAGGTAGGGTCTACAATCGCTTTTTTGCTCAAATCACATACTAATCACAAAAAGTGGTTTCCTAGTCCCCTAACACAATCGCCTCTTACGACATGTCTTGTAGGTCGCAATATTACTATTACATGCTCTCCTTGTGAACGCCGGCAACACACGAGCGGCTAGGACTAGCGAGTGTTCTTTGCTTCTTTACCATTCTCTGTGCTGGAAAAGATGCATTCTCTGATATAGAGAGATTGTACTAATGTGATGCAATTATACAGCCCTGATTAATTGACATACTAATCGGTAGGCTAATCGCCATACTGTAAAACTAATTTTTCGTACTCAACTTTTATATTACAGAAACATTACAGACAGATTCTGCAACATGCATTTCTGAATGAACTCATTCATTCATTCATTCATTGGCCTCTTTGTGTTATGAGACAATAGGTGTTGCGTCACGTAGTCCTTCCTTCCTTCCTTTCGTTCGCTTGAAATATGTCTATATATTCAATGTTGTCTCTTGTATGAACTTCACTGTCTTTTGTAGCTCACACAGAGGTCCGTGTAGTTTTATGTCGAGTGTTGTTTCGTTAGGCCAGTGGGTTTGCCTCAGTGTATCATATTTGGGGCAGTCTTGAAGTATGTGTTCTGCAGTCTGGTTTGCCTGTCCACATGTACACATGGCTGAATTGCCAATCTTGAATTTTGTATACATGTGGCTGCGGAGCCGATTGTGTCCTGTTCTAAGGCGCAGAATCACAACTTGTTCCAATCTGCTCATATTATAGTAATCGTCTTGTGTTGGTATTTGTGGCTTTCTCATTGATTTAATCATCCTTTTCTTTTGGTGGTAGGTAACTGGCACATCCGGCTGCTCTCCTGCAGCACCTTCCTTGGCCAATCGGTCTGCTGTTTCATTTCCTGGTATTCCACAGTGAGAGGGTATCCACTGCAAGACAACCCTGCGATGCTTGGACAATTTAGACAGTAGGGTCTGTAGACCTGGCAATTTTCTGGACTGGAGTGCTTGGAGTGCTGATTTTGCATCAGTCAAAATACAACAGGTTGAGGATCGGGTCTGGTATTCAACAGTTTTCAGTTGCCACCTTGATTGCCTGAATTTCTGCATCATAGTTGTGACAGAATTTCCCCGTTGGCACTTTAATCGCATCTCTAGCGTTGTTTGGGTATTCTATGTACACTCCTGCTCCTCCATTCTTCCCTGCATTTTCTGCTGACCCATCCGTGTATACCCGGACCCAGAGGTCATGTGGGTATTCTTCATCAAGTAAACTGAGAGTGACTGTCTTGCGTTGTATGCTGTTCTGCTCATCCTTGTCGAATATTCCTTTCACTTCTGTCTGGATACATACTTCTGGTTCAGTCTCCTCTCTCCAAGGGTTTGCTCTGGCACAGACTTTAGGGAATGCCAACTTTTGGTAGGTCTGAAGTTTGCCTATTCAGTCTTTTGGCCTGGTGAATAAAGCTGCTTCCTTTCAGCCTCCCCAATGCTAGATTTTTGAATCTGTTTTCCATTGGGTGGCTTGGCATACTCAGAAACTTTTCTGCCTGCGTCATCACTTTTGTGTCTCTGCGTTCTCTCAGTGCTTGTATTCCCCCACTCTTTCCATCTCCACTATTGGTGTTGTTTTCATTGCTCCTGTGATGACACGAAGCGCCTGGTTTGCACCTTATCCAGTTCTCCTAATGTGGTATTTGATGCTGGACACCATGCAGCTGACCCATATTCCAGGTGTGGTCGTATGCCCTGCTGATAAATATTTTTAAGTATTTTTGACTGGCGCCCCATGTGGTTCCACTTAATTTTCTCAGGATGGCTAACTTCCTCCTGGCCTTTGCTGCTGCTTTGTTGATGTGCTGCTTCCACGTCAGTCTATCATCGAATGTAACTCCGAGATAGGTGGGTTGCTTGTCTTCTCTTAGCAGTTCTCCATTTATTTTAATGGTGCCAGCTTTTTGTTTGGGAGAAAGAGTAAAGAGTGTAGTGCTGCACTTATCTGTGTTGATGCTGACACACCATCTGTTTGCCCATGAGGTTAAGGCATCTACAGCTCTTTGTATCAATTTGGTGGCCACTGTTGCATACTCATTTGTGCACCATATTACCAGATCATCAGCGTACATTGTAAGCGTCACGTAGTATGTTCTGTGCTGAATCACAACGTTTCATGTGGCTGTAATGGCCTATTCTGGAGTGGCAATCCTTGCCACGTTGCTGCAGATTAACCAGAAAACCTTACAATAAACTCCAGAATGTAGAAATAAAACAAACAATTCGCCGAGTGGTTACCGGGGCCCAAATTTGGGGTGTAAAGAATAGAACCACTGTTACCTGTCATGCATGTCGTAAGAGGCGACTAAGGAGGTTTGGCTGAAATCGGATGCATGTGCCCTAAACGTGTAGAAATCTATGCGTTTAGGGGCCTACCAAACCAATGTGCAACGTATACACGTTCTTGCAAGATCAAACATATCACAAAGAGTGATTAAAATTGGTCGTAAAGAACGAACGCAAAGAAGGAGAAGAAACAAACAATTGAGGCCAAATACTTAGGAGCAATTTTCACAGCAGATGGAAGTATCGATAAGGAAATCAGCAATCGATGTACAAAAGCTAACCAGGTACCGGAACAGTTTTGTGTGTGTTTTTTTTTCGATCCAGAAGCACTTGAGCTTTCGATTCTTCGGCTTGATGCCATGGACATCGTAACCCTTCGGTTCGGTACCACGAACACTGTAAATCTGGAGAACCTGTGGCTTTCTGCCAGCCCGCGGAATTGAACTGCACTCACAGGGGTGCGAACCGCTACGAACGCGCTGGGCAGGCGGGCTACTGGGACAGTTAACACCACTGTTGTCACATAAAAAGATACCACTAAAAAATAAAGCAAAAGTCATAAGAACGATTTTCTGGCCAACACTATGTTACCAGTGTCAAACATGGCCAATAACAGCAGCCAGGACCGTGTCGTGATATGATACAGAGATGCGGCCGCATCAGGCGGTACCGTAAGAAGGGCGGCATAAGCAGCAAAATCAAAATTACAATTGAAGGTTTTTTTTAAAGAAAACATATTTAAGGTGCGGCATTTCAAAGACTTGCACCATACTGAGAAAATATGCCGCACGGTCCTGGCAGCAGCTAATGAGCGGAAAATCATAACGACAGAGATGAGGTGTCATTGAAGAACTGCATGTGTGACAATAAAAGACAATTAAAAATGAAGAAATCAGAAGACTTGATGTGAAACCAGTCATGCAATTCATAAAAGAACATATTAAATGGTTTGGACACCTAACAAAAATGCCCTGGTATCGCCTACCACGGAGAGCCACACAGAAAAGTATAATGAGTACAAGACAAGAGGAAGACCACGCAAAAGATGGTTGACGGCATCAAGAACAGCCTAACGAAAATGCATATCAGCTTACAAAGTACCTTAAAACAGGCACACACAAGATCACTACGTCCCCCCCCACCCCTCCACCTACAATTCTATAAAGAAGTAAATGGTGGATGAGAGATGAAGAAGAAGTAGTGGTTATTGAACTGACACTTTGTGAGCAAACCTAAGAAGAAGGTAACAACTAACTAAACTAAACAACCAACCAACTAACTAACTAACTATAAAAACTAACTACTGACTAACTAAACTAACAATTAGTCATAAATAATAGAGCACATTTACACCGATGATTCAGTCATTCGCTAACAATGCTGTGCGTGTGCTTTTTCAGCACGCTCAGGAGGAAATATAATCATATAGGCTAGTGGGGCCTCGCAACAACCACAAGTAGTTTGACAATGGAGGTTCGGGTGGTTACGGAGGTGGTGAAATGGTTGGCATCTCACAACTACTCTTGTGTTTTCATACTCAGTGACTCCATGAGTATGATTCGTAAAGTCGAATCAGGAATGGTGAGACGCAATTGGGTGGAGGTACTGGTACAGTGATCAGAGAAATCGCCTTCATTTTTGTCCCTGGGCACGTAGGAGTTAGGGGTAATGAACGAGCTGATAAGATTGGCTGGCTTGGCTACAATATCAGAAGGAGCAGCCATGGATCGAAATGACATTCTTCACGCATTGAGACAGTCTTTCCGAACAGAGGAGTTTCACGGCTGTGAATCCCACTCGCTGACCAGATTGAGAGATGGGTGTCAATATTGGTGAAGCCGAAAGAACGGCATACTAAATATGCAAAGAGATTGATTGATCAGCATCGAACTGGCGTGTTGGGCCGCTGGACGCTGCTAGATTTGCTGAGGCGGAGATCGAAGCACCTATGGATATGTCCGGAGTGATATGATGAAAGTCCTCATATAACTTATAACTGGTAACTGAATAGATCACATCTACATATCATTTTCAAATATATTAATCCTCGATGACGGCAATAATTTACATTTTTAAAACTGATGCTTGAAAAATCTGGCATATAATACAAATTGGATAATGGTTCATGCTCACTTCGCTGACACCGCATTTGCGTCGTAGTTCGTTCCAATAATACTACGGCGGTTGGAAGTTATTTTCTTGTTTATGTTCACGGTGTAGCACACCATATTGAAGATGTATGGCCAGGATGAAGGTATTTGTTTGAAAAATACATGGTTGCAATGAAGTTAACAAATAAACAATAATAAATTAATTCACTTGTTTGTTCAATTCATTATATTAAATTATTGTTCTACACAACTATTTATTTTTAAAATACAAGTTTGTTTTTAGTTGACCAATTTTCGATGTTTCCCACTATTATCTATACTAGTTTAACATGACTAATAATTATATGTATTATAATGTATAATTCAGAGAAATGTGTGTTTGACATTAAACTGTTATCATTAGACAGGTTATCTAGATCCCAAAATGACAGATTTTCCTGTAATATCGCTGTTGACAGACTCTGCAATTGGCCCATAGCGTACCGTATCATTCAATTCATTCTTTCTTTGCCTTTCTTTATCATGATAAAGTTTACTTTGGAAAAAACATATTCGAATAATTTTCTCAGTCACTTGAGTCACACACACCAGGTTTATATATTTAGGTTTTTGACCAGTTGGTATTTCTGAGTCTGATGTGACATGTTCAGTCTTAAGATTACTAAATTGTCTAAATTACTACTTACTCTTTTCTGATGAGTTGGTAATTCTCTTCGTTATAGCTCTTTTGTCAGTCATCAATCAGATCACCCGATATCTTCCAGCATACAATAATTAACAGTATGATTTACTTCGAGTAATTCATAGAGCTGCTCAAGTTTGGAAGTAGCGCTGTCTTCTTTGTTGGTCATATTTTCTTTCCAAATTTCTTCAATGTAGAACTGACATGTATGAGTGAGATGTACTGTACAGTAATGTGTTCTGCAGTTTCCATGTTCAAGTCCACAAGTCTCACCAATTTTATTGTAATTTTAAACTTTCTGTAAATTATATAACTTCTCAGTCTGTTGTTTACACCATTCTGTTCAGGGTCTGAGGGTAAATGGTTTGTTTGTGACAATTGGTGGTAGGGGTCTGCAGTTGGATGCTTTTACCACCACTCAGCACTGTTTTTTAATTCTGATTGTATCATAGTTTTTGATCAATTATATGTCATTTTCAATCTATTTGCGTGATCCATTTTTCTTTGCCAAGAGGTCAGTATTTTTATTTCCAGCTATGCCACAGGGTCCAGTATCCATTGCAATACTGTTTCAAGTGTTTCTTTAGTAATGGTGTCGAGCTGAAGTAAAGAGGGTGTGAATTAATTAATGGGATGGGTTTTCAAGCGCATGTAACACTCATTTTGCACAAGTGAAGATTACCCTGCTGTTTTGTGTCATTGTGATTTATGAGCATGTGGTTGTCTTTGTTATGGCTTAGATCCAAGCCCAAATATACAGCATTAAAAGACCATTAAAGAGTGTTTATCATACGATGTGTACGGAACGACCTCACCACAGGCAGAAAATCCGATAGAGATGTCGCACTTCACTAATTGTCAATGGCCGTAAACGTTCCAAGGATGTGAGGATTCATGGCAAGTGGTTCGAACTACAGGTTTCCTATAAAGATCACACTTGAATTATTTAATCTTAGTACCTCTGAAGTCAGCGAAAGCAGCCTGGATGGCGGTGGACACCAGTCAAATGGTAGAAGCAGCCTTTACACAAAATTCATTCAGAAGCGCCATACCAGGCATCATAGCTAACGCCTAAATGGACAGCGGGCGAATGTAGAAGAAATTATGGCTTTTATTTCTGATAAAAAATTTGTGGATGGTTTTTTTGTGTATGGCATTTTCTATTTCTTATCTACCTTGTTTCGCAATATAGATTCCTGCTTCTCTGTCGGATAAAGTGGTTGGTTTGCAGCTTTATTTAATGCATCATTTCTCTGACTTTCTGAGTAGTAACTAGACCAGTTTTATTTTCTTTGTCATTAGTAGTTTGGTTATTTTCCAGTTTCTATCTACTTATTACTCTGAGCCTAATTGTACATTGTACCAGTTACAAGCCTACAAGTAGGCCAACACATCCGATTTCTGATTATTTTATAAATTAAACTCATTGTGAATAAAGAAGTTGGGGATAATGAGTTACGGAAATAAACTCATTGTGAGTAGAGAAATATTACTCATTCGAGTAGACTGAAATTAAGCTCTTGGAGGAGTAGAAGAATAAAAGTCAATGTATGTGGGAATATTATTCATTGTCAGTAGAGACATTAGAAATTCAATTGAGAAGATAAACTCATTGTAAGCAGAGAAATTAAACTTATTTTGGGTAAAAAAAATAAGTACAGTAGAGACATTAGAAATTCAATTATGATAAATTCATTGTAAGTAGAGAAACTAATCTTATTATATGCAGAGAAGCCCATGTGTAGCAAAGGGGAGTAAAGAATAGTAACACCTGTAATCTACAAGACATATTGTAAGAGGCGACTGAGGTAGGGGCCTAGGAAGCTACACTAGTAAATAAAAAGCGTCACAGAAATCTGAAGTGCTGGCCTACTTGTAGGCTCATAACTGGCACAATGTACAATTAGGCTCAGAGTACCTACAAATCACAAAGAGTGGTTAACAAGTGGCCGGTATGAAGCGTTCGAAGAAGAAGTATGCAGAGAAATTAAACTCATTGTGAATAAAGAATTTAATGTCTTTGTGGTAATGCAAAGTTGGCACTGTTTTTGTATTTTATGTTTGTGCAGCGGAAATGTTTGATCAAGATGATGAAACTGATGAAATCACAATGGACTTATGGCAGGAGGCCTGTTGGATTGTTATCAGTTCATATTTTGATGAGAAAGGACTTGTACGACAGCAATTGGACTCCTTTGATGAGTTCATTCAGATGTCTGTGCAGAGGATAGTGGAAGATGCACCACCTATTGACCTTCAGGCTGAAGCTCAGCATACATCTGGCACAGTGGAAACCCCTGTAAGTAAAGTTTAATAATGCCCTCTGAAAGTGAAGGAATTTATGATATATTCATCTAACTCTTACATCTACTATCACCCATCCTTTTCAACTGATGATCAGAGTTATTTGTCCTAGAAAACTTGTTTTTACTACTTTGTACTTTACAGATCTTTGAACTCAACATGTTGCATGCTTCAGTTTAATACACATCATATTCTCACATTTCTTGATGTCACATATGATGTTTGTTGGTTTATTTATTTTCAGTATTATATTTTTCTTCTTCACCCTTCGCTCCTAGGGAAGCATAGATTTGCAACCAAGGCCTTCCAAGCATGCCTATCCAAGGCCATCTTTTCCAGATCTCTTCACTCTCTCCCCATTTTCTTGCATTCCGTCTCCAGGTGTTCCTGGGTCATCCCCTACCTCTATTGCCCTAGGGGGCATGTCTTGTGATTCTGTTAGGGGGTTTCCTCAGATGTGTCCTATCTATTGCCACCTTCTGCTCCTTATTTCTTGTTCCACCTGACGTCCTGTTCTATCCCAGAGTTCCCTGTTTGTAGTTCTGTCATACCATTGCAGTTGGAGTATCCTGCTCATGCATCTATTGATGAACGTCTGCAAATTTTTTCCGTTCCCCTTAGTTGTTCTCCATGTCTCTGCTCCGTATAGAAGGACAGCCTTGACATTTCAGTTAAATATATGTTCTTCAGAATGGCAAAGACTGATCAGTATTATGTTACTTCTTATTTATTTTTATAGAACACCATTATGTCATCTGCATACATGAAGTTTTTGTGTGCCAATGTCAGAGATTTTTTGGTACTGTGTAAATCTATTTCCTTTTTATCTATATTGCTTCTATACCAAGCATTACTAAATAGCTTGTCCTGAGCAGAACTTTGCCACCCTATCAGTCCTTTGGGGGACTGCCTAGAGTAGTTGATAGTAGTTCGGCCTGCTAGCTGTGAGACACCTCATAGCTTGGGTTCGAACCTACTGTCCGGCATTTGTTCGAGTCCCCTAGTCTTACTCAGGACGATAACGTTAGTACCTCTGAAGTCGGAGAAAATCTGCCTGTATGGCGAGGGAATACTAATTACGCACATTGAGCACACGGCTGCCAGTGTAAAGTAATTTACAATGTGCACGCTGCTGCCATTGTAAGAAATTGGAAAAACAGATTTTACGCAAAAATCAGTTTCAGAGATGGAACTTCGTATGAGTTGAAAGCGGACGAAAAAAAAAAAAAGTCCTTTGGAATTTCTCCCTCCATTAGGCCAGATGTCACGCATCAGCAGCCATCATGCTCAAATCTTCAGTTACATCCTGAATCCATCTTCTCATTGGTCTTCCTCTTTTCTTTGCCTCCTTCGATAATGGTCTCCAACCCATGTGTCTCTTTGTATGTCCAGAATACTTCAATTTTCCCATTCTTATTTGCAGCATCAGCCAGTTTTCTTTGATTTTAAGTTCTTTCTGGATAGATCTATTTGTTCTTTACTCTGTACATGATATACTGCGGCCTCTTCTGTAATGCACATGTGCGTTTTTCCACTGACTTGTTGAGTGTCCATGCTTCACACCCATATGGTTGCCACTGGAAATATGCATGCTCTTAGTATTCTGATCTTTGTTTTCCTATCAGTTCCCATTCAATACAGTTATTTAATTTTCTATACTAAGTAAAGCAGAAATCAGTGCTCTTCAATGTGAACGTTGTGAAGCCACTTTCAATAATTCTGTCATGCTATTTAGACCCATTGTTGTACATTTTCTCTGATCACTTTGCAAAGGTATTGCCTTGGCCATCCTTTTTTTTTATCCTACTGCTTGTTTTTATTGTCTCTGACATTTCTTTGCAGTGCTAAGATTATAAATTATGTTTTGACAAGTATACATGACCTCTTCACTTGTTCTGACATCAGGATTGTCTCTAGAGTATCCTATGAATTTGGATTGGTCTGTCTTGTACTGTTTCTGTTGATCTATATATATTTTGTCTAGTAGACAATGTAGTATGCCAATTTGTCTCCTCGATAATTGCTAATCATGTAATAGTATTCAACATCCAGTGCTGTTGAAGCTGTTAACAGCATAATCAGTTTTCTATTCTTGTTTGTGCATCTTTACAACAGACTGTGAATCCTTTAATTGTTAGGTTAGTGGTCACTCACTTTGTGCTTTTCTCTTCATTTCTCCAAAATAAAATGGCAGGTCAAAATTCCAGATACTAATGTACTCATATGAGCCAAGATTCCAAGCGTGCACACACTATTTATTGCAGAAGGCCCAAGGGAGATGGGCTGGTCACGTTGCTAGGATGCCTGATAAACGCATCCAAAAATAGTTTATGTATGGTGAAAGTGAAGGGGGCAGATGATTGGTTCGTAGAAAAAATGCTGTAAAGACACTCGTAAAGTGTCTCTAAATCCTTAGATATAGACACCACATGCTGGGAATCCCTTGTGCAAAATCACCAAATGTGGCACTGTATCAACACAAGAGAAACCTGAGAATCGCCTGACTGTTACGGTGCAGAGAAAGCGAGCTTTGCGAAAAGACAGAACACACAACACCCATATTTATAACATTGGTCATGTATGCCCTACCTGTCGAAGAGAATTGTGTTCCAGAATTGGACTTCACGGTCACCCCCACGCACACCAGAGAGGTTCAACAACACACATCTGAAGCTGTCGTCATCATCGATTGCGATAGATGGTTATTATTTACTCAGACTTCAGAGGTACTTTTAATTAAGATCCCTTGACTGAAACCGGATGCATGTGTCCTAAGCGTGTAGAAGTCTATGCGTTTAGGGGCCTACCAAACCAATGTGCAACATATACACGTTCTTGGCAAAGATCAAACATATCCCAAAGAGTGATTAAAATTGGTCGTAAAGAATGAACGGAAAAAAAAAATTAAGATCCCCAAATAAAGGATCAGGGTTTCCTGTACTCCAACCACATACCATGTGCAGACTGATAATTTTTGGCTAAGTTGGCCTCGAACACTGGAATTTCTACAGAATGTGGTCACTAGCGCAGAGTATTATCAATGTCGATATCACTAACCTAATAGAAGATGAGTCATTATTTGAGTCCATCTCTTACGCTAGTTCACTTTATTTGTTAAACTGTATACAATGGTCTGGATAAGTAGAAGTCACAGGGACCTAAGGAAATTGTTCCACTTATCAGGAATTCTACTTATCCAGATAGTACACATAGTAGAGAATGTACACTAATACCATGCAGTAGCATTCTTCTTTGCCCCTAGGGAAGTATAGTACACATAGTAGAGAATGTACACTAATACCATGCAGTAGCATTCTTCTTTGCCCCTATGGAAGTATAGTACACATAGTAGAGAATGTACACTAATACCATGCAGTAACATTCTTCTTGCCCTAGGAAGTATAGTACACATAGTAGAGAATGGCCCCTACAGTATGTACATTAATACCATGCAGTAACATTCTTCTTTGCCCCTAGGGAAGTATAGTACACATAGTAGAGAATGTACACTAATACCATGCAGTAACATTCTTTTTTGCCCTAGGAAGTATAGTACACATAGTAGAGAATGTACACTAATACCATGCAGTAACATTCTTCTTCGCCCCTAGGGAAGTATAGATCCGCATCTAAGGCCATCTTTTCCAGATCTCTCCACTCTCCCCCATTTTCTTGCATTCCGTTTCCAACTCCCGTTCACAGGTATTCCTGGGTCTTCCCCTACACCTTTTGCCCTGGGGGTTCCACCGGAGAACTTGTCTTGTGATGCTGTTAAGGGGTTTCCTCAGTGTGTATCCAATCGATCCATGCAGTAGTATTAAATAGCTCCCATCTTTTTTGTTAAGTAGTAAGCTTTCGACCGCCAGTCGCAATTGTTGATAATGTAGGTGCAATATTTCACGTTAAATAATTCTTTCCTAAACAATTTATTTGTTTGTTTTTGTTCCTTTGAGGATCATCTTCATTGCACATGTCCATAATTGCTCGATCTCCTCTAGTGGTTTTCCGTCTTGCCGACGCATCGGTATGCATAACTATCGCAACCAAGATAGAGAATATCCTTTATCGTCTCTGTTTTGTTGTGTGATAATGAACAGTTCGACTTAAACATCAACACGTATATAGTCGGTATTCATTTTTAGATTTGAATAATGCTCATGTGGTGCCGGGACTGCAAGGGAAACAAAGAAAAGTACTACTGCAACCTACAAGGCATGTTGTAAGAGGCGACTTATGTAGCACCTAGGAAGCTACCTAGTAAATAAAAGCATTGCAGAAATTGGATGTGCTGGCCTACTTGTAGACGCATAACTGGCACAACGTACAATCGCTCTTAGTCTCAGATCACATACAAATCACGCCCGAGTGGTTACCGGTGCCCAAATTTGGGGTATAAAGAATAGAACCACTGTTACCTGCCATGCATGTCGTAAGAGGGGACTAAGGAGGTTAGGCTGAAATCGGATGCATGTGTCCTAAACGTGTAGAAGTCTATGCGTTTAGGGGCCTACAAACCAATGTGCAACATATACACGTTCTTGGCAAAGATCAAACATATCCCAAAGAGTGATTAAAATTGGTCGTAAAGAATGAACGGGAAAAAAAAATTAAGATCCCCAAATAAAGGATCAGGGTTTCCTGTACTCCAACCACATACCATGTGCAGACTGATAATTTTTGGCTAAGTTGGCCTCGAACACTGGAATTTCTACAGAATGTGGTCACTAGCGCAGAGTATTATCAATGTCGATATCACTAACCTAATAGAAGATGAGTCATTATTTGAGTCCATCTCTTACGCTAGTTCACTTTATTTGTTAAACTGTATACAATGGTCTGGATAAGTAGAAGTCACAGGGACCTAAGGAAATTGTTCCACTTATCAGGGAAATTTTACTTATCCAGATAGTACACATAGTAGAGAATGTACACTAATACCATGCAGTAGCATTCTTCTTTGCCCCTAGGGAAGTATAGTACACATAGTAGAGAATGTACACTAATACCATGCAGTAGCATTCTTCTTTGCCCCTATGGAAGTATAGTACACATAGTAGAGAATGTACACTAATACCATGCAGTAACATTCTTCTTGCCCCTAGGAAGTATAGTACACATAGTAGAGAATGTACATTAATACCATGCAGTAACATTCTTCTTCGCCCTAGGAAGTATAGTACACATAGTAGAGAATGTACACTAATACCATGCAGTAACATTCTTCTTGCCCTAGGAAGTATAGTACACATAGTAGAGAATGTACACTAATACCATGCAGTAACATTCTTCTTCGCCCCTAGGGAAGTATAGATCCGCATCTAAGGCCATCTTTTCCAGATCTCTCCACTCTCCCCCATTTTCTTGCATTCCGTTTCCAACTCCCGTTCACAGGTATTCCTGGGTCTTCCCTACACCTTTTGCCCTGGGGTTCCACGGAGACTTGTCTTGTGATGCTGTTAAGGGGTTTCCTCAGTGTGTATCCAATCGATCCATGCAGTAGTATTAAATAGCTCCCATCTTTTTTTAAGTAGTAAGCTTTCGACCGCCAGTCACAATTGTTGATAATGTAGGTGCAATATTTCACGTTAAATAATTCTTTCCTAAACAATTTATTTGTTTGTTTTTGTTCCTTTGAGGATCATCTTCATTGCACATGTCCATAATTGCTCCGATCTCCTCTAGTGGTTTTCCCGTCTTGCCGCACCGCATCGGTATGCATAACTATCGCAACCAAGATAGAGAATATCCTTTATCGTCTCTGTTTTGTTGTGTGATAATGAACAGTTCGACTTAAACATCAACACGTATATAGTCGGTATTCATTTTAGATTTGAATAATGCTCATGTGGTGCGGGACTGCAAGGAAACAAAGAAAAGTACTACTGCAACCTACAAGGCATGTTGTAGAGGCGACTTATGTAGCACCTAGGAAGCTACCTAGTAAATAAAAAGCATTGCAGAAATTGGATGTGCTGGCCTACTTGTAGACGCATAACTGGCACTACGTACAATCGCTCTTAGTCTCAGATCACATACAAATCACGCCCGAGTGGTTACCGGTGCCCAAATTTGGGGTATAAAGAATAGAACCACTGTTACCTGCCATGCATGTCGTAATAGGCGACTAAGGAGGTTAGGCTGAAATCGGATGCATGTGTCCTAAACGTGTAGAAGTCTATGCGTTTAGGGGCCTACCAAACCAATGTGCAGCGTATACACGTTCTTGGCAAAGATCAAACATATCACAAAGAGTGATTAAAATTGGTCGTAAAGAGCGAAGGAAGACATACAAATCACACGTAGTGGTTAACAAGTGCTCGATATGGAATGTTCAAAGCAGAAGAATATTTGAATAATCCAAATATTGGAGTTAACAGAATTCGACTTAACAGGACTTTTATACATGGATAAAGAAGCAAAAGGGCAGGGACTAAGCTGATCATGTCGACATGGCTTAAGCAAAATTCGTCTTATCAGAGTTCAACTTAAGTGGACTCCACTGTAGTAGTAAATATTTCCATGCTCTTTATTACAGCCTCGCTATGTGCTAAAGTTTGAACAGATCTACTTGTCCAAGCCAACACATTGGGAGAAAGATGGTGCTCCAAGTCCTATGATGCCTAATGAAGCTGCTTCGAATCTCACGTTAGTTTTATTTTTCTTAAAGTGTTGTTTGCAGATAACTCTTAAAATAGTAATATATATGCCATGATAATAGAATCACATAAGTGCTTTCAAGCGGGCCTCCCCTGCAAAATACTGAAAGTGTCTTTGTCAGATCACTCAACACAGTAACCCAAGCAATGATTCCACAAAATCATCTGTACCAATAAGCGGACACCGTACACTACTTGAATTCCCTGCCACTATTCTATGCTGATAATGATAAAATCTCACGAAATTTTTTTTATTTTATGAAAAGGCATTCAATAAAGAATGGATTATATTTCTTTTTTGTCTTTCTTTTGTTGTCACACTGCTTCTGGGTTGTAGCCCAGTGTCACGGTCTTCTGTGTGTGCCGTCCGCTTTTAAGATTGATTTAATGATAGATTTTTACATCATTTGACATGATCTAGCCATCTTTTCCTTGGTATTCCCCTCACCCTGATGTTCTGCTGTAGAAGGCATTATGGACAGTGTTGTCGGACTGCATTCTTAATAAGTGGCCAACATTTCTTTACTTACTTACTCTATTGTTCTTTTTGAAACTTAAAAAACCTCTTGCTCAATGACACATGCCTTATTGTTCTGTTTTGTATTCTTCATCATATCTATTAATTATTTGATATCCCGGATAAATTCCTTGTTCTTCTTCTTGCATTCACCCGCTATAAATTCAGACGTAGTCAGAGTGCCTTGTATGGCGCTTCTGACTGATTTTTGCGTGAAGGCTCGCTTTTAACATGACAACACTTGATTCAATTGTGGAACAGTTTATTTCTTCCTCTTCAATGATCCAGCTGTGTTTGGGTACATGTCTTTGACTCTGAAACCATGTAGTGGTATCTGCATGTGGTTGTATAATGTTGCTTTGTTTCATGTTTCATACAATGTGTTCTATTTATCTAGCCTTGGAAGAAGAATCTTTCTGACATCATCATAAGCTTGGCACCATAAAACTGTTGGTGGGCAATAGTTTTGTGATGATGTATCCATGGCTGTAATGTACTGGGAGTGCTATTATACAGTAGTGAATGCTGGAAAATGACCCAACACATAATACACAAGTTGGAGACATTTCAGAATAAATGTTTAAGAAGAATCCTACAAGTTTTCTGGCCAAATACCATAACAAATTATGTGCTTTTGAAACAAACAGACTGTGCATCCTTGGAGACCATCATTAAGAGACAAAGATGGAGGTGGTTTGGACATGTATGTCGTATGCCAGTGGGGGCATTGGCTAGGACAGCTCCCAGAAGAACAGCGGATGGGAAGAGAAGGCCTGGATGTCCAAAGGAAACATGGAGAAGAATAAAGGAGAAAGAGTTGGAGTGTGGCCTGACGTGGGAGATGGTTGGTAGAAAGGCAGCAGAACGGCAACAGTGGTCTCTTGTGGAAGCCTTATGTGTCAATCGGGACATGAATAGGATATAGAATAGATAGTATCCATGGCTGTCACCTTGAAGTGTGTTATGGCTGGATTCTGTTTGTTATGTTATGCGATCAACATCATGGCACACTGGACATTCCCATGAAGGCTCCTTCCTCTGCTGTAGCAGCTATCTCAAAGTCCATCTGCTCACCATACTTATGAGAAGCTGATTATTATATTTACAATATTTAAAATGAAAGGAAAACAAAAGAACATTTTGGTCTTTACAAAAACATCAAGTCTCATTCTGTTTTGATTATTATTTTCTCATTGACAGATATTCGGCTCCCTTGTATGTTGACATAACCAAGACTGTTGTTAAGGAAGGTGAAGATTCAGTGGAGACATCTCACCAGAAGACATACATTGGCAAAATCCCTATCATGTTGCGTTCCACTTACTGTCTGCTGAGTGGACTTGCTGACCGTGATCTGACTGAGTTAAATGAGTGTCCTTTAGATCCTGGGGGCTACTTCATCATCAACGGATCTGAGAAAGTTTTAATTGCTCAGGAAAAGATGGCTACAAATACCGGTATGTTTTCTGCTTAACTGATTAACTACTGAATTGAAAAACAGGTTGTGGCTGAATTAAATGTAATTCCTATTTTCCCATTGCAGATGTATGTATAAATTCACCTGCAGTTTTCTAAATAATTAACATATTTTATG
This sequence comes from Arion vulgaris, assembly GCA_020796225.1. Classification (NCBI taxonomy): domain Eukaryota; kingdom Metazoa; phylum Mollusca; class Gastropoda; order Stylommatophora; family Arionidae; genus Arion; species Arion vulgaris. The sequence goes on along the minus strand of CM036756.1, from coordinate 53,557,334 downwards.
AGTAATATACCATTTTGTAGGTAAATGAATTTACCTTAAGATCGGTCTAAAACAAATAAATAGTGTCGCTCTCTGTTGCTTATAGGAGCCAATCAGTTAATTTTTTAAAGTTTGTAATGGTAACAGCAATTGTTAATTTCAATGTTACTACTGTCTCTTTGTATTTTTTCCCAATTTTGTGACTTTGTAACTATGAGAAATAGTTCGTAATTAGTATTGTCCCTTTTGTGTGATGTTACATTTAACATTTTCAGTTGTGTTATGTGTGTAATAGTCCATTAATACAGTTGCTTGTTGTTATAGTTTAGTATTTTTTGTTATTATTATTCTGTAAATTTTAATGTTTTTGTATTGTATTATAAGTTATACTGTATTGTTATTATATTTATTAAATTTCTGACTATTTATACTGTGGTGATGTAAAAAAAAAATAGTATTTTTGAATCTTACTGTAAGCTGTCAAATATTTGTCTATTTATCCTGATTTGTAGTTATCTTGGAGTTGAAAGTGCACTTATGACTTTAAATGTATGTATGCATGTTTTCTTGAACAATTCTAGAACTTTGCATTGTATATAAAGATTGTTGTAGAGTTTAATTGTTGTTGGAATATGAGCATTTTGTTAGCACAAATCATTATCTATACATTGACAAACCAGAAATAAATAATACAACATCCGTTATTATAATACTGGTATTATAGTACTTACAATAATTTATCCAATACTTATTCCACAGTGTATGTCTTCCAACAAAAGGATTCCAAGTATGCCTTCAAGACAGAAATTCGTTCATGTCTAGAACATTCTTCTCGTCCAACCAGCACACTTTGGGTGAACATGATGGCAAGAGGAGGACAAGTTAGTATTTTTCTCCCTCATTGTTCTACTGGGATCATAAACTCTCTGCGATGGAGGCTTAACCTCATAGTATTGTCTGCTTCACCACCCTAAGATGAGAGAAAGAGGGAAAACTAATATTTCTTTATGATCACAAGACAGTGATGTTCTGCTGTAGAATGTATCCATTAAATATTGTAGGTAATGGAAGAATATGGTGTATGGTATACTCAGTAATTCGGTTGTACGCGGGGAAGTCAATAAGTAAGTCACAAATGGCTGTAGAAAAATAACTAAATATGATAACTTGAAACCAGTTTATTTTTATACCTAACATTGTCCATTTATTTCTCAATATAATTTCCACCAACATTGATGCACTTATCTCATCGCTTTATCAGTCCTCACAAACCGGCTGCATAGAACTGCGTGCTCTGTTTTCTAAACCACGTTTTAACTTCACATTCAATTTCAGCGTCATTTGCGAAATGTCTCCCACCAAGATGGGTTTTCAGTAGACCAAAAAGGTGGAAATCACTAGGGGCTAAGTCGGGCTGTAAGGTGGATATTCCAGAACTTCCACCGTAGTTGGTTAATTTTCTCCTGAGTTAATCGAGCCGTTTGTGGTCTGGCATTGTCATGAAGAGGCAACACTCCTCTAGTCAGCAGTCCTGGACATTTTCTTCGAATTGCATCATGAAGCATCGATAGAACTTCACAGTGCGATTCAGAATTCACATTGTCACATTTCTTCTTGAAATTGGTTAAAAGTACTCCTTGACAATCCCAGAACACTGTCAGCATAACCTTCTCTGCTGATGGCGCAGCCTTGAATTTTTGGACACACTAGGCGAAGAAGCATGTTTCCACTGCATTGAAGCACACTTTGATTCGGGCTGGTAGTGATGCACCCATGATTCGTCCCCAGTAACAATCTTGTTCAGCATATCTTCTCCTTCATCTTCGTACCGACAGAGATGATGCAAGGACAGGTCAACTCAGTTCATTTTATGTTCCTCCTTCAATTGTTTGGGTACCTACCTTGAGCACACTTTCTTAAATTTCAATCGATCATGCATTATACTGTATGCTGAACCATGTGAGCACCCTATTGCAGATCATACAGAGTCTACTGTTACTCGCCTGTCACCTAATCATCTCTACCTGCTGCACGGATGCTTCTGTTGCAATCTCAACAGGTCGACCAGATAGGATTTCATCAACAATTTTAGAATGTCTTTGAGAAAATTCTTCTACCCAGCTATGCACTGCTTTATGGGACAAACATTTGTCAGCATAAACAGGAAGCATTTCCTTAGGAATGTCCTTTGCAGGCAGTCCTTTTGCCCACAACAAACGCTCAACAGCATGTTGCTCTTTATTTGTACACTGGGTAAGTACAGGTGCCATTTTGTTTCTGTGTATGAGACACCTAGCGCCACCTGACAAACCGGAATATAAAGTTTGATGCTGTTTTCACCTAATGACACCTATAGAAAACATCAACTACACTTACCTGCCATCCCACAGAACTGTGTGACTTACTTATTAACTCGTCCTCATGTGTGCTGAGTATAAGATGGCCTCTGGTTAGTGATCAGTCATTGATCGAGACTCTTCACAAACTCTATGTTGAAAAGTTAATATTGTCACAGGTATGCATACAAAAAAATTTCCTGTATACTTTTCATACGTTAGGAAATGAAGTGCCGGTCACTTTATATTTCTAGACTCTAATGTGCCAATTCTTCTCATGTGTGGAACGTTGAGTGATGTATCGAATCCACAACCCTCTTGTGTCCAAGTCAATAGCTGAACGCTTACACATTATGCTAATCCGTCCTACACAGGTATGTGTAGTAAATAGAAATCAAAGAGGGAAGCTACCCACAAGCTGTGATAGTAGTTTAGTTAGAGCAGCGCCTAATACGTCTTTTGCTCACATACCATGCAAACAGTATTTCAGTGTGCCAGTTGTGCTACACAATTTCCCTGGCTGACATTTAGAAATTGAATTGCAGTTGAATCCTGGACAGTTGGTTTGTCTAAGTAACTAGATTGCAACAGTTTACCTGGTTGGTCTTGCCAGAGTGTTTAGTCCTAGAAATTCTGCCAGCTGCTTCCAAATGCTTGCTTGACTCAGAAATATGATTAGACTGGTCACTGGTCTGTCAAAGTAAGGTGGTTCTAACAAGTTGCATTTGTTTGTCTTGCTGTGGTGCCTGGTTCTAACAATTTCTGCAAGTGATCAACATTTTTCTACTTCTGACAAGATTACGTAAGAGTGAAAACTCCAATTTCGGACGGGAAACACAAGTAACCTGTGTAAGAAAAATAATCTGAAAAGTATATGTTCCTTATCCTCAACAACCTCCCAAAATAGAAAGTAGACACTTCATGTCTACACCATACTTCAAGATTCTTTGTTTTCAAACACGCACACCCCAACGTATGTCCAAAATGACTGGTAGTGATTTTTTTTTCAGAACACTTTCCCAGAGATAACAGTTCTGTGCCCTGGATTGCACTATAGATTGCTTCATCAGAAAAAACCACAAGTACTGTCCACTTGTAGTCAGTGCAAAGACTGTCACAGATTAGGGAGAGTGAAAACAAAAATGGATGTGTTGGACCAAAAGTTGAAAAATTTAACAGTTTTGCTGTAAAATAGCAACACAATATATTGACTTCTTATTGGCACATATCACAAGAAACAGTTTATAAGTGATTCTAGAGCAAATTCAGAAATGGAAAGTAGGACAATCAAAGATGAGCTGGTGGTCTTTCTTTCTTTTTTTCTTTTCTCTAATCCTGCTTTGCCACACAGCGTCAGAAGAAGCTGGAGGTACAGAGATTTAATTCAAAGAATGAGAAAGTATTTCTCCATTTAGTTAGCAGGTTTTTTTTTCTCCTATTGTTTATTATAAATATGTTTCTTTTTTCTTAAAGGAGAATGAAAGACAAAACTAAGCTGCAGACCACCCCGCCTTAATGTTATCAAATATTTAAATGACTATGTTTTTGAATATTGAATTCTGTTGTCTTAGGGATCCAAAAAGAGTGCTATTGGTCAGAGAATCATCTCTATCTTACCATATGTCAAGCAGGAGATCCCAATCATCATTGTTTTCAGAGCATTGGCATTCGTGTCAGACAGGGATATTTTGGAGCATATCATTTACGATTTTGATGATCCTGAGATGATGGAAATGGTAAGTAAACTAGATTTGTTCAAATATCTCTTGGTTATCCTTGGTACAACTGCTTAGACATTTTAGTAATAACATTCTAACAACGCTTTTAGACTTTAAACAGGACACTACAGTCTCAGTGCATACCTCCATCGAATGAAACTGTCACCTGCATCTGTAGAGCACAAAAGCAGTCACCAGAGTAAGATTGACCAAGTTTTGCCAGCATGAAAATGGAAATCAGGTCTATAGGAACAATCTTTCAGAACAAACTGGGAGAACTAGCTAATAGCTCAAGCGAGCCCCACATTGTTTATGACCCATACCGGAATAATTACACAGAAGTTGATGACAGAAGAAAAAGAAGCCCTAACATTACCTAACACACCAAGTTGGGAGGGGGGGAGCTAATGTAGAAGCAAAACTTTATCCGTTCTAGTTCTAATCTCTATCTCTCACAATTTTGACATTTACAGGAGTGTTGGCACTATTCTAAAACTCTTAACCTGAATGTCCGTACTTTCTAATTGAGTCTAACTCATACCTTCTGTCCAACTTGGTAGAACCTTTATACGGTAAAACCTATGTTGACACAACTGAAGATAGTCAAACTATGACATGTTTAAGACACCAATGTTGGCATTCAAAGATGTCACCACAGTCTATTATTTTTCTTACTTATCGTATTCTGAAAGACCTACATTTTAAAACATCTTTAAATTTATTGTTTTTGTTAATCTTTTATTTGTCTTTGAGTTTCATCATGTATAAATCCTACCTCTAAAGTTGGAGAAGGCACAGTGTGCTTCACTCTTTGGTTGAAATCGATACGGATCACAGAGGGAAAGACACGTGTGTTTTTCTAGAGCAAATGCAAAAGTGCCTGGATGTAATGACAGACTGCTGTTACTGAGAAGAACAGCAAATATGTCAGACGCAAGCAATGTTGATGTCTGCTTGAGCACATTTCCACAGAAAATGACTCAAGTGTCCTAGAATTGCTGCGGCAATCTTACAAAGATGATTACCAGATTTGTCTCACAAATAGTCAGTATATATATCAAATAGTCACAAATAGTCAGTGTGTTTTTGTGTTACATTTATTTCGTTATTCGTTTTTATTCCAGATTTTCCTTAGATACGTTTGTATTTGGTCGTCCATTTGTGTTTCATTTTAATTTGTCACTCCTGTTTGTTCGTTGTGATAAAGGCCTTGTTGGTCGAAACGTTGCTGTATTTTGTCATTGTTTTTGTAATTTGTAAAACTACAGTACTTTGTAATTACGTGTTTTGCCTCTCACAAATAGTGTAACTTTAGAAAGAAAAAAAGAAAACAAATAAAGTGCACTAGTAATTTCTTACTTTTTTTTGGTTGCTATTGTCAGGTGAAGCCCTCCTTAGATGAAGCTTTTGTAATTCAGGAGCAGAATGTAGCACTGAATTTTATTGGTGCAAGAGGTGCTAAACCAGGTGTCACAAAAGAAAAGAGAATCAAATATGCTCGAGAAATATTACAAAAAGAAATGTTGCCCCATGTTGGTGTGAGTGAGTTTTGTGAAACAAAGAAAGCCTATTTCCTTGGGTAAGTATCAGTACTATAACAATATCATCAAAATTTAGAAAAACTTACATTGAAATCATCCTCAGTTTGTTGTAAGAGATAATTGTTTAATTTGAAGTGAGTCTGATTTGAATAGTAGACCAGCTTGAATAATTGTTTTCTTTTGTGTATGATCGATGGTCATGAACATTGTGTCAATTATGCAGTGAAGTTTTGTGATACGATTAATTTCTCATTGTTGGACCCTGTGTATTACAGAGGATATTGTGAGCCCATGTTGTCATAATCTATAGACCTGTCAAAGTCCATCGTCTTTTCCAAGTCAAGAGAACAGACATAGAATTTTTGAATATACCCTTTTAAGGCAGAAGACCTGAATCTGCTCATCCCCAGTTGTAATTAGTAGGAACCAGGACATGAGCTGCAATAATAATAATAATGTTCATCAATCAAATATGATTATAACCACAAAGTTACTTCATCCAACAAACAAAATGTAATATCAGTCAATGGACACGTAAGTGACTTGTCAGTCCGATGCGTGCCTTGAAGAGTCGTGGGCATGAGATTGTTGCTACAGTCTGGGACTCGTGTGCACTGGCCTTTCTCTTTTGTCTATGCAGTACTGATGCTGCTTGACGTGCTGCCACACAGGATTTTGCACCCTTTCGTAGGAGTGAATGCCAAGATGTTTGGTCCGTGCAGCTTTTTCCCAGGTATCAATCTTGATTTCGAAGGATTTTAGAGAGGACTTGAGCGTGTCTTTGAATCTCTTCTTTGGTCCCTCGGGAGCATTTGCCACTCGACATTTCACTGTAGAATAATATCTTTGGCATCCTGTGATCAGGCATGCGGACGAGATGTCCACCAGCGAGTTGGTGTTTCATAAGTATGGTGTTAATACTGGGAATACCTGCTCTGTAGTGGTTAGTGCACTTGCAAGAGCCTAGTTCGTATTCAATTCTACAGTGAGAGTATAATTTTTTGCCCTGCTGTAACAGCTCTCGGATCGACTCTCAATTAGGTAGCAGAAAAGCACTGGAAAGTAAAGACAGCCAACATGATGTTGACCACATCACCCATCATGCACCGATGGTCAATGAAAAATATGGAAATGGTGCTGTATTTCCCAATACATCTCATGGTATGAAAAATGTTACCGTTAGATACCATGACATTAGAGCCTTGATAGCGTAGTGGTTAGTTCACTTGCTTTGTAGGCGTGTGGCTCCCATGTATATGCGGATGTCATGAGTTAGGTTACTTCCTATACGTGATTGTTCATGATCCAACTATTGCCTTCTCTTGATCATTTAGAAATCTTTTTTATTTCGGCAATGACATTAATAAATATGAAATAGCACCCGTGTGTTACCAGGCTCGCAAGGAGCAAAGAATAGTAACACTGTGACCTACAAGGCATGTCATAAGAGGCGAGTGAGTTAGGGGCGTAGGGAAACTACCCTAGTAAATAAAAAGGAATTGGATGTGCTGGCCTACTTGTAGGTGCATAACTGGCACAGTGTACAATCGCTATTAGGCGTAGATCACATACAAATCACGAAGAGTGTTTTAACAAGTGGTCGATATGGAACGTTTGAAGAAGTAGAAGATGTGTAGTTATTTAATTCTGGGAATTGTGATTAATTATATTGATCAGTCTACAAAACAACTTTATGCAGAGGAGTTGGCATTGCATTGTCAGCTGGATTTGTGCACTGACGTAGTGTACAATTTTCTAGTCACCCAGCTGAAAATGGGTATTCAAACTGAAAAATTGTGCAGACTTCGCCATAGGTACTCTTTTTATCGCTCCAACATTGTCATCTAGCTTTAAGGTGACTGGACACCTATGGAATGAAGCAAATGCACAACCATCAAAGGTATCCAGTTTTTCCTTTGCTTTAGTTGTTTATTGCAAAAAGCATTTGTTACTGTAGCCAAGTTTCTTATACTACTTAATTGTTTGTGTTATCTCAGGTACATGGTACACAGACTACTATTAGCTGCTCTAGGCAGAAGGGAAGTTGATGACAGAGATCATTATGGAAACAAACGTCTGGATTTGGCTGGACCTTTGCTGGCATTTCTGTTCAGAGGGTAAGTGTTAACTGTAGATCTGAATTATTTGAGCAATATATTGCTTTCAGGACTGATGTAATTATGTAGGAAAATTCAGTGGAAGCTTCCAGTAGAACAGGATAGTAATGAATAAACAAATAATGTAGAAATATTTAAAAAAAAGGTTTTAAATGTAGTCTATAAATGAACATAAATAAGCAAAGTTGGGGTTTTAATTGAAAAGTCTTTACTGAGATAAAGACAAACAATTCTGTGTTTGTATGTCCCAATCTGGATAAGATCTTTTGGTCTAAATGTCGGCTCTGTTTATGACTGTTCATTATTAGCATTAAAAAAACTGTCATTACAGTGCTGTTCATATTTCCGAGAGTATGCTGGAGGAATTGTATAGGGCAGAGGAATTAAGGCTGCTTGTTGAAGCTGTTGCCATGCATGTGCAGGTCATCAATTTATTTCTCCTAACAGTTAAAACCTCTGACCGTACCTAGGAGTCTAACCTGGACTTTTATCATCAGGAAAGACAACCATGTTTAACCATTCGGCCACCAGCTCTCATTTGTTAAACTATATTTTAAACTCTTTTTAATTGTCTCATTCATAAATGTAATTATACCGTACCATCATCTCACACATTGCATTCCTCATCATCATGTGCCATACTGGCTTGTGTATGTTATAATGAATCTCCACAAACATCCATCCTTAGTACTGACTATAAGGTTGGATGTTGGTACTCTTCTGTATCATGAAGTCAAGACTGTTCAGAATTTACTCTCTCTGTTGATCAGTTTCATCTCCAATTGATTTTTCTAGTTGCTGCTATGTGTTCTAAACCTCACTGTTTTAGTACATGTCCGAAAAATGATGATTGTATTCCTAATGTTGTTATAACTTGATGCCAGGTATGAAAAATTAAATGTAAACTTCATACATTAAGAATTAGCATCTTTGTATGTCACCACTATACCTTGGAAGCAAGATCAGCAAATCAGGAGGTACAGATGAGGACATTAATTCTAGAATTAGGAAAACCCGACAAGCCTTTGCTATCCTTCCACAAGTCTTCTTGAGGAACTGAAGAGTTCTTGACTATCATGGGAGATCATAAAGAGAACAGCCAGAGACTGAGAAGAGTGGCGAACAACTATTGAGGCCCTCTGCTCCATGAGGAGCGGAGAGAAATAAGTCATGTCACCACTATGTTGTTATTGAGAACTAGTCCTGCTGAGAATATCTGTCACTATTTTAACATTCTGTCATTCCTGGATTAAAAACATTTATTATCTTAATTTTTCTTTTCATCAAAAGACTTTTCCGCAACTTGATGAAAGAGGTTCGGATGTACGCTCAAAAATTCATTGATAGAGGCAAAGAATTCAGCATGGAGCTTGCTATCAAGACCAGAATTATCACAGATGGTTTAAAATATTCCCTTGCTACTGGCAACTGGGGTGATCAAAAGAAAGCTCATCAAGCCAGAGCTGGAGTTTACTTCTACGGTAGCCATTCCCCCTGGAAAATGAACATTTCACAGTGATTTTTTTATTATGACAGATTACTTCAGTTTGCTCTCCTCCACAAACCATCTAGTGCTAATCATGATATGTCAACATCAGGTTCGGATATAGCTATATATAAGAAGACTCAGCAAACTGCAGAGGTGTCTCAAGCATAAAAGAAAGAAGCCTCCAGGTCAAAAAAGGAACAAACCATTCTGGCATATGGTTATGAAAATGAGAAGGTTCAATTAAGACAGTATACGTCAAGTGAACGAGTCATTTTGTGATGTGTAATTATGGTGCGTTAAGGGCATGAACAAATGTGACGAAACACGAGCTGGTCAGAACCGGTTTAAATAGTAAATATACAAAATGCGTACCTGGCAACTTTTGATCTTGAACACCCTGTATAATCTACAACCAATATCCTTCAAAGTAAAAGAAGCATGTAATGACAGTTCTTACCCAATTCACCACCTTCAAATGCGTTAGCAGGGCACTGTGTTTCTCCTGAGGACTGATCACTGCTGGATGATTTATACCTGCTTAGAGCTTCATACACAAACAGATGAATGTCCATATGGCACAGGAATCCAAACCCCTGAACACATACTTCAGGACTACATAGCATACAACCATTTTAAAAAAACCCATAGATCAGGATTTTTGAGACATAAAGGTCGATGTAAGGTGCCCACCTCATTACAAAAGGTATTTGTTTTGTTCTCCTTGTAGAGCAATCATAATATTTACAGGAGATCTCTGATCCCAATGTAAGTGAGATTGAGTTTCGAGTTCTATTTGAGACAGAGAATAAAACGTAGACCCATGTTCAAGTTGAGCATGTTAGAAAACCCATGGCCATTGAAAATCGATAAGTGTAACCTGTAAAGTCGCTGCCCGGCAAAATTAATTAAAATAAAACTCTTTAATAAATTTACACCAACTTCAAAATGACATTGAGAATCCTTGCATGTGCTGCCGCTTGGATCTTACTATGTTCGGGAGAGATCAGAGCACACATGGTTATTTACCGATGGACAATGATGATGGTATAATCAATTTTGTAAAATCGCAACGCTAACCAGAGAGTGCGCACACCTGGAAAAGATATTGGAATTTACCCTGACAACTGTATTTGAAGCTCTTGCGTGACCACAAACCTGTTCGCAGCATAGAAGCAAAAACCAGCATATTTAAAAGTCACCATAGGGTTACATTTCTACATAACGCAAATTGTACATAGAGAACTGATGATTAATTTATACAATGAGAGATTAATTTTCACAATTAGTATTTAAAATAATGTTTGTGGAGACAGCATGGTTTTAAAATATATACTGAATTTATTACGATTACATAGTGATACTTTACTACATTCAAGTTCTCTAAGTTGAGGTAGTATATAAGAGGAATGTAGTAATTAGAAACGTGAGATGTTACAGATATGTGGTCTGAAGAGGCAGCCTTGAATTGATTTAAAAAGTATAGCATCAGAGGATTGTAAGGTGTCGTGGAGGGGTTAAAGTTTAGTTGTCGAGATCTCCAGGAAAGTACAGGTTTGCTTTCCTGTTGCCTGTCCTATGCAGTCGAGTTTGTACTTGTGGCTTCATTTTGTAGTTCTCTTTGTGACTATCTCTGATTGAGTAGGTTTCCAGAGCTTAATTACAAATCCCAGTAGGCTGTGTGACTCAATGTGGTGAAGAGTACAATGTCATGAGTTAGATTGTCTTCTAATTGAGAATGAACATTGCTGTGACTTTCTTACAACATTGAATGCCTGTAGAAGATAAGGGTTGGTTCCATCGCAGCAAATATTATGTAGATCCTTGATTCATTAACCAGATGAATTTGTAACCAGGGCACATTGCGAAGAAGTGCACCAAGATCTTGATTAGTATGTGTCATGGACCGGTTATTGATTACTAAACTTACGTCATTGCACTCCGGGCAGACCCATAGGTGCTCAGTCTCCCCAACAGATATTGAAAAGTATGCATACTGATGGTTCCTGTGGCTCGCTGATTAAACACACCTCTCACTCTGCCTCTCAGGCATCCAGTTCGACTTGTACAACAGGTAACTCCAAACTGCCTAAATCGCTTGATCGATCCAACATCGATTTTAGTTTCCTCATCCAACAGACAGTCGCGAAGAGACCAAAAACATCCCTTTATCCATCTTCAACTCCCCAACAATCGATGCTGTTGATGCTAGACTGTCCACTCTCTCATTACCGTAAACACCTGCATGCCTAGGGCAGTATATCCATGTAAGCCTCTGGAGGTTAGAAACTTCTATAGACGACATCCACTCATACCAAAACCTGTCGTTCTGGATCTTATGAAGCATCGACTGAGAGTCATGGACCAGACTACTCATGTAAAACAGGAGTTGTTTCTACACCCCAATAAGTTTAGTATAAGAAAAATGTGCAAATCCCAAGCACCAATGAACTCTCCTTCTTCCTATCATAATTGTGAGCCTTTTATCCATTTAATTTTAAAGTAATAATTTGATTAGAAATTGTTGATTTGACCTAATTTGTTGTGGAGTTTAGGATGGATAAAGGGGATGTTCTTCGATCTCTTGGCAACCTACTGTTGGATGGGGACACTAAAATTGACATTGAATCAATCCTGCATTTAAGAAATTTGGATGTTCTTTCGATTCTTGGCAACCTACTGTTGGATGGGGACACTAAAATTGACATTGAATCAATCCTGCGATTTAAGAAATTTGGAATTAACATGTTGTACAATTAGTGCTGGATTTTTAAGGGGAAGAGAGAGGAGTGTGTCTAACCAGTGAGCCACAGGGACCATTAGTATGAATACCCTTCGACATCTGTTAGGGGAGATTGAGCACCTGTGGGTCTGCCCAGAGTGCTGCTAGGTCTTTTCAGCTACCAATAACCTAATTAAAAATAAATTCATGTACTTACATAGCTGTACACATATGAATGGTATTTCAGGTGTTGAACAGACTAACATTTGCCTCCACTTTGTCACATTTGCGTCGCCTCAACTCACCAATTGGCCGGGATGGTAAACTAGCTAGACCAAGACAGCTGCATAACACACAGTGGGGCATGATTTGTCCTGCAGAAACACCAGAGGTAACTGTTGTTTCCCCACTTATTTGAGAATTTAATGTTTAGTGACTTAGTTATCAACTATTTGAGTTCTGTCTAGAGACTACAATGGCAGTAATGAAAAACTGTCCGTTTGTGCCCAATTTAGACAAGGTTAGGTCATGAACCATACAAAGTGTGATGGCACCTTCTTAGTAAGATTACTGCAGATATTCTCACAGAACTTGAAAATATATCTTCTAGAAAGAATATTACAGGGACTATGATGCTATAGGCGTATTCACATATTGGTAAATCTGATCTTGTGTCCACCACATATTTGAACTTTCTATCTCCAGCTTAGTTCTACTTCAACTCTCGCTCTCCATGTATTCATATTTTTCTATTTCTATGACTTTAAAAAGGCAGATTCACTTTACATAATGCAAGGCTGTAGTCTGCATGGCCGAGTTCCTCTTGTTTTCACACACTTTTATCAGTTCTCTTGATTCTTTATGTCGTAGTCTATTACACATGAAGTGAATCGATCAAGTTGGTGGTTTGTAATCTGCGATGGTCATTTCCCAGATGAAACAGAATGATGTTTTCATTCATCTGGAGCTGGCTTATCTGGTATGCGCCTATAAATAGGCCCAGCATGTCCAATTTATGCGACGCTTTTTATTTAATAGGGTAGCGTTCTTAGGCCCCTACCTTACTCGCCTCTTACTACATGCCTTGTATGTCAGTGTTACTATTCTTTGCTGTCCTTACATGCCCTGGGAACACACAGGCGAGTCCAGGGTTCAATTTCACAATCAGAGTTGGAATTTTTCCAGACATAACAGCTCTCAGGTTGACCCAGCCTCAATTGAGTACCAGAGAAACATTGGGATGTACATGTCGAGGTGATGTGGGAGGTGGTCAAAGAAAAATATGAGCCCAACAATGTATTCCCATAATATATCTCATGTTATGAAAATAGGGTCTTTTACTCTACTTTTGATGTATATGCTTTTGAATCTGTGAGGTGCTTGTTTACATGTACACATTGTTGAATTGCCAATTTTGAATTTTGTATATGGTGTCTTGTAAAGTTTATTCTGTTCTGTTCTGAGATAAAGTTCAGTTGATGACTTATGCTTATTATGGTTTTTATTTTTGACATGTAATATTTTGTGGGTTTTAATTGATGGCTCTTGAATTGGCTTACACTTTCTTAGCCTGGTTTTTCCTATTGGTTAAACTAGGTCAAATCTACCAATAGCATTGTAGACACACAACACTTGGGTTTGCTAATTCACTCAAGTCATAGTCCCACAACTGCAGAGTGTAGAAAACAAGATATTGGTGAACTATATTCCTTATTTTTTTCAAACAACCTGAAATTGGAAACTAAGATGAATGTTTTTTCCAGGGTGCTGCTGTAGGACTAGTGAAGAACTTGGCTCTAATGGCATATATTTCTGTAGGATCGCAGCCATCACCAATCTTGGAATTCTTAGAGGAATGGAGTATGGAGAATCTGGAGGAGGTAGCTCCTTCAGCAATTCAAGAGTAAGAAATGAAGATGCTTTATAACTTTAGATAACTGTAATTCTAGTTTATGCTACTCTGATCCTACAATTGATAGCCTAGACAGGAAAACACTCTGGAAACTGCTACTGCATTATGGCGTCCCCCAGAATCTAACCAACCTAATAAAGAAAATGTATGAGGAGACAATGGGTAGAGTAGTGCATGAAAAAAAACTGACAGAGGCCTTTGAAATAAAGACAGCTGTGAGACAGGGTTGCCTTTTATCACCCTTCCTCTTCCTGCTGGCTACTGACTGGATAATGAGATCAATAACAGCCAGGGGGAGAAATGGAATACAGTGGACCATAATGAGTCAATTGGAAGATTTAGATTTTGCAGACGATCTAGCACTCCCTCCCACAGCCATCAACAGATGCCAGAGAAAACAACTAAACTGGAAACAATCTCACAACAACTAGGTCTGACTATTCATAGGGAAAAAAACAAAGATCATGAGATTAACTGCTAATTCCAGAGACCCGATCATACTGAGAAGATTACCATTAAAGGAGGTGGACATATTTACATATCTGGGACGTGTTATCAACATTCAAGGTGGCTCAGATGAAGATGTTAGGGTTAGAATACAAAAGGCACAATCATCCTTCGCCATTCTGAAGAACATATGGAGTTCAAGAATGATCAGGAATAAAACTAATGATATTTAACTGAAATGTCAAGGCTGTCCTTCTATATGGAGCGGAGACATGGAGAACAACTAAGGGAACACCAAAAAGCTGCAGACATTCATCAATAGATGCCTACGCAGGATACTCCATCTGCGATGGTATGACAGGACTACAAACAGGAAACTTTGGGATAGAACTGGACAACGACAGGTGGAACAAGAGATAAGGAGCAGAAGGTGGTGATGGGTAGGACACACTGAGGAAACCCCCTAACAGCATCACACGACAGACTCTCCGATGGAACCCCCAGGGCAATAGAGGTAGGGGATGACCCAGGAACACCTGGAGGCGATAGTTGGAGACAAAATGCAAGTGAATGGGGAGTGAGTGGAGAGATCTGGAAAGGATGGCCTTTGACAGGCGGACTTGGAGGGTCTTGGTTTTCCGTCCTGTGCTTCCCTAGGGTGAAGAAGAAGATCGAACAATCGCCCGTTTGGTGCCAGGGACCGCAAGGGAAGCAAAGTATGGTACTACTGCGACCTACAATGCATGTTGTAAGAGACGACTGATGTAGATCCTAGGGATGCTACCCTAGTAAATAAAAAGCAGCGCAGAAATTGGATGTGCTGGCCTACTTGTAGGTGCATAACTGGTGCAACGTACAATTGCTCTTGTGCTCAGATCACATACAAATCACACAGAGTGGTTGACAAGTGGTCGATATAGAGCATTCGAAGGAGAAGAAGATGATCCTACAACTATTAGTTTTGTTTCAAGTGTATTTTTCTCTATCTTTTCTATTAAACACACACTTAACTATTAGGTGGACCTCAGAGATAACAGAGGTGACGAAGAAAAAGCACTGTTTAGGAAGTGTGCACAAAAGCCAGATCTATAAATCTCTTCTGATCCTGATGCTGTGAGAAAAAAGATTGAGAAAATAAATAAAGCAGACTTAATTATTATGTTACACACTTTGTTTTATATACTTTTTTTAAATGTTTTATTTTACAATTTGACATGAAAATTGTAAAATAAAAGCATAAAAAAAATCTTTTCAAACGTTGGAATGTTACATGAAAAGTTGTGAGTGTATTTTCATTAAAATATTTACTTTGTTTCAGTGCCACTAAAATATTTGTTAATGGCTGCTGGGTTGGCATACACAGAGACCCTGATCATCTCATGACTACCCTTCGAAAACTCAGGAGAGAAATGGATGTTATTGTGTCAGAGGTGCGTTGTCATTAATATGTTAGAATCGTAAATATGCAATATGTATGATATATGTGAGAGGTCCGGTTCAAATCCGGCTTGGCCCAAAATGTTATTATCAGAAAAGTTTCACATGGGGTCAGGAGTAAGACAAGGTTACGTACTATCTCCGCTGCTGTTTATCACGTATATTGACCACATCTGTAAAATAGCTAACACCAGCGAAGGAAACAACCTCGGAGAGCTCTTAAATGAATTTTTTTTGCAGTCGATCAGGCAATCATATCAACAACAGAAGAACAGCTACAACAACACATCAACAGACTCCAGTTAGCATGTAACGAATACAACATGAGAATAAACAACGACAAAACAGAAGTAATGACATTTGCCAGAGAGGAAAGCACTACCAATATCTCTATCGACAATCGCCCACTAAATTAAGTAAAAGACTTCACATACCTTAGGAGCATTTTTTAGCAAACGGAAGAATAACTAATGAAATTCAACACAGATGCAACAAAGCAAATCAAATGATAGGGCAAATGGCGCCAATTTTAAGATGCAAACATGTCACCATGAACACAAAAGAGCAATGTTCAACACAATCTTTCTCCCACATTATGTTACCAGTGCCAAACCTGGACGCTGACAACAACGATAGAAGAAAACTAGTCACGACAGAGATGAAGTGTCTACGCAGAATGCTGGGTGTAACAAGAAGAGACAGGTTGAGAAATGAAGACATCAGGAAAAAGTGGGTACAACATCAGTACTAGACTTCATCAAGAAGCAACAAATTAAATGGTTCGGCCATGTAAGCAGATTACCATCAGACAGTGCACCTCAAAGAGCGACGTTGCTCGATACAATGGATACAAAGTAAAAGACCGGCCACGCAAAAGATGGACCTCAGAGATAACAGAAGCGACAAACGACACCATTTATGAAGTGCACACAAAAGCCCATTCTAGAAATCTCTTTATCCTGACGCTGTGAGGTCAAACAGGATTGGAGAAAAGAAACCATTCTACTCAAATCCATGTAGTAGTATCTGTATGTGTTTGTCAGTTTCTGCTTTGTTCCATATAATGTATACCATTTATATAGTCTTGGAGGAAGAAGAATCTACCTGACATCATCCAACGCTTTGCACCTGCAGAGGTGTTATTCAATAGTGTCTTATGGTTGAATTCTTTTCATGTGATTAGTAAGTGGTAGGTTTTAGGTTCAGAGATGAAACTGGTGCTCTGATCTCTTTTTTTAAGGGGATTGATGTTGGAGTTTGCCTTGTGTCTCCAAACTTTACTTCTATTGTCTCCCATGACTTATCTGTCCAGTAAAAAATTATGTATTTGCACTTTTGTTAATTTTGAGTGTGCTATTTTGAGCAATGTTGTTTTCTCATTTGACAAGTTTATTTGTATATTAATTTCCTCAGGTGTCTATGATACGTGACTTTGCTGATAAGGAGATTCGCATTTATACTGATGCAGGAAGAATTTGTCGACCATTACTGATTGTAGAAAATCAGAAGATGCTTCTCAAACAAAGTCACATCAAACAATTGAAACAGAGGGAGTTCAACAATTACAGGTATGTTGAGAGTTATGCAGCAATGAAATAATATTTTGAGTTTTACTTTTTATACTGTTAGAGAATACTGCTAAAACTGAGATCGAACCTAACATCATCTCTACACCAAAGATTGATTGCTATGGATCAGGAACAGTATCAGTGACTTGGACATGTTTAACATAACCAGAAGAGATAAAATACGAAGCAATGACATTAGAAGAACTGAAGCCATGATTTGGACACAAATTTACTTAGATGCACTACTCATCATCAAGGTGCGTATCCTTTATAGGATGTTGTTCTCTTTGCAGCACATCTGAAATTCACTCTGTCTCTAGCCAGTACACCCACTTCTTCAATGGTCATATTCATGATTTCTTTAACATCCTATAGGCATCTTCTTGGTTTGCCTCTGTGTCCTGGGACCCTGCCCTCTAATATTGTTCTCTCCAGGCCATCGTGACGCTTGTTGTGACCAAAGTATCTAATTTTTCTGTATAGTATGTTGTTTATCAGCCAATTGTCTTTAACATTCATTACTTTCAGGACATCTGTGTTCTTTCTTTTTTCTGTCCATGGTATTTTGTAGGATCTTTCTGTAGTATTTAGTTTCGAAGGACTGGATTTTTGTTCTTGCACTACTACTGTTGGGGTAAACATTGCATTATTAATCTCATATGATATGAGATTATTGGTGACAAGACAGCAACTTGGCCATATATGTTTTCGCATGAAGATCTCAATTTAAATTTCAAAATACTAGGAATCATGCAGACCTGTTTGACTTTGTTGTTTATCTGTTTCATATTAAGCGTCCATATATTACAAAATGTTCCCCAAAAATCTCAAGTTATATAGTTTTAAAACTTATGAATTTTCAATTCCAATGCTGTATCAATCCTAACATATTCCAGCGAGAGTTGGAAAATGACTAAAGATATAGAACGTAAGTTGAAAGTATTTGA
Organism: Arion vulgaris; assembly: GCA_020796225.1. NCBI lineage: Eukaryota > Metazoa > Mollusca > Gastropoda > Stylommatophora > Arionidae > Arion > Arion vulgaris. Next base: position 53,539,124 of record CM036756.1, on the reverse strand, counting down.
AAATAGATGTTTGCGATAAATAATGGACATAAAATGGAACGCATTCAGGAGAAGTGATGAAATCAAAGAGATGTCTGGTCAACCGCTAGTAACAATTGTTATAAGAAAGAGAAGATGGTGATATGTTGGGAATACTCTAAAAAGAAATGATCAAAGAATTACAAAGCAGGCATTGAAGTGGGACACAAGGGTTCAAGAAAGAGAGTGCACCCAAGGGAAAGGCTGAAACTAACTTTACTGAGAGGCAAGCAATATCGGACTCAATTTCGTAGAAGAACTTGAGCAAGTTACTCAGGATAGATAGAACAAAATTACCCTAATGTAATGTACGAGTGGAATATAATGCAGAATTATATTCCAAAATGGAAGGATTCACACAGACCTGTTTGACTTTGTGTTGTCCATTTGTTTTCACATTAATATTGTTGTGAGTCATATAGACCTATTTGATGATTCTGTTTCCATTTTGTCTGCCTCATAGATTTATAATTTCTTTCTTTGTGGTGTTTAAATGAAGTTCTTGTATAAATATTTATTGTCTAACACTCTCATGTCCTGGTTTCATTAGTTGGCAAGATTTAGTTGCTAGTGGTGTGGTGGAATACATAGACCCCCTAGAGGAAGAGACAATTATGCTTGCCATGACTCCAGCTGACTTCATGCAGCAAGAAGGGAAAGATGTCTCATATTGTTCTACATATACTCACTGTGAAATCCATCCAGCAATGATCTTGGGTGTCTGTGCATCTATTATTCCCTTCCCTGATCACAACCAGGTATGTGCTATTTTAGTGCGCATCTTTTCATATGTTAGTGACATTATTATTTAAATAAGCATACGGATAATGTCCTCAACGAACAACTATTCTATTGGCCACAACAAATAAAACAAACTAACTAATGACCAAGCTATGTGAAAAAACAACATTATGCAAACGTGCAGAATCTTTTTGACAAGAGACTAAGGAGTGAACTTAAAGGCAAGAGAGACAATTGCAAACTCAGAAGTTGTCACAGTAACACACATGCCAATTGATCCTCTGTAAGGATGGAAAAAGTCCATATATATATGAATATATTTGATTATTTATAATATGGGGAAACGGGTACAATGAAGTTAATCCTTTTAAACATATCATTAATTATGGCAGTTCAGAAATATAGACTAGCATAGGCCAAACATAATTAATTATTATTAATTATAAGCTTAACATACACCACATCTGTGTGCCATCAACTTTACTATATGGATAAGAATAATGGCGAATGACAGAACAAAATATTTATAAACTTTCCAAACTTCTATACGACTGCGGAAGCACTGCACTGAGATGGAACACCAGAGGATAAAGAAAATGTGAAAGACTCAAACCACCTGGGGGAGAGCAGGAACTGGAAAAAATGAATTGCGGCTGAATCACAATACAGAGGAATGCCAAGGATAGAGAATGATGTGTTTTTGTTGCTCACCTAAAGTTTAGAGGAGAGATTTGGCATAGAGTCACTTAAAAATCATAAAGAAATTTGAAGATATTATATTCACTAAGTCATATTAATATTTTCCAACTCATAAAGGGAGTCACAGTATGTTTAATTGCTTGAAACTAGTGAATCTTCTTTGCATTCGTTTTTCTATGGGACCAATTTAATCATTTTTATTGTGATATGTAATTGATCTTTGACAAGAAGGACTAACTTTAAACCCCTGCTGGTAGGCCCTTACTTGTGTAGTATCATACACATGTAGGTCAGGGCTTTCATTATTCTCCTACGGGAAATGTTTTGAGTCAAGTCTCGCTAAAGTCAGTTTCCCAGACTTCCCTTCCTTTGTACAAGTTCTCTTAAATGATCCGAAACTGTTGTATAACTTATTTATCATGGCCGTTCGTTGAAGTGGGAATTTTTAGACACAACCTGACTTCGATAGTAGAGAAACACTGGAAAGTAGAGACACCCAGTGTGATGTTGATCCCGTCATTAATCATGTGCTGTTAGGCAAAGAAAAATATGACATATTCCATAAAATAAGAATGATACTTCTTCTAACGCTCCATATCGGCCACTCTGTTAACCACTCTATGTGATCTGAGACTAAGAACGATTGTACACTGTGCCAGTTATTCACCTACAAGTAGGCCAGTTATTCACCTAAAATAGCACATTGATTTCTGCAATACTTTTTATTTACTAGGGTGACTTCCCTAGGTCCTACATCAGTCGCCTCTTACGACCTGCCTTGTAGGTTGCAGTGGTATTATTCTTTGCTTCTCATGCAGGCCCCTATACCAAACAGACTAAAAATGATACAAAAACAGATTTTTACTTGGTACATTTTATGGCATCTCTCACTGAATGTTTTTCATTTCTTCTTGCAGTCCCCACGTAACACATATCAGTCAGCTATGGGTAAGCAGGCTATGGGTGTATACATCACAAACTATCATGTTCGCATGGACACTCTAGCTCATGGATTGTTTTATCCACAAAAGCCACTTGTAACTACCAGATCAATGGAGTACTTGAGATTTCGAGAGTTGCCAGCAGGTTTGCTTCTTTCTATTTGTTTTGTCTGCTGTGTTTTACATAAACTGTAATATTTCGTTGATTTGTTTAATTATGCTATTGCTATTATAATAAGATTAATTAATTAGCTTGGCAAGGATACAGATTATCTCCTAATCTGTTCTCTCTCTGCACAGGGAAACATTTTGAGATCAATAAGCAAGATTAGCGATATTATATTCCTCTCGTTCCATTTTATCTCCCACTTCAATCCTTGCTTGTTATTCATTGATCATTTCTTCTCAGAGTATGCCCAACATATCCTATTTCCTCTTTCCATAAACAGTTGTTACTAGTGGTTGTGCAGACATTTCTATGAATTCATCACTTCTCCTAATTTCATTCAATTTTATGCTAATTATTTTTCCAATGCTTCTATTTTCAAATGCATTCAACTTACTTTCTATATCTTCATTCATTTTCCAACTCTTGCTGGCATATGCTAGGATTAATACTACAGTGGAATTTAAAATTCATAATTAAAAAAAAAAATGATATAATTTGAAGTTTCGTATTTTATTTAGACTTTTAAAGCTGACGTTGCTTTGACAATTCGTAGCAGTTGGACAATTTCTTTTTAAATATTCCCAGTACAATCAAAATTGCTACCCAAATATGTGAACTGCTTTGTTATTTTTACCATTTTGGATTCAAGGGTGGTAACTGCATTTCTTGCCATGGTGTCTTCATTATAGTTATCTTTTCATAGCTTATCTGCAGTCCAACTTTTAATGCTATGGATGACAAGTTGTCTGTTTTTCTTTGCATATCTTGTTGTTTTTACTTCACAAGGCAATATCATCTGCAAAATCAAAATTTTCCCGTTGATTAATTTCTACCAAATTGATGCCAGTTTCACCCTTGCAACATTTTCTCATCGTCCAGTCTGGTCACTCCTAACAATAGTGGGGTAAAATAATTTTTCCCTACTCTGGTTTCAACAATAAACCAGTTGTTTTAGCCATCGTCAGTGCAGACACACTGTAAACTATCACACAGGCTTTTGATAATGTGTATTATTTTAGCTGGTATTCCGTAGCATCTCAGAATACTCCATGGGGTCAAAGGCGCGTTTGGATAACGCCGTGCCAGGATTAGTGGAGCTGGTACTAATCTAGACCTTGTGCCCCCCCCTCCACACGCTGACCCTGGAAACAGACTTTGGTTCCGGTCGTCTAAGGGGCAGGGATCGAGGGAGAGCTACTAGTAGTAGTGCAAGAACGGAGAAGAAATGCAGGTACAAAAATTACGAAAAAAATGCATGCATCTCCTGGCCGATGTCTGTAGAAACAAAGCCCAAGTTTTGCAGAAACGTAAGAAAACAGCAGAGTACGAGACGATGGCGAACTAAGAAAATTCCCGGAGTAAATGACCCAACCACATTGCCGCCTACGGGCAAGAGTCCATAAGAATGAAAATAAACATGAAGGGATGAGAGGTGCATCCCAAAATAGAGATGTGGGCCTACATGGGGCGAAACTAGGAGCCCTGTGCACAAGTCAAGCTGAGTGTTAGTGCAGTCCCGAGGTACGGTAAACGTGACGACAAATGTGAACACAACGGTCGTACCACAAGTAGCAGCTTCCCGGCCGATGGGATAGGCTTCACACAAAGGGATGAAAGGTGCATCCAAATTGGAAAAGAGGACCAGCTCCCCCGGAGTAAAGGGTCGCAAGCAAATGCCAGCTGTGGGGCAAGAATAAATAAGAACGATGCGAAACGAATCAAAAGTCTCGGCAAGTATCTCAGGAAAACACGATAGCGCAGCATCGTGACGCTACATGGGAAGGTTGCGGCAAACTCCGTACATGAGGCCAAGCGCAGAGAAACCTATTGGGTAACGTTGGCAGAGCGCAAATCCTAAAGTTGCGTTTAGTGCCTATGAAACTGCCCTCCCTGGGACAACCGGGCAGGTACTGTGCAAAGCAACTAACATCCCCAGAAGAACTGAGGTGGGTGATCTTGACGAGCGCAAAATTTCAGTTGAGTTGCTAGCTTCGATTGAAACAACCCTATAGAATATCTGTGCGCAACCCCAGACCAGTGTTTCCCGGAGGCAGGAAAAATGCAGAGTAAAATCCTTGTAAATTGCCAAGTAACAACACGCGCCCGAAGCGACTTAGAATACTCTTACTCAGAAACAAACTCACTGTGGATAGAAAAGTATGACCGATAATGCAAAGGCGTGACTGGTACAAATCCAAACATTGGCTAAGGGAAATACTTTTCAGACGCGATCATCCTACACAGATGTCGTCCAGACGCCATGGCTCAGATCACATAAAGGCTAAGCATACCGCCAACATATGATGTTTTTGACAAAGCAATACAAAAAGGTGATACTTCCTGTGACTAGCCCGAGAAGGGTCGAGGTCGCTCGGGTTTTTACCAGAGCGACCTCACTCAGTCAGCGCATGTAAGCTAATGCTCTTTGGCATGGATCTAAGCCCAAATTTACAGCACTAAAAGATCATTAAAGAGTGGTTACCTTACGATGCGTATGAAATGACCTCACCAAAGGCAGGACAGCCGTTAGAGAAGTCATCCGTTCTGCCTTCAGTAAACTAACTCTGTCCAAGAAAGAGTTACAAGGAAAACAGGTCTCCTGCATGATAACTCTTGAAGGATCTAAGCTTCAAGTACCTCGAAGTCGTGAGGCTGTCCATATGGTTGAGGGATGCCTGTAAAAGGGTAATATAGGCCCACACAAAAATCAGTCAGAAGCACAATTAACAGCTGGCGAACGAGGAAGAAGAATATTCCACAGGGAGATTCTGTGTAGACTATCAAAGGCCTTTTTAAAATAAATACAATTTAAGATGATAATTTGTTGCTGCTTCTCAATATGTTCCTCTAAGATTAGTTGTAATGTATATATTTGGTATAAGCAGCTTCTCCCAAGTCTAAAACCAGCTTGTTCCTATCTCAGTGTTGTATTCACTGCTCCATAGATTCTATTGAGAAGGATTTTGCAAACAGTATTGGTCATTACTGACAATAGTTTGTTCCCTCTCCAGTTGTTGCAATCTTTGAGATCACCTTTTGGGGATCTTAACGATTATTCCTTTCCCCATTGTTCGGTGACTGTTTCTCCTTCCCATATTAAAAAAAAAATTTCTTGCACCCGTCTAATTGCTGTGTCATTAAAATCATTGGGCAACTACATAGAGGACTACAGATAGAGAACATTCTGGACAGCTTAATATATCATTGTATTGTACTTCCAAATTCTATCAAGTTAAAGAATAATTGATAATATACAGTATTTTGTCCATACATGGGATTTTCTGTTTGATTCTACTTTCCATTAGTTTTTAGACATTTACAAATCTGTTTATCTGTTGGAACCATTTTTGACGTAGAACTATCATCTCTGATTCATTTTTTGTTTAGATGGTGAAATTGATCCCGTAACCCATTCACTCTAATTTGTTGCATTCCTTCCTGATGCTTTTATTTTGCAATGTATACTAAATTAGAGCATCTGTAGCTTAAGTGGTAGTGAGCTTGATCACAACCCAAGCGTGCCTGATTCAAACTCCGCGGCAGGCAGTTTGGCAGCAAATTGTTTCCGTGGATTTTTACGAAAAGTAAAAATAGACCCCACCGTCCAGAAAGCAATGACAAACTACTGAATGTATAAGTGGTGCCTAGAAAATCAACGGCTCGTTTACTGGGGTTGATGGCTATGCCCTATAAAGGATATGCGACGATTTTCATTTTCATACTAAATTAGCCAGTATACTGGCATTAGGTCATCTTAAAAAATACAATGATCCAGTATAATGTCTTAGAAGGGCGAAGGGGTTAAGTCAGTGTATCTAAGAGGTAAAAACTTTCAATTTTCCTTTAATTTTTTTACCAGGGATAAACTCTGTTGTGGCAATTGCTTCTTATACTGGATACAATCAAGAGGATTCTGTTATTCTGAATGCATCCGCTATTGATCGAGGATATTTCAGGTATCTTGAATTAAATGTGACTTGACCATTCATTAAAAGACATTGCAGTTTTAGCACACATTTCTTTCTAAACATAATTTTTAAATAATAACATGAGTAGGACTAGGCATCCATGGAATCAAACAAGGAGTATGTTTAACCAGCAAGCCATTAGAACCTTCATCTTGCATACTCTGTGACATCTGCTTGGAAATACTGAGCACCTATCATTCAGCTTGATATATGCTCAACTCAACAACACTGCTTTTATTTATACTTGTATGCATGTTTCTTACTGAGAAGTATTTCAGACAGCTGACAGCAGTGATATTTTTATTATAAATTTGTAGAGATTAAGGTTTGCTAAAGATCTATCCCAGAAATTAGAAATACCTAAAACAAACCATACTTTTCTCTAGTGATCCATTCATTGGATCCAGTATTTCATTTTTCTATCTTGGCTCTGCCAAATAAGCGAGCATCTAGTAAAGAAATAAAAAATGTACCCCAGAGTTTACTGTGTTATACTGTAGACTGAGTAAAGAAAGACTTGAGAAACCACTGACAGAGCAAGTCATTTAATAGATGCAGGCAATGCTAGATTCACCATCACAGAGACATGTCTCAATCCTCATCAAGACTTGTAGGTAGTATAAAATATGTAATATTGTATATGTATGTATATGTCCTTTTTAGTTTTTACAGTCATTTGGCAAGTGTGTAGCTGATGACCTCTTAGTGTGTTCCTGAAAGACTTATCACCCTTGTGCAATGTTGTTCTTTACACATCTCAACCATCAGACAGCCTTGATTATCCAGTGGGACCGACAGAAAAGTCCCTACTGAGGCTCCCAGATATCCCTACACCTGAACAGTAGTCTGCAAGAATTGGATAAGAAATCTACATAAAACTTTTCCCACAAATTGTGAAACATATCAGCCGTAACAGGTTGGATAGCTAACAATGGGAAACCTTTGCAATATTCATTTAATGATTATGCTCAAGATATTTTACACGCAAAGGGACTTCCGCTGTGGTTCATCCTGGATTAATGGTGACAGCTCATCACTGCATTTGGACTTCTTAACATGAAAAACTGGTCACAGAACACAAGACAAAAAAATTCGCTTTGTGAAATGATAACACAAAACCAACCTACTTTAAAACTGACATTTTAAAAAGTCACAAAAAGCTAGTTTATTCATGATTATACTATGACAATAACGAAGAAGAAGACTGACATATGTTGCCTTGTAATTAATTATCAGTAGAAAGTTGATGTAGAATTATTCTAAACTTTTTTTGCAGATCATTTTTCTTCCGCTCATACAAAGAAGCAGAATCAAAGAAGGGTCTAGACCAGGAAGAAATTTTTGAGAAACCCAATAGGGAGACATGCCAGGGTAAGTAGTAGACTTCTTCTTCTTGTGATTGTTATTTAGATGATTATATCATCAGATGTGTTCTTGTGATGAAGTCAACTATTGTCTGAAGCTCATCTTTGATGCCATGTCATTTTTGAATGTGGCAACATAACTAAGTGAGGCTCGGTAGGTCGATCAACAGCATAGGTTTTTATCGGACGTTATAATCATCATATATAAGGGTGAGACACATGATACTATGCTTTCTAGTGCGCCTTCTGGTCTAGTATCACTAACTTCAGCACCTGTTCGGACAGAGAAAAGGCTCATGTCTAACCTCCTTATTCAAGCTAAAACGAACACAGCATGTCGGCAAAGGTCAGCTGTGAAACAATGAACTCCATCTAACCCCAGCATTGCCATCCATTGAAAACAATATTCCCACAATGAACTTACATTTCTCATGTACAGAATTGAAAACATGAACTAGCACAAACACAGGAATATGGCGGGATAGTCTGAATATAAGGCTACCATGATTTGGACAGAACCGCTCGCCGTCATCTTGGAACCGAAAGTCAGTAGTAAACTAGTTATAAAGGTTTCATGAAATCTTGGTCTGTACATGCTTGTTGTGTAGTTTGAATCTTTACATTCTGTTGTTTTCTCTGCACACACATGATTCACTATTCTCTGTGCTGATGACATTAGCTGTTATTTATTTTGCCAGGTATACATGGAGTAAATCTGAAATGTTTTGACTTTTTTCAGGGATGAGAATGGCCATTTATGAAAAGCTAGATGAGGATGGCATTATTGCTCCAGGCACTCGTGTCTCTGGAGACGATGTTCTGATTGGAAAAACCATGACTCTTCCAGCAAATGATGATGAGGTGATTACTATACACAACCACATTTCTTATTTTGCTATTCCATGTGTACCATTTTAAATATAACATGTTTGAATTATGAAACCACTGGACATTAAATCATGGATATTATCTGCCATTAAAAAGTGTCATGATTTGTGTGACATGATTCCATACCCAAATCACTCCCATAGCTATTATGTTAACAGGTGTTTGACTCCCAATAGGTACTTGCAACTTGGATAGGCCTGCATGGTGGTTTTTGGTTCAAAGAGAAATCCATATTCAGAATTGACATTTCAGGAGCTTGAAAAATTACATTTTTGGACCACTCCTACAGGAGTACGGGCTGCTAAAAGTCTTATCTAAAAATTAGAAATGCTTGCATTCAAGTCAACCGTACCTTCTTGAGATTTCCAATTATTGAATCCAGTACTCCTTTTTTCTACTAAAATATCTCTGGTAAAATGTGAGGAACAAAAACTCTGTACTGGGATTAAACTCTAGAATAAATCCTATAGAAACTTCTGACAGAGCAAGGTCTCTAACAAAACAAATGTTGCATGGACATATCCTAATCCCCATCAAGACCTGTCTGGTGAGCACACTCCAGCTCAAAGATAAAAATAGTAGACTACTCGTCAAACTTATGATGTCCTTGATCGGGTAGTGTTAGAATGTTCAAGAACATTGACTGGAAGACTTGATATCTTCCCCCACCGAAGATGAAACTTAACATCCCTAACAATTGAATGGAATGACTATACCCATATATCTTTCATAGAATGATGCTGCGACTGTCATTCATTACTTATTCTTCTTCTTGTGTTCACCCGCTATGAATTCAGGCATAGACAAGACTACCTATGACGCTACCTACTGATTTTGCGTGACGCCTACTTTCCTTTTAATATTATTATTTTTATTAGTATTAGTGTCCCTCACCATACAGACAAGCCTTCTACTTCAAAAGGTACTTGAAGTTTATATTCTCAAGTATTGATCTGGATTATGCCGTGTGGTGAAGGGGCCCAAGGAAGTAAAATAGTACCACTGCAACCTACAAGACATGTCGTAAGAGGCGACTGAGGTAGGGGCCTAGGAAGCTACCCTAGTAAATAAAAGCATCGCAGAAATTGGATGTTTGGCCTACTTGTAGGCGCATAACTGGCACAACGTACAATCGCTCTTAGGCTTGTATCACATAAAAATCACACTGAGTGGTTAACAAGTGGTCGATATGGAGCGTTCGAAGATCTGGATCATTACTGAATTCATGGAGACAATTCATGTTTCAATTTCTGAGTATGAGAAACTGATCACAGAGGAAGAAGATAGTAGTAAATATCAGGTAATCGATGCAAATTTGTTTAAAATGTGAATGTCGTAACCATGTGCTGAAAGTTATTATTTTTTCATTTAGCTGGACAGTACTGCCCGTCGATTCAGCAAGCGAGATGCTAGTACTTTCATGAGACGCACTGAGACAGGCATTGTGGATCAGGTATGGAGAGTACAGAAATAATTTCTGTTTTTCTCATTTTCTAACATATCACACAGAGTGGTTAACAAGTAGCCGATATGGATCATTCGAAGAAGAAGCACACTAGTCACCTCCTTATACACCAGAGAGGTGCAACAGCACACATCTGAGGATGTTATCATCGCTTGAGATGGTTATCTATTGTTATTATTAACCCAAATGATTATACAAGAACATATATTTACTAATATTTTTTTAATCAACTCACATGAAGTCGGGTAACTAATTTATTTACCTTGTAGTTACACATATATCATTCATTTATACACCTGCTGTCATATTTCTTAACAGTTTTGTTTGTCCTGATATAGGTCATGGTCACCATCAATAATGAAGGTTACAAATTCTGCAAGATTCGTGTGCGAACTGTGAAGACACCTCAGATTGGAGACAAATTTGCTAGTCGTCACGGCCAGAAAGGAACATGTGGGATCACTTACAGACAGGAGGTGATCATTTATTATCTCATTAAATGTTATCAGAAATAAATATCTTTCAACACTAGTATAACAGTACAATAGATAATTGAGATATTTTGGATACAATAAGAAAAATGATGAGGAGAGTCTGGCCGAATGGAATAGTGCACAGGCTCCCATTCAGGAGACCTGGGTTCAATGCCCAAGGATTTTTTTCTGTCAGGGGCATATAGAAAAATTATAACCTGAACAGTTTCGCACTGTACCAGCCATGCAACCATTCAATTCTCACACTCATCCCCCGCCGCCCGCCCTACGAGGTTCACCTAAAAGCTTAAATAAAGACACACTGTTGAAATGAAAACCTTCTTGCAAGGAAAGGTGAAGGACATGAGAGCAATGGGGAAGACAGAGATATTGATGTATTTGAAAATACTTGTAAAATCAAGTCAAGAACCTTGTGTTTTCATATCATGTTGTATTGGACACTGCAGACTCAACAGGCACTTATATAGACTTTGAATAAGTCAAACAGCTCTGTGCCAGTGTCAGCAGGTGGAACAGACACTGAAGCATGTACTACAAGACTGTCCTCTCCAGGATGAGCTGAAAAGCAACATGTTTCCACACCCAGTTGACCTGAAAGCTTTGGGGAAACCTGAGACCTAAAGCTGACTGTCAAGTTTGTGGTCCACAGTAAACTAAATGCATGACCAGATATTGCTGAAGAAGAAGATATCATATTGTATATTAGGGAATACTGTGTTATGATGTATTTTTCTTTGACCAATGTCACGCAATGTAATCAGCATTACAACAACATAATAATCCCTCTGAGTAAGTTCAGTATTGGGATGTCACTAGTTGCTAGTAGTTGAAAGGAACATTATGCTGCTGCCTTAGGGACTTCCAAAGGTTGCATTCATTGTTGTTTGTGGTGTTTGTAAACATTCTGCGATATGAAAGGGCAATTCTATGTTTGAATTCACAACTCCATTAAACATAATCAATCTAAGTGGAAATTCCAGATCATTCTTTTCACTTAACTTGATTCTTACATTTCAGTATTGTTAGATTAAGATGAACTCATTTTTTCTAACACAACACATGAAGACAAGGTCACAAGTTAAATTTAGCACGGAGGAATAACAGTATTGTTAAAACTTTTCATTAAAAAATAACCATGGACTCTGAATCATATAAAATTGTTAAAAATCATCAAACATTCGTAATACAAATTTACGATTTATGATTTCCCATCAGAGCTAGTCAGCTATATTCTAGAAGGGCTGTGTCAACGTAGACGCCGATCTTTTTTTGTCCATCAGTATCAATGCTGGAAATGTCAGCTGTTTCCTTTTAGTTCTTATTAGATTACCACACCATTTATCCATTTCTGGAATTGATCTGTGAGCTGGACTCCTTCAGATAACTTATAATGTCTATTGAATATGTTTGACCATTTCTTATTTATTTGAACCAGTCTTGCATGTGAGCGTCTGTAGCGCAAGCGTAGTGAGCTCGATCACAAACCCAAGCGTACCTGGTTCAAACCCCACGGTGGGCAAGTTTGGAAGCAAATTCATTTCCGTGGGATTTTTATGAAAGGTAAAAATAGACTGAACGTATAAGTGGTGCCTAGAAAAATCAACTACTCATTTACTGTGGTTGATGGCTACATCCTGTAAAGGATATGCCAGGATTTTCTTTCTTGCATGTTACTATATCAGCCAAAGTCTATTCTCCAGTCTGGTGCACTGATTATGTGCTATCTTTGTTGGGTAAATGTTGAACTACACAGTTGCTAATAGTGAACCCTGTATATATGTGTATAGAACTGACATGTGTTCCACAAATATATTCATATAATGTAATCATAGCTTTGTTTGCTACTGCAGGACATGCCATTTACTTGTGAGGGCATTACTCCTGACATCATAATCAACCCTCATGCCATTCCATCTCGTATGACAATTGGTCACTTGATTGAGTGCCTGCAGGGTAAAGTTGCAGCCAACAAAGGAGAGATCGGTGATGCCACCCCTTTTAATGATACAGTTAATGTGCAGAAAATTTCCAAGCTACTTCAACGATATGGCTACAATTTACGTGGCAATGAGGTTAATTTTGTTTTGTATATATTATTAAATGTTCTATAATATACGACAGTTTCAGCTCTCTATTCCACTGGAAATTATAAAGATAGATAGGAAGGTTTTAAAGACTCTGCATATTCTTCTCCATTTGCACTGTGGCCTTTGATATTGTGTCACAGTTTAAAGTACTATATCTTTTTTTCCTGCTTGACAACATCCATTTTTACCACAGCATTTTGGGGATGAGGCGCGTCTGACCGAATGGATTAGAGCTCTGCTCCCATGTGAGAGACCCATGTTTAATCCGCGATATGACCAAGGATTTTTTGTTGTTGTGGGCATAAAATAAAAATCCTATCCTGAACAACTTCAGGACGACTGCACTAGCCATGCGGCCATTAAATTCCCAGGCTCTCGTCCACTGCCCTAAAAGCGGTACTACAGGCAGTAATGATAGTTTTATTTTTGGGACAGTGTCTGTCTTCTCTTTTTGATCCCTACTAGCTTTTCTGACTGCATTGATGCATCCTGTTACCAGGTCCACTTATTGAAAGTTGAGTAGGGGGTTTATAAACCACATTTTGTAACCTTCTAAGAGTAATGATAATATTGTGGAAGTTCCTGTGCAGTGTGTGTTTTTGATCTGTAGTAACCTGCATATATGCTTTGATTTTGGTTATAGCTTGATGAGGTAGTGACAGAATGCTAGGCATATATATCTCATCTTCACAATGGGTTATTTCATAACACCCTTTTTATTTTGCACAGAAGGAAAAGTCATATTGATTGTGTGGGAGAGTTAAAATTAAGAGATATTCACGGTTTACACCATCTTGAAGACTTGGGAAGAATTCTGCAAATGTTTTTGAGCAATTTATATCTTCATTAGTAGAATACCCACAAAATCTCTGGGTTGGGGCATACACGGATGAGTTATCAGAAAACACAGTAAATAATGGAGGAGCAGGAGTGTACTCAAACAGTGTTAGTGATATGATCAAAGTACCAATGGGGAAATTCTGTCATAATTATGATACAGAAATCCAGGCAACTGAGAACTTTTGAAAATCAAGATTGGTCCACAACATGTTGTATTTTTCACAGGTGCAAAATCAGCACTCCAAGCACTACAATCCAGAAAATTGTCACTTCTACAGACCCTAGTGGCTGAAATGTGCAACCAGCACAAGGTCATCTTGCAGTGGATACTGTGGAATACCAGGAAATAAGACAGCAGACCAACTGGCCAAGGAAGGTGCTGCAGGAGAGCAACTGGATGTACCAGTTATCTATAATCAAAAGAAAAGGATAAATTAAATTCATCAAAAAGTCACCAATACTAATGCCAAAATATGAGCAGATTAGAACAAGTTATTCTGCGCCTCAGAACAGGACACAATTGAATCTACAGCACTGTAAAGAAAACTGCATTGACTTCTGTGGGAACTACAAAAGACATTCAAGTTGATACAAAGAGACAACATTGGATATATATATATATATATATATATAATATTTCAAGTAAACGGAAGGTAGATATCGATTTATAAAACATTTAATATCAGATACAAAAGATTGGTTATTGGTTACTCAACTAACATCACAGCACTCTGGGCAGACACATAGGTGCTCAGTCTACCCTAACAGATGTCGAGGGGTATGCATACTGATGGTTGCTGTGGCTTGCTAGTTAAAAACACTCCATTTCCTCCACCTCAAGCATCCAGCTCTACTTGTGCAATGTGTAATTCCAATCTCCTTAAATTGCTGGATTGATTCAACTTAATTTTTAATGTCCTCATCCAACAGTAGGTCACCAAGAGACCGAAGAACATCTACATTATCCATCCTAAACTCCCAAACAATCGATGCTTTTGACTCATACAAAAAATTCATGGGTCAAATCACTGATGGTGATACTTATTCAGAACAATTTGTTAGAGATAACAGCTCAATGCCTGGGGAGAATGTTATAGGCCACTTCTATAGAGAATCTTCCATTGGTTTGTATTATACTTGGTAATTGGTGCAGTGATTTTGTTTGTATGTGATGTGTATAACATATAGATTAATATTTTCTTCCAGGTTTTGTACAATGGTTTCACTGGACGTAAGTTGAATGCACAGGTGTTTCTTGGCCCTACATACTACCAGCGTCTAAAACACATGGTGGATGACAAAATTCACTCCAGAGCTCGAGGTCCTGTTCAGATACTTAACAGACAACCTATGGAGGGCAGATCACGGTAATACATTTATCTTTTGCTATGTCTAAATTATTTTACATAGAGTGGTGCGGTGTTTGATGACAACTGGAAAAATCAAGTGTGGACTAGATAAGAGGATGACAGGGAATCAAAATTCTGGGCAACCTAGCTTCGTAACTTTAAAAAATAGAGAACATGTTCTCAGAAACATGTGGTTATATTGGATAATACAGGGTGTTCAACTTAAAAGCAGCCCCAGTGATAAATAGAAATTTGCCAGGTACGCATTGCATCTCCGTCTATTTACTATTTAAACCGGTTATGACTAGCTTGTCCTACGTCACATTTGTTCATTGCTCGGCCCTTCCGCACTACAATTACACACCATCACACAACCTTGACCTATACTACGTCATAACTGAACCTTCTCATTTCCATATATATATATGCCAGAGTAGCTCCATTCATGGGCTGCTTTTAAGTTGAACACCCTGTACTTTTTTAGGCAGAATTTTTCTTAGTCAACATCACTACTGATGGTAATCAGGATAGATATTGCTGGAGATCCACAATCACATGCACCATCCAGCATGGCACATGATGATGATGAAGCTGTGGAATGATCAGTGGATGGTAGACTGCAGACTTCATTTTTGCCATTGATTATATACATTGTATTGTGTGTATTCCCTATGACAGTGATTTTTAAATAACTTCTATCATAAAAATGTCACTGGAAGACATAAAGATGTAGTTGTACAGGAAAAATGTTTAGATTATCATAGTCAAGTTTCTGGGAACTGGAGAGAATTGACAACTATGCGCTAAGAGTGTCCCTCATAAGTGTTCTACTTGAAATTGTCAATAGCAAATCACTTATACAGGAAACTTTGAGGGACGATTCCAAATTTTCTCTCAACTCAGAAAGTTTGGTCACCCATTTTAATCTAGGCTATTTTGTAATTTACTAAACTAGCAATTGAAAACATTGTTTTTGTGGGAATATACTTGCTAAAGGTAAAATTTTGCTGTGGCGATGACTTTGCAGCATGTTTTTTTTAATGTTTAAATGCCACAGGTTCTTTTATGTGCTGAAACTGAACACAGAACCTTAATTTTGTTGTCCATCCTTGATCTTCTTTGTGTTCGTTCTTTACGATCAATTTTAATCACTCTTTGTGATTTGTTTGATCTTTACCAAGAACGTGTATATGTTGCACATTGGTTTGGTAGGCCCCTAAATGCATAGACTTCTACACGTTTAGGACATGTGCATCCGATTTCAGCCAAACCTCCTTAGTCGCCTCTTACGACATGCGTGGCAGGTAACAGTGGTTCTATTCTTTACACCCCAAATTTGGGCCCCGGTAATCACTCGGGCATCCATCTTTGATAATACTAGGCACTCCACCTCACTCTGAGATCAGAGATGACATGAAAATAGCCCTAACACTTAACATGGAATGCGGACAGAGTACTTTTCTTCAGTTTGAGAACCTAGCTGTCTTCACTATCCATAACTATTTGCAACTAATCTTGAGCCTGCATCATCAGAATTGTAGGCCAAGTTGATAGCAAGTAACTTTTAGTCTTTGAATTGTTAGATTTGTTTTTATTTTCACAGGATATCTTAAAATGGATGCTACACCCGGTCTCACTCAAATTTCTAGCAGAAACCATAATGATATGTGTACTTTATAGTTTACATTTGACTTACAGTAGTTTTCTATACATATAAAAGTCAAATGGGAACTTTAAGTTACCAAAAAGCAACATCATCTAAAACATCTTTTTAAAGATGTTACTCATTAGTTAGTTAGTTTGTTTCTTTCGTGCCAAAGGCGGCACATAGGGCAGGGGTCTTAGATCTCTATGTAATGCGGTTCGTTGCTAGCAGTTGGAGATCTCGTATGGTTTTACATCCCAAAGTTTACTTTCTTGTAGGATTGTTCTGCGAAGAGTGGTCTTAGGTCTTCCACATTTTCTTTTCCCAACTGGTGACCACATAAGGACTTGTTGATTTAGTCTCTTTTCATCTGATCTAAGAACATGACCTAAATATTTCCACCTTCGTTTCCTTATAATATTTGATACAGGTTGTTGGCGTGTTCTATCTCTCACTGTGTTGTTAGAAACGAAATCACTCCATTTTACTTTTAATAGTTTTCTGAGACATTTATTCTCAAAGCTGTCCAGTTTCTTATCAATTTTCTTTGTTGATTTCCAATTTTCACAACCGTAGATCAGTACAGGAATCACACATGACCTAAACAATTTAACTTTTGTACATATACTAAGGTCTTGAGATTGCCAGATATTTGTTAACTTAGTGAAGGCACTAGCTGCTATAGCAATACGAGAGTTTATTTCTTTAGTGATGGTGGTTATCGTGTCTCCGTTGTTTGACACTTTACTACCCAAATATGTAAAATGTTTAACTTTCCCTAGTGTTTGCCTATTTATTACGATGTTGTCTGTCGAGTTTGTGAGGTCCATCATTTTGGTCTTGGCAGAATTAATCTGGAGACCAACCTGTTCTGCAAGTGTGCAAAGATTGCTTGTTAGTTTGTTACTCATTACGTTGAGTCAATTTCCTCTGTTAAAAGACATTACATATGCAATGAATTAATCCACATTTTTACACCTATATGTTTTTGTTAATACAAAATGTATGTAAACTCCTAACTCATGCTAAATATATATATCTACATGTCCTATTACTAATGTGAGATATATTTCTTTAGTGATGGTGGTCTTCGTTTTGGTGAGATGGAGAGAGATTGTCAAATTGCCCACGGTGCAGCCCAGTTCCTACGTGAACGTCTCTTTGAGGCATCAGACCCGTATCGAGTACATGTGTGCAATTTGTGTGGCCTCATAGCTATCGCCAACCTTCGCAGTCAGACATTTGAGTGCAGATCTTGCAAGAACAAAACTCAGGTTGGTAAAGATACAAAATAAAGAATAATTTCTTTTTCATGAAATGTTATATTGATGTTTTGGTACAAGTAAAGCAAGAGGAAGATAGTTCTACTAATGGGAAAATAATATTAAGAGATGGACAACAGCAACCTGTGAGAGTGTACCAGTAGGGTAGGACATAGATGATGTGGGAGATATATTGCAGCCACCTTCAGTTTGGAGGTGGTACATAGTCTGCTCTAATATGCTATCTTCTGTATGACAACAATGCATGAGGATCCAAGAGTATGGTACTCAGTTACAAAAAGAAGTAACAGTACAACTTTTGAAACATGTTAGAAATGATTACCCAAGATTGACAACTTGAGTGCATGTACATGACATTGATACAGAAGCTAACTTTATAACACATAAAACGCTTGCTTCCTGCTGGGAAGTTAATACCCAAATGCTGCGGGGAAAATTTATAAAGAATATTGGTGCAATACAGAACAATATCAGTGCAATACAGAACAAAAAATGTAAGGGACTATCAGTTCAGACAAATCTAAAAATAACTGTATGCCAACATTTTTAGATGCACCTGTCCTACATGTGTAGGAACATGTGAACCGATGTGCAATGTACCCACACAGATCACAAGTGATAAGCTTGATTGATAAGAACAAACTCAAAGAAAAAAAGCAAACGTTAAGCAGCGCCACAGACCCTCAATTAATAACTAACCTTTGCCACAGACCCTCAATGACTAACTAACCGTATCATGTAAAACTAACTGCTACAGAAACCACCACTGTATGAGCACATAAAATGCTGTGAAGCAGGGTTCCCGCAAGCAAGTTAACATTTGTGACTCCATAGTTATAGTAAGGATGATTATGTGTTAAGTTTTCTAATTGGTTACATTTTTGCTTTTCAGATTTCTCAGATCCGCATTCCTTATGCTTGCAAACTACTGTTTCAAGAGTTGATGGCCATGAGCATTGTTCCCAGGATGATGGTGAATGCCTAAAACTAGCTAACTTGATGCTTTCATCACAAAAGTGTTCCCCATGCTGGAAATCAATACAGCTACTGCAGTTATTCTGTCTGCTATTGAAATTTATCAACCACGGTGCATCACTTATAACAAACATTGAGTAATGAATTACATTCATTAAGAATTCCTACATTTTGTTTTCTGTAGGAGAGTGATGCTAGATATGCTGCTTTGTTTATGCTGGTTAACTTCTTTTTTGTTGTTTCATTTATCTGTGCTGGGACTTCAATATGTTTAGAGCTACATTAAAATTATGAATACTTTCATGAAGGATTTATGTTTGTTTTTATAACATGTGAAACAAATATAGTCCATGACAAATTTGTGATGAAAAGATAATTAATGAAAAAGTACACTACCTCTTCGTTCACTCTAATACAACCACTTTATTAACAACTCTTTGTGTGTTGTTTGAGATTTTTTAACTTTAGTACATTACGATATGTTTACAGCAGAGCTAAAATATCTGTGCCTTTTGGCTCAGCACATCCAATAATATTGTCTTCTGTTTGCTCTGGTATGGTTGTTTCGTAATGATTGATTTACTTGACATTGAATTAAGCCTTTTATTGCCATAACAGCATCACACAACCTACTCTGTTTTTCTATTGTTAACCGCCAAATGATCTTTAATTTGCTCATAAAATGGGTGAGACATACATGGTTTTTCATCAGTTTCTGATAGACCTAGATGCTTCACCTCTCCTACCTTGAAGTTACAGGTCACAAACATTTTTTCCCTGCCTAAAAGTGAAAAATGAACTCTGAAAATTTGGCCTGAAAAGATATTGAATCTCTATTCTATGGCAACCTTCGAAAAAGGCCAGAAATATTAAAATCAAGTATTGTTGAAACATTCATGTAAATGACACTCGGTTAAAAAAAAATACTAGACGGAAAGATTGAAAGTGAGAAGAAGACATTCACATAAAGGAAACAATAAGAAATAGATAAGGAACAGTCTGATGAAATTTACCACAGTGGCAAGAGACAATATTATTGCAGCCAAGCTTAGATGTTCAGATAGCACTTGATCTAATGGTCCTGATTGAGATGAAAACATAAGAATAGTTCAAGAAACATGCTGTGTCTTCAAATATGATGAAAGATCTAATAAATGACTAGGATTGCAAAACTGATACATATTTGGTGCACGATCCAGAGAAGCAAATATATTCGAAATTGCAGCTGAATAAATGTTGTTGATTGCTTGATAGAGCAAGATAATGGACACTGCAGAGAAAGTCACAAGAAGATCTGACGTACAATGTTATAGAACATGTGCTCACTGAGACCACTTGGTCCAGTATGCAGTAACTAGCTAACTATGAACAGATTATAAAAGTCATTCTATAAAACAAGTCATTCCCTGCCTCAGAAGATGAAACAATCGACTACACAATCATATATATATATATATATATATATGTATAATTTCAATATATTAATTGAATATAAATAAAATTCAAGATTGACAGTTTCTTGTCATGTGTACCAGCTCATCAGGCTGCATGCAGAGCACATACTTCCAGACTGCCCTGAATATTTGTTACTGATGCAAACTCACTGACACAAATAAACCTAAAAAGAAATTCCCAGTGCGAGTTAAAAAAAAAAGTTCAATGAAGTTTATACAAGAAACAACATTGAATCTGCAGGCATTATTTCCAGCTAACAAAAGAAAGGAGGCACATAATAATGATGATTTGATGATATCTTGCTATTGTTGACACTTTTTTTTATCGAAACTTTTACTTTATTTAAGCTGATAACATAAAGAACAGTTTATTATCCGATGCTAGAAGACCAACCAGTGATGGACATATCAACTCTAACCATTACTCAAGCACTTGAATATCTTCATGCATGTTCAATCATATGTTAGAAATAGTGTATTCATATATAGAAACCTGATCAAAAGTAAGAATCAGACAATAAAGGTTCTTCAGGCATGTAATGCGAAGAGGAGGTTTAGAACATTTGGTGACAATGGATAAAATTTAGGGAAGGAGAGATCATGGAAGGCAGAGGGAGAAGAGTTTGAATGGTCTGACATTGTGGTTCAACAAAAGATCGCCGTAAGAACTGATTACATGCACCAAGCAGAGAGAGTTGTAGAGAGACGTGGTCGGCTACACCGGCAGGCATGGCATTTGATTGATTCATACCTACCCCCCTTGCTACTGATGTTTAACATGGACTCTTAAGGTGCAGAATAAGGATGACCACAGTCTGTTAGATGAGTTGTTGCTTGAGAAAATGTATAAATCTTACCAGAAAAGATAAAATGAGATCAGACAAAAGAAAAATTGTAAGAACCACGTCATATAATATTATGGAAAGATAGAAAGGAAAGTGGTTTGGTCATTTTTATGTGAATTGATTACCACATTGCGATTTTTTTTGGTTCATCCAGTGCTTAATTATAGTTAACTGATTGATAGGACCATCATCATTGCATTTCGTGAGTAACCATGTGTGTTCCGATCTCTTTCTTACACAGAAAGATCTCAGCTGCAGTGCACTAACTCCGTAGCACCGACAAGGGTCCGCGATGTAATTTTGAGGATAGTTATGTAGGAATTGTATTTTAATCTTTGTCTAATTAATTTTGCCAGGGCAGCGGTTTTCCAGCCTGCGCTTCTCGATTTTGAAATGATGTTTTAGGGGGTCTCTGGGGCATAGAGGTTGTGTACTTGTGCCAAAGGTACCAGGTTCGCTCCCTCATGGAACCATCTGGATATTTTTCCAGAGATCTCTGATCTCAGTGTAGGTAAGATCATGTTCCTTGTCCTATCGAAGGTGGGGGATAAAACGTAGGTCCAGTGTTCAATTTGAACAAGTAAAAGAACCCTTGGCAGTTTAAAATCATAGTTAACTGTTTACTATCATGTCTCACTCATTCACAAAAATATATGAATAAATATTTTATGTAAGACATTCACAGATCAGTGAGATTGCCCTTAAAAAATACTTATTTGGCATCAGTGCAGAATAGTGTTTAATTGTTTGTAATTTGCTGTCACCATTCATTTGGTTTACTTCGAGTTAAAAATATTGAATGATTCACCAGATTAAATATTTTTTATTGATTGATTGATCTGGCACCATTTTATGTATGTCCATATTAAACTTGTCAGAAATATTGAACTTTGATGTTATTTATTCAACAAACACACATTGCACAAGTTTGATTTTGTTTCTGAGTTTGCTTGTCATGAACATATAATATAGTGCCTATACCATAGTCATCAGGTGACTCAGATCAAATCCCAAACAATATACTGAACTAGCTACCGTCTCATTGTGGAATACCAGGAAATGAAACAGCAAACCGACTGGCCAAGGAAGGTGCTGCAGGAGAGCAACCAAATGTGCCACTTACCTACCACCAAAAGAAAAGAATGATTAAATCAATCAGAAAGACACAAAAACGACTTCTATAATATGAGCAGATTGGAACAAGTTGTCATTCTGCACCTTAGAACAGGACTCAGTTGACTCCGCAGCCACATGTATACAAAATTCAAGATTGGCAATTCAGCTATGTGGACAGGCACATCGGACTGCAAAGCACATACTTCAAGGCTGCACCGAATATGATATACTGAGGCAAGCTCACTGGCCTAATGAAACAACACTCGACAGAAAACTATATGGACCTCTGTGTGAGCTACAAAAGACAGTGAAGTTTATACACGATACAACATTGAATATATAGACAATATTTCAAGTGAACGAAAGGAAGGGCTACAACCAAGAAAATGTGGAGACAAAAAATATCCATTTTGATATTAATCTAAAATAATGTCAAGCCAAAAACAATAGTTGGCAGCTACGCTATGTATATAATTTTTCTATACTTGATCTGATGTGTGTCCGATCTCATGGAATGTCTAGTCAATAGCACGCTGATGTGATTCCTTAAGTAAACCAACATCATGTCTAATCAATAGTCTGACTTTTGTCAGTGTAGATCAACTAGAAATCAGATCATACTTACTGCTCAAGAAGATTATCATAAGATAAAAGCAACTGAAAGGCGGTGTGGCTGAACATTGTAAAATATTTTGACTGCGTCTGTGCTTTAATGTATTAAAACAAACCAAAATAAACTATAGACAAATAACAGTAAGACTAAATTAACTACAGTAGAAGGTAAATCATCAAGTGTTTGATGCCACAAAGAGGAATACTATCTCCTGCCTCATTTTTAACCAACATGAATAACATAAACCAACTTCTTCCCTAGGACGTCATCTCTGCAATGTTTCACTTTATAATATCTTCATTGTACTCCGGACATGTCCATATGTGCTCTGATCTCCTTCGCATTATCTCCAACAGCGACTGACCTTACCAGTTTGATGTTGATTGATGAGCCTAATCATATGCCTGTTGTGCTAATCTTTTCTGTCCACATCAATCCAATCTCTTGCAATCTAGCTGTTGATGAGGATTGCTTTAGATTGAAGTCCTCTTTGCGGTCACACTCTATGAAGATGTTCAGAATAGCAGTTCTAACCATTGTCTGACAACCCTATTCCCAATCCATAAAGTTGCAGAGCAAGCCAGTCTGTCCTCTCTCATTGCCATCGACAACCATGTGCCCTGAAATGAAGATAAATGTAATTCTGCCAAACTGAAACTCTGCAATGTATGTAGGTAGATGATTTACTATAGTTCAGGAATATTACAAAAGAAACAATAGTATAATGGATTACAGGACATTGCAATATAATAGGAAATGAAAAGCCAACTGAATCATTTACAAGTGAGGATGGATCACCAGAACACATGGAAAATTGATAGTTAAAGGTCAGGGCACCTAGCTTCCACATATGGTTTAGTCTCTCTCTACAGAAATGACACACCACCTGCAGAGAGTATTGTACAAACTCTGTAGCTCCAGTTTCTTCAAACGCTCCGTAGCGACCACTCTGTGTGATTTGTATGTGATCTGAGCCTAAGAGCGATTATACGTTGTGCCAGTTATGCGCCTAAAAGTAGGTCTGCACATCCGATTTCTGTGATGCTATATGGTAGCTTTAATAGGGTAGCTTCCTAGGTCCTACATCAGTCGCATCTTACGACATGCCTTGTAGTTTGCAGTGGTACTATTCTTTGCTTTCCTTGCGAGTCCCGGCACCATACAGGCCAGCAACAACCCTAGGGACCTCTGGGGAAAAAATGCACTTGTGAACCAAATAACGCTTTCTGGATTCCAACCCATGACTCATAAAGCAAAGCAAATGTCTTGACCACTTTGTCACATAGACACACACCAGCACCGAACACGGTATATACAGGGTGTTCAAGATAAAAGTAACCTATAAATGGGGCCAATCTGGCATATATTTATGAAAATCTGAAGATTCAGTTATGACATAGAATAGGTCACGGTTTTCTGATGTTGTGTAATGGTAAGTGCGGGAAGGGGCGATGAACAAATGTGACGTAGGATGAGCTAGTCAGAACCGGTTTAAACAGTACATAGACACTACGCAATAGGTAACTGGCAACTTTTGATTTATCAATGGGGCTACTTTTATCTTGAACACCCTGTAGAAGATGATATTGCATATTATGAATTATGAACAAAAACAATCAACTGCAAACACTAAAAAGACCACTTTCAGATATTGTCACACAAAGTACCTGCCACTGTTTTCAGATTCTAGACACAACAGCAAATGAAAAGCTACATGTGGAGAATTTGGGGTCTATGTGGCTAAGTTGTTACACCCTTGCCTTGTGAGTCGAAGGTTGTAGGTTCGAACGGACCTCGCCATTCTGTTTCGAGTGCATTTTTCCAGAGACTCCTAGGAATGTTGCCGGAGCTACGGAGTTCGTGTTTTGTGCAATACTCTCAGTAGGTGGCGTGGGACGGAGCCATATGGGGTAAAACCCGGTGCAATGAAGTCAATCCTTCGGATTAAAACCCCATTTTAGATTATTGTCAATTAGAACCCTTCTTCTTCTAGTTGTCAGCCACGCACATACTTTTGTATATACGAGTACTTGATCTGCTGTGTTTCCGTTCTCATGGAAGCGTAGCTTCTTCTGGATAACATTTTCTTAAAAAACATAACGTTGTTCTCAGGGCGGCTCGTCATTAAGGGCCAGTGGGGCCCGGCCCCACCAAAATATTGAGTAACTTGTACTTATTATTTTAGACATTATTTGTTCATAATTATTACTTTCAACGAGATACTGATTAGCTTTGAAAGTTGATATATAACGCTAAAATATCATACAAAGTCTGAAATTTGAAATTCATAATCTTTTACCACTAATTAGTATACGCCTATTGCCAGTAAGAACCGTCCTACCAAACCAAAAAGAATTAACGTGTACTTATTATTTTAGAAAATTATTTTTCGTAATTATTACTTTTAATTTGACACTGATTAGCTTTGACAGTTGAATATATAACACTAAAATATAAGTATATCATATCAGAATAATACAACAATCCTGTTACTTATATAATATCTCCTTATTAAAATATATTATATGTACTGAAGCCTGTAATAATTAAAGCATTGTGTCTTCCATTATTTTGGGGCTACAAGTGCCTACATTGCGACCTCTGACCTTTGATCGCTATTGCAATGATATTGCCAAAACAATGTTATTTTCATTCGCCGGAAGATATATTCATTCTTACGCAGCCAAACTACTTCTCAGATAAATGAGGACTCTAGCTCAAATAGTCCGTTTAATTATCGATTGAATCCCCAATTTTATATAAAAATAGTATAAAATTATAGAAAGTAATGGTATTAAATAACAAACCATCTTATAATAATATTAGTTTTATGGAATTGGCCCTTGCATTAACACATCTTCTCTACAGCAATAAATGAAACGACATTTCTGACCTTTGAGCCTGGTTCCCTCCGAAAGGAGTTAATTCTTATTTTTCATGTTTGTTGGCCTACACGCTCTGATATAACCAATAAAGGTTCGCCTTAGGTTGAAAGGAGCGTGCCTCGGCTTAAAGAGGCTTTAATCCCCTACTAAACAAACAACAATACTTAATCTAAGTTACTTGGTTTAATGGTGAAACACGTAATAACAAAGTACTGTAATTTTACAAATTACAAACACAATGACAATATATAATGCGTCCATCGCAAGCGATGATGACAACAATCTCAGACGTGTACTGTTGCACTCTCTGGTGTGTGCGGAGGTGACTGTAGAGTCCAATCCTAGAACAGAATCACCGACCACAGGTGGGGCATACATGATCAAGGTTAGACATGTGCGTGTTGTGTGCTCTGTCTTTTCGCGCTGCTCGTTTTCTCTGTGACTCAACAATACGATGATTCTCAGCTATTCGGGTTCCTCTTTGTTGTTACAGCGCCACATTTGGCGATCTTGCGCAAGGGATTCCAGCACGTATTGTCTATATCGAAGCATTTCAGAGACACTTTAAGAGTGTCTTTAAAGCGTTTTTTCTGTCCACCTGCTAAACGTCTGCCCCTTCAAGCTCGCCATACATCAACTATTTTGGGATGCGTTTATCAGGCATTCGAGCAACGTGACCGACCCATCTCAGTTGGGCCTTCTGCAACAGGGTGTTGACGCTTGGGATCTTTGCTCTTGTGAGGACTTCGCTGTCTGGAGTTTTGTCCTGCCAGTTTATTTTCAGTATTCTGCTAGACAGCTTGTGTGGAAATGGTTTAATTTTCTTGCGTGTCTGCTATACACTGTCCATGTCTCGCTTGCGTACAGCAGCGTTGTTAGCACTATGGCCTGGTAAACTTTCAGCTTTGTGACTATGCTTACCCCCTTCCGTTCCCACACAGTGACACGTAACCTTCCGAACGCAGCACTGGCTTTGGATATCCTATTGTGGACCTCAGAATCTATGTTTGCCGATCTGGATAGGAGGCTGCCAAGATAAGCAAAGTTGTCCGATGACTGGAGACGCTGGTGTTTAATGTTGATGATTGGATCGTAATACTGTTCTCTAGGGCGGCTGAACATGACCTCTGTTTTTGGTGTTAATGGTGAGGCCAAACCTATCACAGGCCATTGAGAACTTGTCCATGTAAGTCTGCATTTCTTCCTCAGAGTTGGTAGCGAGGGCACAGTCGTCAGCAAACAACAGGTTGGAGATAGTTGATTCTTTTACCTTGGTGGAGGATTTTAACCTCCGAAGATTGAATAGGTTACCGTCTGTCCTGTATCTAATCTTTACCCCATGTTCGTCGCCTTCCCAAAAGACATCCGTGAGCATGGCAGCAAACATCATGCTGAAGAGTGTTGGGGCCAGTACACAGCCCTGTTTGACGCCGTTGGTGACATGGAAGGCTTCCGACAGCTCTCCTTCGTCAAGTACACGTGCCATCATGCCCTCGTGAAACTGTTGGACGATCTTGATGAATTTCCTGGGCATCCAAATTTTTCCATGACAATGACAATATATAGCAACGTTTCGACCAACAAGGCCATTATCAAGCAAATGAACAACAGGAGTGACGAATAAAAAACCACTAACATATGGACGACTACATACGGAGACATATGGCAATATGTTTACGATTCCCTGATCTTTCACAAGTTCCTGGTTTGTTGTCATGCGGGTGCCGTATTTTCAATTTGCGTTCCAGACAAGTTAAAAAAAAATTCTCTAGGCGCTCTTTTGTCACTTGATGTGTCCGAAATATGTAATTGTCCTTGATTTTATATTTTTTAATAGCCAACTCTCTTTAATATCAAGCTGTTGCAGAACAGAAGCGTTTGTTCTTTTCCTAAACGGGGTAATGGGGTCTAACGCACATAGGGACAACGTCGCGCCAGGATTAGTGAGCTGGCACTAACCAAGATCCTACCCACCTCCACGTGGTGACCCTGGAAACAGACAACGGTTCTTATCTGGCTAAGCGGGTAGGGATTGAAGGAGAGCTACTCTGGTATAAGTAGTGATGCAGACACAGTTACATTGGATGAGATCCGCTCGCAACACAGACAAGCAGAATCTCAAAGTGACTATTAATGCACATCTCTCCCGGCCGATGGGAAAAGCTGAATTAATAAACATAAAGGGGTGAAGGGTGCATCCAGATAAGAGACTTGGCCCATATGGGGCGAAACTCGGAGCCACGAGGTGGGAGCTCGAATTGAATTGCGTGTCATGACAGTCTTGAGGCATAGTAAATGTGATCACGGTGAGAAAACAGATAAACACGGTGAGCAGGCACAAAGTAGAGCGAACACGCACACGGACGATAGACAGGGGAGCCCACGGGTGGGGACAGACATGCACGGTGCTGATGATAGAGCGACAAAAAGTCGTGGCAAACGTAGGGGTGAGCGGCGACCCAATAGTGTAGAAAAACTGGAAAGCCCAGCAGAGGCTTGAATCCAGTGAAAAAGTTCCTACCAAATGGTGATAAACTGTGCACTGTGCACAGTGAGATAGAAATGGGTAACGTATCGCCCAGTAAAACAATATGAGCACAAGTGACGAGAAAAAAGAGACGGGACCAGTCAGTGGACGAGGCACAAGCAGAAATGGGCGAATAGGCACCAAAAAGAAACGCGAGGTGGCAAGCGTCGAAGATGGGGTCTCCATCCAGAGAGCAATAACCGCGTTTCTCCTCGCAGATAACTACTACTGCCGTGTAGTTGATTGGGGACAATCAAAGGCTAGTAGAGCAAACCGTACACAAAACTGGACGGCAGGCAAACCAAGCAGTCCAAAAAGACTGGTAAACTGGGCAGATGACGCTCAACAACCCGGGAGGGAAGGTTGTCTAAGGGTAGCTACCCTAAAGAAAATAGCAACCTGCTGCCTTGCAGGTTGGCTGGGGACAGCCCGAGGTGACGGAGTGCGAACCCAGTAAACGCTGGCTAACACTGGACACATTGCCGAAGGATAAGCACCAGAGCTCCAAATGGCGCTAAAGGTGTGACGAAATACACCCATGCTAATGTTGCATGAATCAGATTTCCACTGAAAGCAGAATTTATGGGAAATCTGGTAGATCAGTCTCAAGGGTGATCGTGCGCTCGAGAGAGAGAGAAATGAAGAGAGAGAGAGAGAGAGAGAGAGAGAGAGAGAGAGGGAGAAAGGGTAATAACCCTGGAATAGACAATAAATAGTAAATACTCCAAAACCCAAATTTTCCGAAATTTGTGCATGGCCCCACCAAAAAAAAATGACCACGAGCCGCCACTGGTTCAGATATAAAGATGTCTGTAAGACCTCAATGAATAACTTTTGTTATCGGCCCCAGCAAATGGGAAAAACTGGCTGATGATCGAGATATATGGGAAACAACATTACGCAAAGGTGCAGAATCTATTGAAGAGAGACTTAGGGATGAGCTGAAAGACAAGAGAGAAAAGCGAAAACTCAGAAGTTGTTTCAGTAAAACACTTGTCAATTGACCGTCTGTAAAGACGAAAAAGGCCATATATATTTGGAGTGGCCATTAACTGGGCAATGAGAAAATGTTGATGGGGCGAAACTGGCATCGATTGGGTAGAAAATAGTTAACTGGAAGATTGGGATTTTGCAGATGACATTGCCTTATCAAGTAAAAACAACCAATATATGCAAAGAAAAAACAGACTTGTCATCTACAGCATCAAAAGTTGGACTGCAGATTTGTGCAGATAAGCTATGAAAAGACAAATATAATGAAAATATCTACGGCTATCTACTTAGTAATGCGGATATCCCCAGGAATCCAAAATGATAAAAATCACTATAAATATTTAAAAAAAAATTATACTACGAATTGTCAAAGCAACACCAGGTTTTAAAAGTTTAAATAAAATACGGAACTCCCAAATTATATAGTTTTAAAACAAACTATATAACGGTTGAGGCCGTTACTGCTGCCCTCCATTGGATTTCTGGGACTTCATTTACTGGGGCAGTTGTTGTATCTGACTCTCAGTCGATGCTTCACAAGATCCAGAAGGGCAGGTTTCGGTATGAGTGGATGTCGTCTATAGAAGTTTCTAACCTCCAGCGGCTTATGTGGATATACTGTCCTGTGCATGCGGGTGTTTGCGGTAATGAGAGAGCGGACAGGCTTGCATCATCAGCATCGATTATTGGGGAGTTGAAGATGGATAAGGGATATATTCTTCGGTCTCTTCGCGACTGTCTGTTGGATGAGGACACTAAAATCGATGTTGAATCGATCAAGCGATTTAAGCAGTTTGGAGTTACCGTTGTTCAAGTCAAACTGGATGCCTGAGAGGCAGAGTGAGAGGTGTGTTTAATCAGCGAGCCACAGGAACCATCAGTATGCATACTCTTCGATATCTGATGGGGGAGACTGAACACCTATAGGTCTGCCCGGAGTGCAATGACGTCAGTTTAGTAACCAATAACAAAACAAAATTATGAATTTTAAATTTTAATGTTGTAGCAATCCTAGCATATGCCAGAGAGAGTTGTAAAATGGCTAAACATATAGAAAGTAAGTTGAATGCATTTGACAATAGATGCCCGGGAAAAATAAGGAACATAAAATTGGATGAAATAAAGAGGTGAGAAATTCATAGCATATAGACATTTCTCGACAACCAATAGCATCAACTGTTAAAAGAAAGAAGAGATGAGAATATGTTGGAAATACTCTGGGATTGATTTGACCTCGGCCATCGTAATTAATTTCATGTAACTGGTAGTTACAATTTGTATGACTATTCCTTAGGGTTTGTCGTGGCTAAGAACTTATCTTCATATCCAGATGATTGAGGACAGATCAGGTTCAATTTAATATGTCATAAATGCAAAACACTGAGTGTTATTGCTATAGCATTTTCTGTTATCTAGAGTTCTGACCAGATGCAATTAGGAAATGCTATATTCTCTGGCACAAAACTAGTGCTTGTTGTGGTGGATGAACTAATTGCTTCACCCAGATTATCATGTGCCATTGTCATGTAATAGTCAACAGTTGGTGCTCTTCTAAATCTTTGCATGGATAAGAGGTTCTCAACATAAGACCATCTTTCAATTTTTCCACTATTTGACAGCAAGTTAAAGGAACTCTTATCTATGGAAACTTCCTTTAGGTGAACAGTAAAAGACATGTCCTGATCTATTTTAATACTGAGTCCTATAGCTGGTGCTTTCATGGTTTCCAAAATTACAGTATACAATAGAATATGTTCCTTGTCTACATTTCGGTACACAACACTTTCTAGGCATCGTTATTTTGTTGTTATGTCTACTAAAGAAGGTAATTGTTAAATTATACTTATATAATTATAATCGTAATTTGATATATATTTTGGTACAGCTTGGCATCGTTATTATGTTGTTATGTTTACAACACTGACAACAGTGTCACTGTCAATCAACAGTTATATTTACTGAAGAAGATACTTGTTAAATGAACTTAAATTATACATGTATAAACATAAGCTGAGAGCCGCTGTAGCGTAGTTGTTAGTGAACTAGCTTCGCAAGGCTGGTGGTCTGGGTTCAGCTCCGCAATGCGCGTGGAATTTTTCCCGACCGCGACGGCTTCAGGTCGACCCAGCCTCAACTGGGTACCAGACATGCTCTGGGAAAGTAAAGGCGACCGGCGTGATGCTGACCACATCACCCATCGTGTGCCGACGGTCAATGAAAAATACACTGTATTGGCCTATATACCACGAGGTATATACCACGAGGTTCCTTATAAACATAATCGTAATTCGATCTAAGTTTTGGTACACAGCACTTACTAGGCATCGTTATTTTGTTGTTATGTTTACTAAATAAGTCCGTTTGAGCCCATATGTTTACTAAACACATGTGAATACTCTGCCTCACCCGCCATCTTGAAAAAACTTGCGAGATGGCCACTATAGAGAAGGCCGTGGATTTGACCATCATCATTGCACTTCGATGAGTAACGATGTGTGCTCCGATCTCTTTCTTACACAGGAAGATCTCGGCTCACAGAATTTTGCCCGGGCAGTGGCTTTCCAGCATGCTCTTCTCGATTTTGAACTGCCGAGGGTTCGTTTGCGTTCTCAAATTGAACACGGGACCTATGTTTTATCGTCCGTCTCCGATAGGACTAGGAACTTGATCTCCCCTGCACTGCGATCAGTGATCTCTGGGAAAATATCCTAATGGGAGACAGAGGCGCCCGCAGAAAATTTTCTAGGGGGTATTTGCGTATTTGTATGGTGAACGAACGGACAGGACATTGTAGTAATGAAGGGCATACTGTAGCAACAAAATTTTTATGAACACAATATATGTATATAACCAAAAATATTACAACATAAATTTAAAATAAAATGTATTCTTTAAACAAGAACTGGAGTCGTCTGTTATCGCTACCAAACATATCTACAATTTTGTCCATAAAGTCTTTTTGTTGCAGTTCACTTTGTCTCTGTGTACGCTTAACATGCACAATCCAGACAGACGTTCATCTGACATTGTAGATCTAAAAGCGTACATGTTGTTGCTGGTAATGTTAGCAAAACTAGTAAGGCATACCTGACACTCGGATAAAACTTTGTAAAAGGTAACAAGTCGATAAAATCTTGGCTACTTTTGTATTCTCGCGTTTTCCCAAAAACAAACCAACAAAGGCTTCAGTTTCAAAATTACCAATGTGGTATACCTGATTAATAGTAGACATTATATCCTTAAACTGTTTGACGATTCAGTTTGCACAATTTCGAAGGATGTAGCAACGCTAAGTTAAATTGTGCACTGTTGGCTTCACAAAATCGACTCTCCATTGAGTTAATTAGAGAATCTAAGTATGGAATGTAAACTGTTTGTCTGAAGTACTCTTCAACACTTATGGTTCCCGGATTATTTCGATGCTTTTGTCTTCCACAATGTCTTGGGATAATCAGTTCAATATCCACTTTCTGTGCGAGTTGTACTGTTTTCTCAAAAATATCACTGAAATAGTTATCGGAATCACCTCGGTGAAGATTTACTACACGGAGCAGGTTTTGAACTTGCAGTTGGACTTCTGGAAGATCAACTTGAACAGCTCTTGTTGAGACCCACGATGCCATGCTGAGCTGGTATGGTTTCTGGCACATTCATTAAATTCTTTGTACTTTGTACAAGGAGTAGTAATGAAAGTAACATTATTTGACTATTTTCAAGCAATCCAGGGGGCGGGCAGTGCCCCCTGCGGGCGCCCATGATGGGAGATATACTAGGAAGCGAACCGGTTACCTTTGGTATGAGAGGCTAGCACCTAATCTCTACGCTACAGCAAAGCACACATTTGAGTGTGAGGCAAAGGGTTCAAGAAAGAAAAGACGACATAGGAAAACCCTGAAACAAA
The DNA here is from genome assembly GCA_020796225.1 of Arion vulgaris. Taxonomy (NCBI): domain Eukaryota; kingdom Metazoa; phylum Mollusca; class Gastropoda; order Stylommatophora; family Arionidae; genus Arion; species Arion vulgaris. The sequence goes on along the minus strand of CM036756.1, from coordinate 53,505,864 downwards.
CTTTACTTAGAGAGGCGAGAAATATCGGTCTCAATTCCACACAAGAGATTTTTAACGTTTTTGCAACGTATAACGTTACAAAAGGAATAGAATAATACTGGATATGCTCAAACATCTCCCAGTGATTTGGCAAGCAAATATTGATCTGACACAAAATTGGCAAATAAGAAAAGCTCGCCCCAATCCCTCCTCGTGTCATCTTTTAGTCATCGCGTAATTAGTAAAAGAGGGTAAATGAAGGCCAGGCCATTAGAAAGTGGTGTTATTTAATGAGGCTGTATTCTGGAACGAAAGTTAACAACACCTGGCAAAGGAAAATGACAAATGCTAGACAACATGTAACAAGAAAAATGTGTACGTGAAGTCCTTAAAAATATTATGTATAGATTATAGAGAGATCCCAGATAGTGGATTAGGCAGTGGGACAGCATTGCTTTTTTGAAAATCCTGGCTCTTTGTTTACAACGTGACGGACATGACGTAGCAGGATAGTAGTGTGTGTTTTTGTTTTCATTGAAATGTAAAGAGATGCACTTTGAAGTATCGTAATATTCTGGATCGGAGTATTTTGTTTCTGCTATACAGGTAACACAATATGAATGTAAAACCTGATGCATTGGATTATAACATAAATCTAGCTATATGAGTTAGAAGTACATCGTCATCATGCACCAGCAGAACTCTGAATTCTCAGTCTCACGACTCAGTCATACTCACTCACTCATGCCGGGGATGCCCACTCACTCAAAACGTGAAAGACAAGACTGAAAGTCAATTAATGACAATTACAATTAGCGATGACCGAGTCGCGGCGTGAGAGACCGATCATATCACCATAATCATATGATATAATATTTAGTACAGACCAGCACTTTGATGTGGAGATGCAGCTTAGCGATTCTTGAGAAACAACAAAGTTTACAAAGTGAATCCGATATTTCTTCAAATTCTTGTCTCTTTCCAGCAAAGTTCGTTTCCATAGTAGGGCGCCATCTCTTTCTTGAACCCTTTGCCTCTCAATCCTGCTTTGTGATTCTTTATTTCTTATCAGAGTATGCCCAACATATTTTTACCGTCTCTTTCTTATAACACTAACAGTGGTTGACTGGACATTTCTGATTCTCTGATTTCATCACAATCAATTAGTTATTAGTATTCGTCCCATTTTATGTTTATTATTTTTCGCAAACTTCTATTATATATATAGTTGCTATAAAAATATTCTTGTATGTTTGTTTCTAGGAGCAGATGCAAATATTGAGTGGTTGAGCGATTCAAATACTGGTTTCTCAGTCTAAGTCTTAAGGATATTGGTGCATATCCTGATTAGGTTGGTGGCTTTTTTGTGCTTTTACCAGTCAAAAGAAAAATGAAACCTTGACACTGTGTGCTGAGGCCGAGGCTATTCGATCTTTATTCCTTATCCAAAATTCCTCACTGATACACACCATAAGGTGGAAAACATATTTAAAAAGTTGTATTGAAAAAATTTCAGTTCTTTTATACTGATTTTCAACTAAGCATAATAATAATATTGGCATGAAATGAGATCTTTCTGTATCTATTATTCACTAATAACAACAATAAGAATAACTACATTATATTTTGTAAGAACTGTAAAGTGTGTTTGAAGGTGATTATACAATTTTTTTTGATAGCAAGAAAACTCTTATGAGATGGGGAACACCCAATATCAGAGCTGACTGCAAAGATATTTATCCCTCTATAGTTTCCACTTAGGACATACTAATTGCAAGTAATGTTTTTTGCATATATTTTTGCTATTATGACATACTAATTGCAAGTAATGTTTTTGCATATATTTTGCTATTATTTAATGAAAGTATATACCAACAACAATTTCATATACATCATCCTGCGGGCTCTCAAGGGAGCAAAGAATAGTAACACTACAACCTAGAAGGCGTGTCGTAGAGGCAACAAAGGTAGGGGCTTAGGAAGCTACCTAGTAAATAAAAAGCGTAGCAGAAATCAAATGTTCTGACCTACTTGTAGGTGCATAACTGGCACAACGTACAATAGCTCTTAGGCTCAGATCACATATAACTCACAAAGAGTGGTTAGCAAGTGGTCGATATGGAGCATTCGAAGAAGATATACATCAGCCAAGAACAAATACAATTTATTATTGCATGAACAACTGAAGTTTATTTACAAAATAATTACTGTACTAACTTAAATAGGAGACCACTACAAAAGCAATTGTAATTATTTGAGAAATAATAAATGAAAATTTCAGGATCAAGTGAATAACTGTAAACAAAATTGACATAGCATATCCTACAAGATTTGTTAAAAAATAAAAAGGAGGAGACTAAGCCAACAAATGAGATTACAATAACAATCTATATGACAGAAGAAGAGCACACATTCTGAGGTCAATTTGAACTTTCTGTATTGTTTGCAAAAGATTTGGAAAACATATTTTTCAATATTTTTTTTTCAGAAACTGTCAAGAACATTGATATGATGATTGAAGTTTTTACAAAGAAGAGAGCTCTTGCTATTTTGGCTTTTATTATTTTGTAAGCATCTTGTTCTAGTGTTAATTAATATATTATATATACTGTATTATATATATGTCAACTAGTATGGGCTACCCATATTATATACATGTTTTTCCCATTATTAGGTCTGTTAGGCCATACATACACTGTAAGTTTGTTAGGGTCTTGGATACAGTGAATTAGATGACCAAATTCAGGGAACTAGAGTTAACCCCTTGTTTACCTGAGGTTATAGGTCGAACCGCACAGAGCATCCCAAGCATTTTTCTGCATTTCTACCAACTTATTTGAAAATGTAATAACTCTGTTATTTTTGGAATATTTGTTTGAAATATCGTATTTTGAAATAAAATATGTATGTGTATGTTTTGATAATAAAATTTGTGTTTGTACTGCTCTATGTACTAGTAGTACTTGATATTTGCTCAGTACTAGTACTTGCGACAGGGTCAGTTCTAGAACGCTTGCTTGGACGTAAATCACATTCTCGTCAGTATCACTATTTTCGTCATCAGTGTCTCTCACCTGTACAGAATTTTCAGAATCTGAGTGAACAGATTCACTTAATGAGAATATATCATCATCTTCGCTATCTTCATCGTTAAATATGTCGTCAGCACCATATGACAACAACGCCAAAGCTTTTTCTGTTGGTGTAATCGTTCTGGAAGATTTTCTACACGCCATTTTGCTTGAACTACTTTTGACAAAGAGAAACACTCTTTCAAAGTTATAAATAACCTTCGTGCGTGCGAAAACTGACCAATGACAATGTTTTATATAAGGAAGATATCCCAATGCTATAGATAGTCTATTGTTGCAGTAGTTTCCCGTTTACTACACATATTTTGCCGATGAGTTTACTACGTGACCCTCACGTAGTGGGATATGGCCGACGCCCATTTACTACGTTACCCTCACGTAGTGTAAACAAGGGTTAACCAATACCCTGCTCTACTGTAAAGTGGGATCCTTGGTAACAGTGTACTTCACTACAGTCTGGCTAAGTGAGTAAAAATTTATAATGGAAGGAAATTCTGGTCCAAAAAATGTCTTGTTAAAAATGGATATGCTGGATTGAATGGCACAGATATTGCAACCTCTTTGTTTAATTGATTGATTGAAAAGACCATCATCATTGCACTTTGGTGAATGCGCTTCAATCTCTTTTTAAACTGGAAGATCTCAGTGGCGGTGCCGAACTCCATAGCACTGGAGAGGGTCCCCGATGTAATTTAGAAGATGGTGAAATATTTTGTAATCATTTTATTTTTCAATTTTTCTAATGAATTTTTCCATGGCAGCAGTTTAACCCCTTTGCTCTGTAATTATTTTGACCTCTGAACGCATTTATTTTGCAATTTCAATTTAACATTTAATGTCAAGGAGTTTAAATCTTTATAACTCTAGTACTGTTTCTCGAAAGTATGACATATTAGATATTAAATTGTTGCTAATTGGATGATGAATACATTAATATAATAATATTATACATCAGGTAATATACATTTGAGAAAATTAAATCATTGTAGCATGACTATTTTGAAAAAACAAAAATCATTAAAAATATTTATTTCTCGGTTTGTATTACATCTTAATATTCATAGATGTTTCCAGATGTTAAATGAAGATAGTTCATGTCTGAACATATGTTATAAGTTTCATCTAATTAAGTACAGTAGTTTTTGTAATATTCACTTTTTATTGCAGACATGTCAACAAATTGTATATGCAACAATTCTTTAGGTGCAATTATAACATTAGACTTAAAATTACAACTATCAATACTACATTTCATAAACAATGAAATTTCGTTATTACTAACAATTAAATATTCTACATTACTATCACAAGTTATAATTATCAATACTACATTTCATAAACAATGAAATTTCGTTATTACTAACAATTAAATATTCTACATTACTATCACAAGTTATAATTATCAATACTACATTTCATAAACAATGAAATTTCGTTATTACTAACAATTAAATATTCTACATTACTATCACAAGTTATAATTTGATCTAACAATACTCAAGATTGCATTGTAGAAACTCATTTTGGTCTTTATGACAAGGTTGGCAAATGTCGGACACATTGGCAAATATCGGACACATCGTTTAAAAAAATATGACTCGATTTTAACACAATAACACATGCTTTCCCGCTTTCAAATCTTTGTGAAAAGGAGGTAGAAATGTACCTACATATAAGTACTTTCTGTTTCTGAAGATGTTTTAAATTTCAGTAAAGAGGTTGTGAAGATACATTCATTTTTTTCAACAGACACCCAAAAGCCGATATATCGGTTTTACAACATCATGAACATTACTGTGAACCGATATATCGGCTCAGCAGTCCTGTTCCATTAAGTTACTTACCCTCTTCCCCACAAAGCTTTTACCTAATCCTTTATTCTTAGCATGCTGCATCGTATGGGATATTTTAGGATTGGATCATGCTGGTGAGGCTACTCTATTGTTAAGTATTGACCTCGCAAATCAGAGCTGCCTAAATTTTTATATTTTATTGAATAGCTCTTTGTTGTCATTAAGTATAGTCATATATCCTGTACACAAGTTCCCAACATTGTTTCATGCAGGATTACGGGAGCATCACTTATTCTAAGCAGCCACTGGGAATATAACAAGCAGTTGGCAAAGCAAGAAGACATTATTAAAAACAAAGGTAAGATATACACTTTTATGAAATCCATGTTTTCCGTTAAGAACACAAAAAATTCATAGACCTCAAACTGTATATTCACTGTTTAGCTTCTTTATATAAATTGTGTATACCATCATTAGTAAATACTTCACGAAGTCTGCAAAATTAATTGGAAAGAAAGGGACAGCTTAAGGACAGACGGCACCCCTAAACAGAAATATTGATAATTGAGGTTGCGTTTATGATTCTAAATGATCAACTTGATGTAAAAACTGGGAAAAAAATTTCAAAATCCAAGCCTGTATATTCTATGAAAAATTTAATATAGAGGGTTTTTAAGGGAAAATGCCCAAAAAGTGACCTTGCAAAATACAGGATGATTTATGTTCTATTCAGGTTAGCACTATAGAACTTTCAGATGTTATTGTAAATCGGCATATCTGGAACTGGTAGCAAAATATTTATAAAGTATAATAAAATGAGTTTTTCTGAATTTTTTAATGCAAATCCAGATTTTTGACTAAAAAATATGGGGTAGGAGATATTCTTTTGCACGAGACACAAAAACTGTTCAATGAATTCTTATTAAAGTGGTAGGGGATGATCAAATATGCATAAGAAAGAAGTATGCAAATTTATACAGCAATCCTTTGAGTAGTTTTTGAAAAACGTGTATTTAGTGACATACATTTATGGAAAATAACAATTTTGAGAAAAAGCCAAAAACTAACATATTTTCAATTATTGACCAAATTAATTTACTTTAAGACCCCCCAGGAGCATACAAACTTGCCTCATCCCATGCTTTAGATGCTAATGCTAATTGTTTTACATCTTTCTATCTTTTTGTGCCTAAATTCTGTATTAGCAAGGAAGATATGTGGTTTTTATAGATGACAGCAAAATACTGAAAATAATGTTTTCCAAAGGAAAAGTTAAACTAAAACAAAAGTTTCATATCGGCACAATTTCATATTATTAACTACAATATTGGCATCATTGACAGTTATTTTTAAGCTCCTCCTCAAAGTAAATGAGATCTTAGGACACCAAGTCCATATAAGATTATGGAAAGATTCATTAGCATTGTGAGAACCACCATGAATATATTTTGTCAATGAAGTCGCAAGATAGCTTGACAAATACTTGCATTATGTTGCTAACAATAAAATTAGGCAGTGTGTTTTTAATCAACTAAAACTTTATCTTTAGGGCCCAAGCTACTCAGCCTATCACAGTTCTCATGGTTTTCTTTGTGATGTTTAAATATGGCTCAAATACTATTTATCCAACCAATTGGATCTAGTTTCCCAGAATTTTTCATACAAGCTCATAATCACGCTCCATAAGTTTAATGATGCTATTAGTTAATCTATTTGCACTACCATATTACTATAAACACTTTGCTACCATCTGTTGAAGCAAAGTTATGATATTTCCTATATAATTAGCTAAAAAAACATATACATGTCTAGTTAAAAAATTTAATTAAAATACAAAACTACATTTTTTTTTCCAAACTAAAGATAGATTCTTGTTCGAAATTGGATGTATTACCTAAAATATAAAAAACTCAAATTTCATTTTTTAAGAAAATCGTTAATTATAGGGGTGCGGTCTGTCCTTAATAGGAAATTGTCTATGTTTCTTTCTTTCTCGAATCCTGTATGCCTCACAGCGTCAGGTCAGGAAGAGATTTCTAAAACGGGCCCTAGTATGCGCTTCGTAGATAGTCTCTTTCGTCGCCTCTGTTATCTCTGAGGTCCATCTTTTGCGTGGCCGCCTTTTGCTTTGTACCCATTGTATCGGAGCAGCATTGCTATTTTGGGTGCACTGTCTGATGGTAATCTGCTTACGTGACCGAACCATTTAATTTGTTGTTTCTTGATGAAGTCTAGTACTGATGTTGTACCCACTTTTTCCTGATGTCTTCATTTCTCAACCGGTCTCTTCTTGTTACACCCAGCATTCTGCGTAGACACTTCATCTCTGTTGTGACTAGTTTTCTTCTATCGTTTGTTGTCAGCGTCCAGGTTTGGCACTGGTAACATAATGTGGGAGAAAGATTGTGTTGAACATTGCTCTTTTTGTGTTCATGGTGACGTGTTTGCATCTTAAAATTGGCGCCATTTGCCCTATCATTTGGTTTGCTTTGTTGCATCTGTGTTGAATTTCATTAGTTATTCTTCCATTTGCTGAAAAATGCTCCCCAGGTATGTGAAATCTTTTGCTTGATTTAGTAGATGATTATCGATGGAGATGTTGGTAGTGTTTTCCTCTCTGGCGAATGTCATTACTTCTGTTTTGTCGATGTTAATTCTCATGTTGTATTCGTTACATGCTAACTGGAGTCTGTTGATGTGTTGTTGTAGCTGTTCTTCTGTTGTTGATATGATTGCCTGATCGTCTGCAAAAGAAATTCATTTAAGAGTTCTCCGAGGTTGTTTCCTTCGCTGGTGTTAGCTATTTTACAAATGTGGTCAATGTACGTGATGAATAGCAGGGGGATAGTACGCAGCCTTGTCTTACTCCTGACCCTACGTGAAACTTTTCTGATAATCCTGTATTTGTTCTAATCGTACATTGGCTGTCAGTATAAATGTTCTTGCAAAGGTTGATTAGGTGTTCATTAACCCCATAGGTTGTTAGTATTTTCCACAACTTGTGCCTATCTACGCGGTCGACGCTTTTTCCTGATCTACAAATGCAACGTGTAAATGTTTGTCGGATTCGATAGTCCTTTCTACTAACTGTCTGAGGGCGAATATTGCGTCTGTACAGCTTTTGTTCTTCCTGAATCCCATTTGGGAGTCATTAAGCTGTGGCTCGATGATGTGGCGGAGCCTTTTCTCAAGTATTTTGCAGAATATTTTCCCAGTGTGGCTCAGTAGCGCTATGCCTCTATACTTTGTACAGTCCCTCTTGCTACCTTTCTTCTTCCAGATGGGAACAATTGTAGCATTCCTCCAATCTTCTGGTGTTTCTTGTGTGATCCAGACTTGGTTGAATAGTCTATGGAGCCAGCTGATTCCTACCTCTTTAGTTGCTTTGATTAGGTCGGCGGGATATTGTCTGGGCCTGGTGTTTTATTAGGTGGGGCCATATTTACAGCATTTCTGATCTCTGATAGTGTTATGCTTGGTTCTACTTCTGAAGTTACATTTACTGTGAGTTCTTGAGTGTTCGGTTGGTCCTCTTGTTGAAGGTTGAGAAGTTCACTAAAGTATTGTCGCCATCTGTTCATTATCATTTTGGATCATTAAGAGCTTGGGCGTTTTCATCGTTAATAATTTCAGTTGGGTCATATTGTTCTTGTCTTTCCCGCATAGCTTTAATTTTCTTGTAAAAATGTCTTGTTGAATTTTTGTAGTCTGAATTTAATGTTTTGCCATAATCTTGCCATGCTTGTATTTTAGACTTCTTTATTATCTCCTTGGCTTGTTTTCTAGCTGTTCTATACTCAGTGAGGTCGTTTTGATGTTTGTTTTTGCCCATAAGTTGTATCTGTGTTTTTCTCCTTTACCGCTAGTTTTACTCTCATTCCACCAAGTTGTGCTTTTTGGTCGGGTACCTCTGTATTTTGCTGTTCCACATGTTTCTTTGGCTGCTTCTAATAAAGTTCTCTTAAATACTGTCCATTCTTCTTCTACTGATTCAAATACACCTGGAAATGATAAAGCAGATAGGCTAGCCAAGAAAGGATCAACACAAGAATAACCAATCACAGCAACAACTCTCCATACAGCAAAGCAAATCCTAACGATAACAAATAAAGAAATTTGGCTGAACAGATGGGAAACACAGGAAGAGGATTACCAACCCTAATCACAATGACAACATACCCACCTTACAAGAAGAGATCAGAGCACCATTTTTAGACTCCAAACTCAACACATAACACTAAATAATCACACAAACAGAATTCAACCACAACACACTCCAGAGTGCCAGCTGTGTGCACATTGTCATGAAACCGTTCACCACTACCTCTTCAGATGCCAATCACTAGATGATGTCAGGAAGATCCTCCTTCCTCCAATGCCAGATAAGTGTAATACATTATACGGAACAAAAGAACAACTTACAAACACATGAAGATACCACTACATAGCATTGGACCGAAGAGCAAGAGCTCAAGGGTCGCTGGATCATTGAAGAAGAATAGGAAATTGTCTCATTCAGAAAATAAATGAAAAATCTGGATTTACCAGTGCTAAGGAATTTCGTGGATTAGAAGTATAGTCATCCATCGAGTACATAACAACAACCTCAGACCGTGTGTTGTTGCATACCTCTGGTATGTGCAGAGGGGAATGTAGTGTTCACTCATTGAACGTAATCCCTACCACATGTGGGATATATATGATCAGGGTTGGACATGTGAGTGTTGTGTGTTCTGGTTGGACATGTGGGTGTTGTATGTTCTATCTTACATGTGCCTCAGCATTATGACGGCTCTCAACATGCTAGTTCCTCTTGTGGTGTTGCTTGCTCAAATTAACACTAGACTTATGGTTTATTGTTCATTTTCAAGAAGACTAGGCACTTGATACCATTAGTTCAGTGACCACTAGAAAAAGAACTTTTAAATGGCTCCACATGGAACACAAACCGAGTATCTATGGAGCATGAGGTTGCCTACCTTAATGCCACAGAGACCATCTCTGATATATATATATATATATATATATGTATACCAGATGTAGCAGTTTATTATCAAAAGAAAAGGATGATTAAATCAATACATAACACTAAGCTTTAAGAAAAGGATGATTAAATCAATACATAACACTAAGCTTTAAGAAAAGGATGATTAAATCAATCAGAAAGTCACCAATACTAACACAGTATGACTATCAAAATATGAGCAGATTAGAACAAATCATTATGCTCCTCAGAACAGGACACAATCAAATCCCCATCCAAATGTATACCAAAATTTCAGGTTTGCAAATCAGACATATGGACAGCCATCACAGACTGCAGAGTACATACTTCAATACTTCCCTGAATATGATATACTGAAACAAACTCACTGGTCACAGTGAAGCAACACTGGAAAGAAGAGTCTTTAGGCTCTTTGTAAAACTATGTGGACCTGTGTGTGAACTACAAAAGACAGTAAAGTTTATATAAGAGACAACATTGAATATATAGACAATATTTCAAACGAGCGAAAGAAAGGAAGGTATAGATATATAAAATATTTAATAACAGATACAAAAGACTCATGTGCCAAACCACTGCGATGGTGATCCTTATTCGGAACACTTTGTAGATAAAATAGAGCTTGTAATAGTAATATTTTCTAATATAGATAAAATAGAAACTGTAATAGTAAATTTTCTATTATAGATAAAGTAGAACATGTAAGGTAATACAGAAGTAATATTTTGTGATATAGATAGATAATATACAAGTAATATTTTCTGATATAGATAGGTAATTTAATAGTAATATTTTCTGATATAGATAGGTAATATAGTAGTAATATTTTCTTAGGTCAGTATTTTCATTACTTGTTTGATGTGTGTTTTTGTTACTAGCCAAGAAGACTGCATCCTGTGAGAACTTCACAACAATTTCAAGATGTGAACGATGCTCAAAGAAAGAGTTGGTAAGCAAACTATATTTAGAGAATCACATTAATTAACATTGTTTAAAGTAAAAAGTAAAGAATTCATTTTTCATACCATATTGTATATTGGGGAATACAATACAGTGTTAAACCTGTATTTCACTTTGACCAGTAGCACATGACAGGTCTTGTGTTCAACATTGCTCTGACTGTCATTATTTCCAGTGTTTCTCTTGTTGTCAATTGAAGATGGATTGGCCTGGGAGCCATTTTTGGTCACTTCTGTAATTCACATTCCAGTGTTGGGGTCACTTTTCAGATGAGAAAGTTGACCACTCTTGAGAACTTGCAATACAGATAGTGCGTCTGTGAAGATAACCACCTTGTGGCAGTCAAGAATTGGCATCTTTAAAAAATGTTTGCAATGTTGCTATATACATATATATATATATATATATATGTACAATTTATTTACTGTTTCATATATTTGGAGATATTTTTGTTCTTAGACCACATACAAATTGATCCATTTATAGTTCTCTATAAACATGTTTCAGGGCCATTGCTTCTCTTAAGTTTTTAACTGCATATTTTCCCAAAATTTCTTCTCTTCTCAAGGTGATTCTGTATTTAATGTTTAATATTAAAAATGTAATTGGTATGATGATTCAGATAATTGTCTATGACAATAGAGGAATTTTGAAATTTTTGTTCTTCCTTTCCTATTTCAGCGAGACCTTGTGCCTGCATGTTCAGAGACTGGCTTTAAGGAACTTATTAAATGTGAATCTGGAGTTGAAGAATTTATCTGGTAAGTCTAGAAGATTTTTATTTTTTTATTTGTACATTTATGTGTAATATTAAAGTTTATAATTTAAGTTTGTTTGCCTTATATGAATATAGACTTAGTCATATGCCTAATATGGCACCTCTGACTGATTTTTACATGAAAACTTGCTTTACTTATCACCAGTCTCCCTTGCCATTCAGGCAAGCCTTACTCAAACTTCAGAGATACTTGTAATTTAGATCCCCAAATAAAGGATCAGTGTTTCCCGTAGTCCAATCGTGCAATATGTGCACACTGAAATATTTTAGTTCAAACTGGCCACAAGCCCCAGAATTTTCAGCAAAGAAACACTACAACATATACTCATAAAAACTGCTGCAACACACTTGACCCAACAATGAGAACTTGAACTTCCCACTACACTTGACATGTAAGTGGTTAGAGAATAATAAGAGGAAGTAGATCACACAAGTGCACTGTGAATACCTCTGTATCCTTTGTGTGATTCTCAAAGCAACTAGACAGTAATAAAGTAAGACTTTTGTCATCTATATATAGTCATTTTTGGCACATAATGCTTCCACAAGAGATTTCCATTGTTACCGTTCTGTCGTCTTCTACAAATTATGCCACAATCTCTCAACTCTCCACAGTTCTTCTCTGTATTTCCTTTGGTCATCTATGCCTTCTTTTCCCATCCGCTATTCATCTGCGAACTGTCCTATCTAGTGCCCCTACTGGCATATGAAATACATGCCTTTGTTCAAACTCAAGCAGAAGCTCAAGCACTACTAAAGGCACAATCATGATCAACACCAACTCTGACCACCAACAAGTGGTTTTTTTTCACAGATGCACTATCGTTCTGCAAGCCCTCCAGAATAAACTCCCATCCCTGAGAAGGGCTCAGCAAGATTTCTGCTAACAAGAGAGTTCCAGTGGGTACCATCATACTGTGAAGTGCCAGGTAATGAGAAGGCAGACAAACTTGCAAAAAAGGGAGCAGAATGTGAACAAGTAGAAAATGAAATCACATACTTTGAAAAAAAAAAGAGCTGTCGTGGACATTAGAAAAGAACTTAAACTATCCAATGATGCCTAACACACACTCAACAGACAAGGACAGGCTATCATCCGACTCAGGATAGGACATAACAGACTAAACAAACATCTGCACAGGCTACGATTGTCCTCATCCCTTCTGTGTCCCTGTGGTACTGCTGATCAAACCACAGAACATGTTCTGCAAGACTGTCTCCTGTATGTCCTCCTAGAAAGAATATGGCCCTACAACTCAACCTTACATTAATAACTACATGGCACCAGGGATGAGTTCCAGACAACAGTCAATTTCATTAAATACCGTCTATAATCATCAAAATAGTTATCGCAAAGAAGAAGAAGATATACATGCCCACACCATCTTCATCTTTTAATGATGGTCCTCAATGATGCACAATTTGTTTGTTTTAAAATCCATCATTTGCTATTGTATTTTTTTTTCTTCATATGGACAGAAAACATACATGAATCATCTTAAACATTCATTTTGTAATCTCTCCAACTCATGTATGATGTTGTGAGTCATTTTCCAGCCCTCACTACTTTATAATAGCACTACCAGGACACTGCTTCTATATATTTTAAGTTTTATTTTAGGATTTAATCCCTTGGCTTTCCAGATTTTGTTGATCAGACCCAGTTTGACTTGCTTTCTTGATGTTTTCAATGATGTACTTTTCCAAATCACCATCCTCGATAATGCTTCCCAGGTATACAAAATCCTGAATTTTCTCTATGATTTCTAATTGTAATATAATTGAATTTTCTGATTTATGCTTTTCTCTGATTATTTTTGTTCTCTTTATATTACAGGTGTGATATTTCCCCTGCAGTTGAAGAATATGGCTTTTGGAGATTTCAGTTATGCACACTTTCACTAGGATTATTCTCATATGCCATGGTTTATCTCCGTCAGAGAAAATTAGACAAAAGATTGATGGAAAAGATTCACAAACAGATTGCTGCTGGTGTATGAGTGATGTTACTAGATGAATAATTCTTTTATATGTGTTTGGTACATTTGGTTAAATTGTGGGAAGTGTGGTATGGTGTGTACTAGAGATTTAGTTTGGGTGGGTTGTGAAGGAGTGTAGATATAAAATTCAAGTTAATTTACTATTACCACATGTACTGTTGTTTGAGAATATCACTGTTGACAGTGATATAATGTAGACTTCTTAACTCGCTGACCAGACTGAGAGAGATGGGTGTCAATATTGGTACAACCCGAAAAGAACAACATACCAAATATGCAAGAGATTGATTAATCTACATCGAACTGGCGTGTTTGGCTGCTGGACGCTGATGGATTTGTTGATGCGGAGATCAGAGAACCTATTGACATGTCCGGAGTGCTATGATGATAATCTTCTGATAACTGATAATGTAAACTGTGCAAATTGTGAGAATTTGTATGCTGTTTTATTTTGTATCAAATCGCCAGAGTTAGAAGAAAATAGAGAAAAAGACCGCTTTATCAATCTGCGTTGTCTTGCTGGCTGTGTAAGAACATTGAAAGGAAGCTGCTAAAATTCTTTCACTGCTAAAGTTGATCATGTTAGCCCTACAGACATGGATACTCATTATACAATTAATGACTGCTCTCAGATATCTTACATGTAATTGGGCTACCACTGTGGATCATTACTGGATTCAAGGATGTCTCATCTTTGATTTAAATTCTTAGCATAAGAAACCGATCACAGAATAGAAGAAGGAGAGAAAGAACATGAAAATGGGGGAGACATACACTCTTAACAACTGTTATAGAAAGGAAATGAAGATATGTTGGGCATACCATTAGAAGAAATGATCAAAGAATACCAAAACTTTGCTATATAAGTGGAAGGCAAAGGGCTCAGGAAAGAGCGAGGCATTAGAAACCCTGAAACAAACTTTGCTGACAGAGGCAAGAAATATCAGACTCAATTCCATGGAAGAGATTGAACAAGTTGACCAGAACAGAGCAGTATGGAGAAATTACGAGGCCTTATTAACATATAAAGGTACTAGAGGAATATATATAATATATATACACTCTTAAAGTAGTTTTGTGATATACCAGATAAAATTGGATTGAAACCAACAAAGGAAGAATATTGAACTAGTAAAGCATAGAGAAGTGAAGATCAGGTTAGGAAACATTTTTCCTCAGAATAGAAACAAGGAGATTTATGCTAGATGTTCAGTATTCTATGGAGAACAAGAGCGATGGATGCACTTTCTTCCCTGGTGTCACAAAGAAAGGAGTTCAAACCGACAGGCTTGAAATAAAATATTATTTCACTTGCTGTATGATTTTATTTGCATTCAAACTATTTTTATATCATATTTTATTGTACCAATCTTTGCAATATTTGCATGGAATTATCCATATAGGAAACATTATAATAAGTTGTCAGTTGGACAACTGTAATATCATTCTTGTACAGTGCTGCATTTGAAAATAATCTAATTGAAAGACTTTCTAAAGACTTCATAGTGAAGAAACACTGCACTGTTTTGTCTGCTGTTTGGTAGTGTAACAAATAATTTTGTTGGTGGATATTTCTTTTTTGATGACTTAAGCAATATTCTTGATCAGAAGCTATCCTCTGTTATGCTTACTTTGTTGAGTTCACTCATAGAAAATAAATTTGTTCTCTATTATTTTCTTCTTTAAGTTATTTGATTGTATACTGTACAATTATATGTTTTAGATATAGCTTTTAAGCTATTCAACATAACGACTTTTGAGTTTGCTCTTGTCTCTTTTGCCTTCAAGCTCATCCCTAAGTTTCTCTTTGAAAGATTCTGCATATTGTTGTTTTCCATATAGCTTGAGTTAGCACCTAGTGTTTTTCCATTTGTTGAGCCGATAGAAAGTCCTTTACTAAGGTCTTGCTGATATCATAATTACTTATTCTTACTACTATATCCTTTTCAGAATCTGCCTCTGTTGAAACTTTGTCTCCAAAGTATATCAATTCATTAACTTGCTTCATTGTTTAAGTAATAAATATTACTCATTTTTAATAATATTGAATGGTGTTGTACTCATAAGTAGAGTGTACATATATATTTGAACTTGTTTTAGTTTAGTCGTCGGATCATCATCACTGCACTTCGAACCAATTAGTCCATAAGTGCTCCGATCTCCTCCTCAGTATGTCTCTCAGCATGTGGTGACTCATGACACCAGTTCTTTGTTGGTTTAATATTTTTCTTTGACTACCAGTATGGTGTTCTTATCTAGCTACACCACATTTGACTTGGAATTCTTGCAGTCTGGTTAGGGCTGTAGATTCATCACTGATGAGCTGTCCCATTACTACAAATCTGATGTTATTTTTGGTATTGATGTATTTCTGATACTTTGTTCTTTATTTGCTAAGTTAATGATTTGTATAATTTAAAGATTGTTCATATTCAGGTTATTATTCTTCATGATGTACAAAGGGCTTGATATTTGTGCATTATAAAATAAAAGTACATTTATCAGACTTGATATGCAACTGTTCTTACTCTGCTTTGTTTCATTCAAGTCTACACAGTTGCTGATAGAAGTCAATAACATGTGTAGTATTGATCACATGCTGTAGAAATTTCGGGTTTGAGGCCAGCATGGGCCAACAATATTTAAGTTACACAGATGAGATGACCTAAGCTGAAAGAACAGTGCATAGGTGACCAAGTCTGACTGTACCGAAATGGAAAAAATGGATCGCTATAGATGGTAGCATGACCAACTTCCATAATGTTATCTTGGAAGGGAATGTAGAAATTAGGGAGATATGAATACTAAACTAGCATTTAAACAGCTGATAGCAGATAACGCAAGTGATGATGATGATGTTGTATATACCCATAGGTCTGTGCATCGTAGTTAGAAGTCAGGCTGAGGTTTCTAGCTTGTTCGTGATGGTAGGTCTTTGTAGAGCAGAATGGAGCATACAGGACAACCACTTTCAGTATGACGATGGAGGTTAAGACCTTTACTGCTGCCCTCCATTGACTCTCTAGGATATCATTTACTGGGGCTAGTATTGGACGCTCAGTCGATGCTTTGGAAGGTCCAAAATATCAGGTTGCTGTATTAGTGGATGATGTAAATTGAGGTTTCAAACCTACATAGGTTTACATTGGTCTACTGTCATGGACCTGTGAGTTCTCGCGGCAATGAGAGAAAAGACTTGCACCAACAGCATCCAAGATGGATAGAGGTTCTTTGATTTCTTTGCGATCACTGTTGACGAAGACACTAAAATTAATATTGAATCCATCCAGCAATTTCAGGAGTTTGAAAATATACATTGTACAAGCAGAACTGGATGCCTGAGGAGCAGAGTGAGAAATGTGTTTAACCAGCAGATCACACAAACAGAACTTGATGCTTGAGGAGCAGAGTGAGAAGTGTGTTTAACCAGCAGATTACACAAGCAGAACTGGATGCCTGAGGAGCAGAGTGAGAAGTGTGTTTAACCTGCAGATCACGCAACAGAACTGGATGCCTGAGGAGCAGAGTGAGAAATGTGTTTAACCAGCAGATCACACAAGCAGAACTTGATGCCTGAGGAGCAGAGTGAGAAGTGTGTTTAACCTGCAGATCACACAAGCAGAACTGGATGCCTGAGGAGCAGAGTGAGAAGTGTGTTTAACCTGCAGATCACACAAACAGAACTGGATGCCTGAGGAGCAGAGTGAGAAGTGTGTTTAACCTGCAGATCACACAAGCAGAACTGGATGCCTGAGGAGCAGAGTGAGAAGTGTGTTTAACCAGCAGATCACGCAAGCAGAACTGGATGCCTGAGGAGCAGAGTGAGAAATGTGTTTAACCTGCAGATCACACAAACCATCAGTGCGCATGTCTGCTGGTATGGGTGAGTCAGCATCTATTGGTCTGTCCAAAAAGATATGATGCTGTTTCAGTAGCAAATAGCCAGTAGCAAATATCTTGTAGCAAGTAACCAGTAGCAAATATCTTGTAGCAAGTAACCAGTAGCAAATAACCAGTAGCAAATATCCAGTAGCAAATAACTGGTAGCAAATATCTAGTAGCAAGTAACCAGTAGCAAATATCAATAGCAAATATCTAGTAAGTAACAGTAACAAATATCCAGTAGCAAATATCTAGTAGCAAGTAACCAGTAGCAAATATCTAGTAGCAAGTAACCAGTAGCCAATATCCAGTGGCAAATAACTGTAGCAAATATCAGTACAAATAACTTTTAGCAAATATCTAGTAAAATATCTAGTAGCCAATATCTAGTGCAATATCCAGTAGCAAATAACAGTAGCAAATAACTGGTAGCAAATATCTAGTACCAAGTAACCATTAGCAAAATATTAGTAGCAAATATCTAGAAACAAATATCAGTATGTCATTTCAGATAGAAATTTACTCTTAGTAGCAATACAGATAGTGTCTGAAATATCTAGTGAGTCAAATTGCATCTTTAAAAATATTTGAAATTCTATATACATATATACTATATATATATATATAGTAATATTACTGTTTCATATATTTGAGATATTTGTTCTTAGACCACATACAAATTGATCCATTTATAGTTCTCATAAACATGTTTCAACCATTGTTTCTAAGTTTTAACTGCATATTTCAAAATTCTTTCTTCTAAGGTGATTCTGTATTTAATGTTTAATATTAAAAATTAATTGGTATGAGTATTCAGATAATGTCTATGACAATGAAATTCTAGAAATTTATTCTTCCTTCTAATTCAGCGAGACCTTGTGCCTGCATGTTCAGAGATGCTTTAAGGAACTTATTAAATGTGAATCTGAGTTGAAAATTTATCTGTAATCAGAAGATTTTATTTTTATTTGTACATTTATGTTAATATTAAAGTTTATAATTTAAGTTTTTTGCCTTATATGAATATGACTAGTCAATGCAATATATCTGACTGAATTTTACATGAAAACTTGCTTTACTTATCACCAGTCTCCCTTGCCATTCAGGCAAGCCTTACTCAAACTTCAGAGATACTTGTAATTTAGATCCCCAAATAAAGGATCAGTGTTTCCCGTAGTCCAATCGTGCAATATGTGCACACTGAAATATTTTAGTTCAAACTGGCCACAAGCCCCAGAATTTTCAGCAAAGAAACACTACAACATATACTCATAAAAACTGCTGCAACACACTTGACCCAACAATGAGAACTTGAACTTCCCACTACACTTGACATGTAAGTGGTTAGAGAATAATAAGAGGAAGTAGATCACACAAGTGCACTGTGAATACCTCTGTATCCTTTGTGTGATTCTCAAAAGCAGCTTAGACAGTAATAAAGTAAGACTTTTGTCATCTATATATAGTCATTTTTGGCACATAATGCTTCCACAAGAGATTTCCATTGTTACCGTTCTGTCGTCTTCTACAAATTGTTTGCCACAATCTCTCAACTCTCCACAGTTCTTCTCTGTATTTCCTTTGGTCATCTATGCCTTCTTTTCCCATCCGCTATTCATCTGCGAACTGTCCTATCTAGTGCCCCTACTGGCATATGAAATACATGCCTTTGTTCAAACTACACAGCAGAAGCTCAAGCACTACTAAAGGCCGCAATCATGATCAACACCAACTCTGACCACCAACAAGTGGTTTTTTTTCACAGATGCACTATCGTTCTGCAAGCCCTCCAGAATAAACTCCCATCCCTGAGAAAGGAGCTCAGCAAGATTTCTGCTAACAAGAGAGTTCCAGTGGGTACCATCATACTGTGAAGTGCCAGGTAATGAGAAGGCAGACAAACTTGCAAAAAAGGGAGCAGAATGTGAACAAGTAGAAAATGAAATCACATACTTTGAAAAAAAAAAGAGCTGTCGTGGACATTAGAAAAGAACTTAAACTATCCAATGATGCCTAACACACACTCAACAGACAAGGACAGGCTATCATCCGACTCAGGATAGGACATAACAGACTAAACAAACATCTGCACAGGCTACGATTGTCCTCATCCCTTCTGTGTCCCTGTGGTACTGCTGATCAAACCACAGAACATGTTCTGCAAGACTGTCTCCTGTATGTCCTCCCTAGAAAGGAATACTGGCCCTACAACTCAACCTTACATTAATAACTACATGGCACCAGGGATGAGTTCCAGACAACAGTCAATTTCATTATAAATACACGTCTATAATCATCAAAATAGTTATCGCAAAGAAGAAGAAGATATACATGCCCACACCATCTTCATCTTTTAATGATGGTCCTCAATGATGCACAATTTGTTTGTTTTAAAATCCATCATTTGCTATTGTATTTTTTTTTCTTCATATGGACAGAAAACATACATGAATCATCTTAAACATTCATTTGTAATCTCTCAACTCATGTATGATGTTGTGAGTCATTTTCCAGCCCTCACTACTTTATAATAGCACTACCAGGACACTGCTTCTATATATTTTAAGTTTTATTTTAGGATTTAATCCCTTGGCTTTCCAGATTTTGTTGATCATGACCCAAGTTTGACTTGCTTTCTTGATGTTTTCAATGATGTACTTTTCCAAATCACCATCCTGCGATAATGTGCTTCCCAGGTATACAAAATCCTGAATTTTCTCTATGATTTCTAATTGTAATATAATTGAATTTTCTGATTTATGCTTTTCTCTGATTATTTTTGTTCTCTTTATATTACAGGTGTGATATTTCCCCTGCAGTTGAAGAATATGGCTTTTGGAGATTTCAGTTATGCACACTTTCACTAGGATTATTCTCATATGCCATGGTTTATCTCCGTCAGAGAAAATTAGACAAAAGATTGATGGAAAAGATTCACAAACAGATTGCTGCTGGTGTATGAGTGATGTTACTAGATGAATAATTCTTTTATATGTGTTTGGTACATTTGGTTAAATTGTGGGAAGTGTGGTATGGTGTGTACTAGAGATTTAGTTTGGGTGGGTTGTGAAGGAGTGTAGATATAAAATTCAAGTTAATTTACTATTACCACATGTACTGTTGTTTGAGAATATCACTGTTGACAGTGATATAATGTAGACTTCTTAACTCGCTGACCAGACTGAGAGAGATGGGTGTCAATATTGGTACAACCCGAAAAGAACAACATACCAAATATGCAAGAGATTGATTAATCTACATCGAACTGGCGTGTTTGGCTGCTGGACGCTGATGGATTTGTTGATGCGGAGATCAGAGAACCTATTGACATGTCCGGAGTGCTATGATGATAATCTTCTGATAACTGATAATGTAAACTGTGCAAATTGTGAGAATTTGTATGCTGTTTTATTTTGTATCAAATCGCCAGAGTTAGAAGAAAATAGAGAAAAAGACCGCTTTATCAATCTGCGTTGTCTTGCTGGCTGTGTAAGAACATTGAAAGGAAGCTGCTAAAATTCTTCACTGACTAAAGTTGTATCATGTTAGCCCCTACAGACATGGATACTCATTATACAATTAATGACTGCTCTCAGATATCTTACATGTAATTGGGCTACCACTGTGGATCATTACTGGATTCAAGGATGTCTCATCTTTGATTTAAATTCTTAGCATAAGAAACCGATCACAGAATAGAAGAAGGAGAGAAAGAACATGAAAATGGGGGAGACATACACTCTTAACAACTGTTATAGAAAGGAAATGAAGATATGTTGGGCATACCATTAGAAGAAATGATCAAAGAATACCAAAACTTTGCTATATAAGTGGAAGGCAAAGGGCTCAGGAAAGAGACGAGGCATTAGGGAAACCCTGAAACAAACTTTGCTGACAGAGGCAAGAAATATCAGACTCAATTCCATGGAAGAGATTGAACAAGTTGACCAGAACAGAGCAGTATGGAGAAATTACGTGCAGGCCTTATGTAACATATAAAGGTACTAGAGGAATATATATAATATATATACACTCTTAAAGTAGTTTTGTGATATACCAGATAAAATTGGATTGAAACCAACAAAGGAAGAATATTGAACTAGTAAAGCATAGAGAAGTGAAGATCAGGTTAGGAAACATTTTTCCTCAGAATAGAAACAAGGAGATTTATGCTAGATGTTCAGTATTCTATGGAGAACAAGAGCGATGGATGCACTTTCTTCCCTGGTGTCACAAAGAAAGGAGTTCAAACCGACAGGCTTGAAATAAAATATTATTTCACTTGCTGTATGATTTTATTTGCATTCAAACTATTTTTATATCATATTTTATTGTACCAATCTTTGCAATATTTGCATGGAATTATCCATATAGGAAACATTATAATAAGTTGTCAGTTGGACAACTGTAATATCATTCTTGTACAGTGCTGCATTTGAAAATAATCTAATTGAAAAGACTTTCTAAAAGACTTCATAGTGAAGAAACACTGCACTGTTTTGTCTGCTGTTTGGTAGTGTAACAAATAATTTTGTTGGTGGATATTTCTTTTTTGATGACTTAAGCAATATTCTTGATCAGAAGCTATCCTCTGTTATGCTTACTTTGTTGAGTTCACTCATAGAAAAATAAATTTGTTCTCTATGTATTTTTTCTTCTTTAAGTTATTTGATTGTATACTGTACAATTATATGTTTTAGATATAGCTTTTAAGCTATTCAACCAACTGACTTTTGAGTTTGCTCTTGTCTCTTTTGCCTTCAAGCTCATCCCTAAGTTTCTCTTTGAAAGATTCTGCATATTGTTGTTTTCCATATAGCTTGGTTAGCACCTAGTGTTTTTCCATTTGTTGGAGCCGATAGAAAAGTCCTTTACTAAGGTCTTGCTGATATCCTTAATTACTTATTCTTACTACTATATCCTTTTCAGAATCTGCCTCTGTTGAAACTTTGTCTCCAAAGTATATCAATTCATTAACTTGCTTCATTGTTTAAGTAATAAATATTACTCATTTTTAATAATATTGAATGGTGTTGTACTCATAAGTAGAGTGTACATATATATTTGAACTTGTTTTAGTTTAGTCGTCGGATCATCATCACTGCACTTCGAACCAATTAGTCCATAAGTGCTCCGATCTCCTCCTCAGTATGTCTCTCAGCATGTGGTGACTCATGACACCAGTTCTTTGTTGGTTTAATATTTTTCTTTGACTACCAGTATGGTGTTCTTATCTAGCTACACCACATTTGACTTGGAATTCTTGCAGTCTGGTTAGGGCTGTAGATTCATCACTGATGAGCTGTCCCATTACTACAAATCTGATGTTATTTTTGGTATTGATGTATTTCTGATACTTTGTTCTTTATTTGCTAAGTTAATGATTTGTATAATTTAAAGATTGTTCATATTCAGGTTATTATTCTTCATGATGTACAAAGTGGCTTGATATTTTGTGCATTATAAAATAAAAGTACATTTATCAGACTTGATATGCAACTGTTCTTACTCTGCTTTGTTTCATTCAAGTCTACACAGTTACTGATAGAGAAGTCAATAACATGCTGCGGTATTGATCACATGCTGTAGAAATTTCGGGGTTTGAGGCCAGCATGGGCCAACAATATTTGGTGTACACATGTACGATGTAGATGACCTAAGCTGAAAGAACAGTGCACTAGGTGACCACAGTCGTGACTGTACCGAAATGGAAAAAATGGATCGCTATAGATGGTAGCATGACCAACTTCCATAATGTTATCTTGGAAGGGAATGTAGAAATTAGGGAGATATGAATACTAAACTAGCATTTAAACAGCTGATAGCAGATAACGCAAGTGATGATGATGATGTTGTATATACCCATAGGTCTGTGCATCGTAGTTAGAAGTCAGGCTGAGGTTTCCTAGCTTGTTCGTATGGTAGGGTCTTTGTAGAGCAGAATGGAGCATACAGGACAACCACTTTCAGTATGACGATGGAGGTTAAGACCTTTACTGCTGCCCTCCATTGACTCTCTAGGATATCATTTACTGGGGCTAGTATTGGACGCTCAGTCGATGCTTTGGAAGGTCCAAAATATCAGGTTGCTGTATTAGTGGATGATGTAAATTGAGGTTTCAAACCTACATAGGTTTACATTGGTCTACTGTCATGGACCTGTGAGTTCTCGTGCAATGAGAGAAAAGACTTGCACCAACAGCATCCAAGATGGATAGAGGTTCTTTGATTTCTTTGCGATCGCCTGTTAGACGAAGACACTAAAATTAATATTGAATCCATCCAGCAATTTCAGGAGTTTGAAAATATACATTGTACAAGCAGAACTGGATGCCTGAGGAGCAGAGTGAGAAATGTGTTTAACCAGCAGATCACACAAACAGAACTTGATGCTTGAGGAGCAGAGGTAGAAGTGTGTTTAACCAGCAGATTACACAAGCAGAACTGGATGCCTGAGGAGCAGAGTGAGAAGTGTGTTTAACCTGCAGATCACGCAACAGAACTGGATGCCTGAGGAGCAGAGTGAGAAATGTGTTTAACCAGCAGATCACACAAGCAGAACTTGATGCCTGAGGAGCAGAGTGAGAAGTGTTTAACCTGCAGATCACGCAAGCAGAACTGGATGCCTGAGGAGCAGAGTGAGAAGTGTGTTTAACCTGCAGATCACACAAACAGAACTGGATGCCTGAGGAGCAGAGTGAGAAGTGTGTTTAACCTGCAGATCACACAAGCAGAACTGGATGCCTGAGGAGCAGAGTGAGAAGTGTGTTTAACCAGCAGATCACGCAAGCAGAACTGGATGCCTGAGGAGCAGAGTGAGAAATGTGTTTAACCTGCAGATCACACAAACCATCAGTGCGCATGTCTGCTGGTATGGGTGAGTCAGCATCTATTGGTCTGTCCAAAAAGATATGATGCTGTTTCAGTAGCAAATAGCCAGTAGCAAATATCTTGTAGCAAGTAACCAGTAGCAAATATCTTGTAGCAAGTAACCAGTAGCAAATAACCAGTAGCAAATATCCAGTAGCAAATAACTGGTAGCAAATATCTAGTAGCAAGTAACCAGTAGCAAATATCCAATAGCAAATATCTAGTAGCAAGTAACCAGTAACAAATATCCAGTAGCAAATATCTAGTAGCAAGTAACCAGTAGCAAATATCTAGTAGCAAGTAACCAGTAGCCAATATCCAGTAGCAAATAACTGGTAGCAAATATCCAGTAGCAAATAACTTTTAGCAAATATCTAGTAGCAAATATCTAGTAGCCAATATCTAGTAGCCAATATCCAGTAGCAAATAACCAGTAGCAAATAACTGGTAGCAAATATCTAGTAGCAAGTAACCAGTAGCAAATATCTAGTAGCAAATATCTAGAAACAAATATCTAGTAGCCAATATCCAGTAGCAAATATCTAGTAGCAAGTAACCAGTAGCAAATATCTAGTAACAAATATCTAGTAACAAATATCTAATAGAAAATATCTAGTAACAAATATGCAGTAGCAAATATCTAGTAGCCAATATCTAGTAGTTAATATCCAGTAGCAAATAACCAGTAGCAAATATCCAATAGCAAATATCTAGTAGCAAGTAACCAGTAGCAAATATCCAGTTGCAAATATCTGGTAGCAAATATCTAGTAGCAAATATCTGGTAGCAAGTAACCAGTAGCAAATATCTGGTAGCAAATATCTAGTAGCAAGTAACCAGTAGCAAATATCTAGTAGCAAATATCTAGAAACAAATATCTAGTAGCCAATATCCAGTAGCAAATATCTAGTAGCAAGTAACCAGTAGCAAATATCTAGTAACAAATATCTAGTAACAAATATCTAGTAACAAATATCTAGTAGGAAATATGTAGTAACAAATATGCAGCAGCAAATATCTAGTAGCAAATATCTAGTAGCAAATATCTAGAAACAAATATCTAGTAGCAAATATCTAGTAACAAATATCTAGTAGCAAATATCTAGTAACAAATATCCAATAGCAAATATCCAGTAGCAAATATCAAGTAGCAAATATCTAGTAACAAACATCTAGTAGCAAATATCTAGTAACAAATATCTAGTAGCAAATATCCAGTAGCAAATATCTAGTAACAAATCTCTAATAGCAAATATCTAGTAACAAATATCCAGTAGCAAATATCCAGTAGCAAATATCTAGTAGCAAATATCAAATAGCCAAATATCCAGTAGCAAATATCTAGTAACAAATATCTAGTAACAAATATCTAGTAACAAATATCTAGTAACAAATATCCAGTAGCAAATATCTAGTAACAAATATCTAGTAACAAATATCTAATAGCAAATATCTAGTAACAAATATCCAGTAGCAAATAACCAGTAGCAAATATCCAATAGCAAATATCTAGTAGCAAGTAACCAGTAGCAAATATCCAGTAGCAAATATCTGGTAGCAAATATCTAGTAGCAAGTAACCAGTAGCAAATATCTAGTAGCAAATATCTAGAAACAAATATCTAGTAGCCAATATCCAGTAGCAAATATCTAGTAGCAAGTAACCAGTAGCAAATATCTAGTAACAAATATCTAGTAACAAATATCTAGTAACAAATATCTAGTAGGAAATATCTAGTAACAAATATGCAGTAGCAAATATCTAGTAGCCAATATCTAGTAGTCAATATCCAGTAGCAAATAACCAGTAGCAAATATCCAATAGCAAATATCTAGTAGCAAGTAACCAGTAGCAAATATCCAGTAGCAAATATCTGGTAGCAAATATCTAGTAGCAAATATCTAGTAGCAAGTAACCAGTAGCAAATATCTGGTAGCAAATATCTAGTAGCAAGTAACCAGTAGCAAATATCTAGTAGCAAATATCTAGAAACAAATATCTAGTAGCCAATATCCAGTAGCAAATATCTAGTAGCAAGTAACCAGTAGCAAATATCTAGTAACAAATATCTAGTAACAAATATCTAGTAACAAATATCTAGTAACAAATATCTAGTAGGAAATATCTAGTAACAAATATGCAGTAGCAAATATCTAGTAGCAAATATCTAGTAGCAAATATTTAGTAGCAAATATCAAGTAACAAATATGCAGTAGCAAATATCTAGTAGCAAATATCTAGTAGCAAATATCTAGAAACAAATATCTAGTAGCAAATATCTAGTAACAAATATCTAGTAGCAAATATCTAGTAACAAATATCCAATAGCAAATATCCAGTAGCAAATATCAAGTAGCAAATATCTAGTAACAAATATCAAATAGCCAAATATCCAGTAGCAAATATCTAGTAACAAATATCTAGTAACAAATATCTAGTAACAAATATCTAGTAACAAATATCCAGTAGCAAATATCTAGTAACAAATATCTAGTAACAAATATCTAATAGCAAATATCTAGTAACAAATATCTAGTAGCAAATATCTAGTAACAAATATCTAGTAGCAAATATCTAGTAGCAAATATCTAGTAGCAAATATCTAGTAGCAAATATCTAGTAGCAAATATCTAGTAACAAATATGCAGTAGCAAATATCTAGTAACAAATATCTAATAGCAAATATCTAGTAACAAATATCTAGTAACAAATATGCAGTAGCAAATATCTAGTAACAAATATCTAGTAACAAATATCTAATAGCAAATATCTAGTAACAAATATCTAGTAGCAAATATCTAGTAACAAATATCTAGTAGCAAATATCTAGTAACAAATATCCAATAGCAAATATCCAGTAGCAAATATCAAGTAGCAAATATCTAGTAACAAACATCTAGTAGCAAATATCTAGTAACAAATATCCAGTAGCAAATATCTAGTAACAAATATCTAGTAACAAATATCTAATAGCAAATATCTAGTAACAAATATCTAGTAGCAAATATCTAGTAGCAAATATCTAGTAGCAAGTAACCAGTAGCAAATATCTGGTAGCAAATATCTAGTAGCAAGTAACCAGTAGCAAATATCTAGTAGCAAATATCTAGAAACAAATATCTAGTAGCCAATATCCAGTAGCAAATATCTAGTAGCAAGTAACCAGTAGCAAATATCTAGTAACAAATATCTAGTAACAAATATCTAGTAACAAATATCTAGTAACAAATATCTAGTAGGAAATATCTAGTAACAAATATGCAGTAGCAAATATCTAGTAGCAAATATCTAGTAGCAAATATTTAGTAGCAAATATCAAGTAACAAATATGCAGTAGCAAATATCTAGTAGCAAATATCTAGTAGCAAATATCTAGAAACAAATATCTAGTAGCAAATATCTAGTAACAAATATCTAGTAGCAAATATCTAGTAACAAATATCCAATAGCAAATATCCAGTAGCAAATATCAAGTAGCAAATATCTAGTAACAAATATCAAATAGCCAAATATCCAGTAGCAAATATCTAGTAACAAATATCTAGTAACAAATATCTAGTAACAAATATCTAGTAACAAATATCCAGTAGCAAATATCTAGTAACAAATATCTAGTAACAAATATCTAATAGCAAATATCTAGTAACAAATATCTAGTAGCAAATATCTAGTAACAAATATCTAGTAGCAAATATCTAGTAGCAAATATCTAGTAGCAAATATCTAGTAGCAAATATCTAGTAACAAATATGCAGTAGCAAATATCTAGTAACAAATATCTAATAGCAAATATCTAGTAACAAATATCTAGTAACAAATATGCAGTAGCAAATATCTAGTAACAAATATCTAGTAACAAATATCTAATAGCAAATATCTAGTAACAAATATCTAGTAGCAAATATCTAGTAACAAATATCTAGTAGCAAATATCTAGTAACAAATATCCAATAGCAAATATCCAGTAGCAAATATCAAGTAGCAAATATCTAGTAACAAACATCTAGTAGCAAATATCTAGTAACAAATATCCAGTAGCAAATATCTAGTAACAAATATCTAGTAACAAATATCTAATAGCAAATATCTAGTAACAAATATCTAGTAGCAAATATCTAGTAGCAAATATCTAATAGCAAGTAACCGGTAGCAAATATCCAATCACACTGTATACACTAATATATGAAATACTCTCAACAATAGTCAATAAACTAGTATGCACAAATTCTTTCAGTATAAATGTATCTCTTATATAAACAATAAAAAAAAGTTAATTGCATATCCTTTACATGACTTTGCGAATCAACCCCAGCTTTTAACGCTGTTTGTGATTTTCTAGGCATTATTACGTTCAGTAGTTTGCCATTGCGCTCTGAACGGTGGCGCATCGTTCTTTGTAAAATCCACTGAAACAATTTGCAACCAAACTGTTTGCAGCGTGATTCAAACACAGAACATCGGGTAAAATTTTACTCAAGATTGTAAATTCCATTGTTTCTTCATTGATTGAAAATACTCCTTGCATATCTCCTTGCATACTTCCTGCATACCAACTTTTCTCTCAACTCTGCTACTTCATGCATCTTCTCAGATTATACTCTCATTTTCCTTGCACTCTGCAACTGCTGCCTCTCTTGCATACTTCACTTGCATACCTCCTGATCACTATTCAACCTCCTGCATACTTCTCCTTGCTATTCCATTGCATACTCTCATACCTCTTGCATACTCCCTTGCATACTCTCCTTGCATACTTTCCTTGCATACTCTCCTTGCATACCTCACTTGCATACCTCATTGCATACTCTCATTGCATACTCTCATTGCATACCTCCTTGCATACCTCATTGCATACTCCTTGCATCACTCCTTGCATACTCCTCTTGCATACCTCCTTGCATACCTCCTTGCATACCCTTGATCTTCTGCATACCTCCTTGCATACTCCCTGCATACCTTCCTTGCATACTCCTTGCATACTCTCCTTGCATACTCTCATGCATACTCTCCTTGCATACTCTTGCATACTCTCCTTGCAAATCTCATTGTCAACTCTCCTGCATACCTCCTTGCATACCTATTGATTCTCCTTGCATACCTCATTGCATACTCTCCTGCAAAAAGCAGCATACTTGCATAAACTCTCCTTGCATACCTATTTGTAACTCTCCTTGCAAGAAGCCATGCATTTTCTGAACTCTCCTTGCAAGAGAACTAGTTGTTAGTGAACCTCCTGCAGAATCGTTTTAGTAACCTCCTTGCAAGAGAGTCGTAGTTGTTATGAACTCTCCTTCAAGAGAAGCCGTAGTTGTTAGTGAACTCTCCTTGCAAGAGAGAGCCGTAGGTTAGTGAACTCTCCTTGCAAGAGAAGCAGTGTTATGAACTCTCCTTGCAAGAGAGACCGTAGTTGTTAGTGAACTCTCCTGCAAGAGAAGCCGTAGTTGTTAGTGAACCTCCTGCAAGAGAAGCCGTAGTTGTTAGTGAACTCTCCTTGCAAGAGAAGCCTAGTGTTAGTGAACTCTCCTTGCAAGAGAAGCTAGTTGTTAGTGAACTCTCCTTGCAAGAGAAGTCGAGTTGTTAGTGAACTCTCCTTGCAAGAGAGAGTCGTAGTTGTTAGTGAACTCTCCTTGCAAGAGAGAGCCGTAGTTGTTAGTGAACTCTCCTTGCAAGAGAGAGCCGTAGTTGTTAGTGAACTCTCCTGCAAGAGAAGAGCCCTAGAGTTGTTAGTGAACTCTCCTTGCAAGAGAGAGCCGTAGTTGTTAGTGAACTCTCCGTGCAAGAGAAAGCCGTAGTTGTTAGTGAACTCTCCTTGCAAGAGAGAGCCGTAGTTGTTAGTGAACTCTCCTTGCAAGAGAAAGCCATAGTTGTTAGTGAACTCTCCTTGCAAGAGAGAGTCGTAGTTGTTAGTGAACTCTCCTTGCAAGAGAAAGTCGTAGTTGTTAGTGAACTCTCCTTGCAAGAGAGAGTCGTAGTTGTTTGTGAACTCTCCTTACAAGAGAGAGCCGTAGTTGTTAGTGAACCTCCTGCAAGAGAGAGCCGTAGTTGTTAATGAACTCTCCTTGCAAGAGAGAGCCGTAGTTGTTAGTGAACTCTCCGTGCAAGAGAAAGCCGTAGTTGTTAGTGAACTCTCCTTGCAAGAGAGAGCCGTAGTTGTTAGTGAACTCTCCTTGCAAGAGAAAGCCATAGTTGTTAGTGAACTCTCCTTGCAAGAGAGAGTCGTAGTTGTTAGTGAACTCTCCTTGCAAGAGAAAGTCGTAGTTGTTAGTGAACTCTCCTTGCAAGAGAGAGTCGTAGTTGTTTGTGAACTCTCCTTGCAAGATAGAGCCGTAGTTGTTAGTGAACTCTCCTTGCAAGAGAAAGCCATAGTTGTTAGTGAACTCTCCTTGAAAGAGAGAGCCGTAGTTGTTAGTGAACTCTCTTTGCAAGAGAAAGCCGTAGTTGTTAGTGAACTCGCTTCTTAGACTAGTGGTCCAAGTTCAATGCTACAGTGACGTTGAATTTGTTCCCGACCGTAGCGTCTCTTAGGTCGATCCAGTCTCAATTGAGTACCAGAAAAAGCACTGAGAAGTAAAGGCGGCCGGCATGATGATGACCACACCACCCATCGTGTGCCGACGGGCAAGGAAAAATACGGACATAACACCGAATTACCCTATATAGCACGTGGTGTATAAAAGGGGTCCGTTACTTATTACTTATACTATTAATAAAATAATACCTGATGCATGGAAAAGAGAAACCATCATTAAGATACACAAGAAGGGCTAGCTTGGTAATTGTAACAATTGGCGTGGAATAACCCTCTTTTCCGTCATAAACAAAATATTAAGCAAAATCATCGCGCAGGGAATTACTGATGCAGTAAATTATTCTTAATAGCCGTCCATCGC